>CAJNDS010002150.1:301484-443984 GCA_905221605.1 Symbiodinium natans
CACTACTGGCTGAGGTCCCGGACATTCCCGGACTCTAGCAACATAAGTGTGCAAAACATACTCGAACAATATAACTTTATAATGAGCCGCCAGTCCCAACAGCAACCAACACCCCCCACCCAGGTGTATCTTGATGGGGGTATTCAGGTTCTTATCTTACATGTCTTAAGTCAAGACTACTTACTTTGGGGGGTCTAGGCAAACCCTGTGCACCCTAACGCGACCCAATCCCTCCCCAAATCCCTACTCTGGAATAAACCCTGGAAAAAATATGTACTTTTTAGTTATAAGTAGCTAGAATAGGAACCCAGTATTTAAAAACATGTGGGTGGTTGTCAAAATTATGGTCCCTTTTGGGGTACCCTAAATATTCGGTGCCGTATTATAATAGGGATCCAAAAAGGGACCCTAATTTTGACAGCCACCCATGTATTAAAGTCTATAGTACTCCGAAACCCAGAAATCCTGAACCCAAAACAAAGAGCCCCGAGCCGACCCGAGCCCGGCGCCGGCCTCCCTCGCCGGTGTTGACGAGCTTGTTGGCCTCCGGGTTTAGGGTTTAGGGTTTAGGGTTTAGGGTTTAGGGTTTAGGGTTTAGGGTTTAGGGTTTCGGGTTTAGGGCTTAGGGCTTAGGGCTTAGGGCTCAGGGTTCAGGGTTCAGGGTGCTTTCAAGCTGCATTTTCCCTGTCAGTTCTGTCTGCCACCTCCCCACATCCCTTCGACATTCCCCGCCGCGCACCTGGGAGGAGATTGTGCTGACAACGCCGAAGGAGCCGCACTTGCGCCCATCAAAAGAGCAGCCATAGCCTGCTGCGGGTCCGAGTAGGGTAGGGTAAGGCAGGGCAGGGTAGGTAGGGTAGGTAGGGTAGGAGTAGCGCTGGCGTTTAATGGTCACAGCCCGTCAAGGCAGGGAGGGTGGGGTAGCCACCTCAGCCAAACACCCTTAAAACCCGAAAAGAGAACGCAGGAACCGGAAGCCTCCCCTCCCATGATTTTCTGGGGCGCTCAACGCAAAAGCCGACTACCAGCTCGACTGGCCCTACAGCGGCAAGGCACCGTGGGCAGAGTCCTCCAGGAGCTGGATCTGGTACTTCTCGCCTGAGAGAAGTCTCGCGTTCTTGGGGTTGAGGGTTGAGGGTTTGTGGTTCCGAGGGTGTCGGGTTTTCGAGGTCTAGGGTTCGGGTTCAGAGATTTGGGGCTTCTTGCCGCCGAGGGTGTAGAGGCTCAGGTCTCGGAGTTTCTCGCCGAAACTTTCCAGCCTACATCCAGAGCTCTGCTTGCTCAGGTCAGCTGAAAGCAACCACCATCCCATAAATCCCTAAAGACCAAACCCCTCAAACCCCCAAAAAAACTCAAATTTCAGCAGCTAAACTCTCAAAAGCCTACCTACTGCCCCATCCCCGAAGAAGATCGTGACCGAACCGCTGAAAAAAAAAAAACCTACGACCCTCAGAACCCCAGCACGATGTTTAGGGTTAGGGGTTCATAGGGTTTAGGGTTTGGGGGTTCAATGTTCTCTTGGTTTTATATGGACGAAGCTGAAAACTAGACTCTTTGATGCCGTCCTCTCGCCTTGTGTGCTAGGACTACCGGGTATGGGCTGCGGATTCTGCCATGAGGGAGGGTTGGGAGGGGGGAGAGGGTTTTGGGCCCCTAAACCCTAAACCCTAAACCTTAAGCCCTAAACCCTAGACCCTATAAACCCTAAACCGCTGTAGGATCGTGAACGACTTCAGGATGTTCTGCGGACAGGGCGGCATATCTCCAAAACGCGGTGCATGTCGGGCACGCGGCCCCGCATATACCTCGGATGCATGGGGCTGAGCCCTGAACCCTGAGCCAGAAGCCCTACCCCTTGGGATGTTCCCCTCTTATACTAGCAAGTCCTTAATATGTGGGTTATAATTATAATTATAATTATAATAGGGGATACTAGAATCTGTATCAAGGAAGTATGAGGGGTGAACATCCCAACCTACACCAGAGTAGGCCTTCGACTTGGGTGGAAGAGGGCTCTCACTCAACAAATAACTTCCAATGATTCCAGTCCAAACTCCAAGAGCAGCATCTAAAGACTTTACACCAGCAGTGCTCTAGAGATACTGGAATATGAGCACAAACCATGGCAGTCAGACAATCCAAGAGCCCCTGCTCTTGCCCTAAACTCCTTAGTAGGCAGCAATGTTCGGAGCTGGGTTTGCGGGCTTTGGGGCTTGGGGCTTTGCCTTAGCGGGGAGAAAACCTTAAACCTGTCAGTTGCATGCGCCGGGCTTGTGACACCGAGCCATGGAGATGTGCAAAGACGCCCGGACCTCTAGACCCTTAAGGGCTTATGGGAATTCAAGGTTTCGACAGGGTTTGGGCTTAACTTCAGGGCGCTTCTGTGCGAACGAAACCCCAGACCCACGGCCCAACTAAGTTCAAACCCAGATGCGAGAGGACCAGGATCATCTTTCCCGGAGCGAATTTTCCGGACTCCAAGTCGTCCTCTCTTGGCCATGGGTTTACGATTTACGTGAAGGGATATGAGGTAGGGTATATATTTCTTGTATCCCCAAAAGGACACCAAACATATTCACTCACCAATATTAAAAAGGAACCTTCTATACACTCACCAAAAGCAGTAATATATACCCTGGTTCATATATACGTGGTCTAGGGGGCTGAACTACTTGTAGCGAAGGTTACCAACAGCAGAAACCCAGGCTAGGGGTTCAGGGTTTTGGGGTTTTGTTTTTTTTTTTTTTTTTGGGGGGGGGGGGGGGGGGGGGGAATTCGTTTTTTTGGAGAAAAGGGGCGATCATTTTGTCGAGACGATTTTCCTGCAACAAGCAAAGGGCAGGCTCAGGCATTCTGAGCTTAAGTTCCTCGGGTTCGGGGCTCAGGACCTAAGATTTCAACCCGCTTAGGGTCTAGCCGTTTAGGGTTTAGGGTTGGAAACAAACAAGGCAAGCAAAATAAAATGAAATGGCCTGACTGCTTGACCTCAACACCAAGGATTCTAGCGATTTCAGCGCATCCCTGGGTCCTGTGGGTTTAGGGCTTGAACTTTAGGGTTTCGGGCTTAGAGTTAAGCAACTGCTTAGGGCGTAGGAATGAGAACTGGGCTTTTGGGGCTTTGTTTTTTGATAGGGCTGGCCCAGGGTTACACGGAAGGGGCAGGCCGGTGGGTGCTCCTTGATGCAGGTCTCGAGGTGATCCAAGTCGATCACCAGCTCTGGTGTCGCTTCAATCCTTTCTGGGGGATCGCCGCAACCCGTGTAACACTTAGATCCGAAACCCTCAACCCTATACAAGCCTAGGCTTATTGTAGGGAAGCAGCGGGAACTCAGCAGCGGCGTCTTGTGGGGCGGTCGCTTCGCAAAATATAATATTCGACACGTGCCCTTCCCACTCTACACCAATTCCAGGACCACTGAAGTTAGCAACTAGCGCATGGGGCGTCAGGACTCAACGCTGCGGCATGCAGCTAGACGATTTTGGATGTTAGCTCTTGGCGAATTTTTGGGAATCGTCGAACGCAAAATGATACTTTAGGTCGATGAAGCGATACCTCACTGTGCTATTTTGGAGTCAAGATATTGGTTAGGGTTTCGAGGGCTTCACTTTCGAATAAATCGCCGGGCTACTTTCTCCGGCCTTTGGTTCGGGCTTCAAAAATCTCAAAGATCCCCCTTTGGCCAAACCCCAGACCCCGAACCCCAAAGCCTAAAGACCACATCGTAAATCCCCAACCCCCAAACCCTAAAGGCCCTAAAGAATCCTTGACCTTCAACTGCTTGGGGATAGTGTCCCATAGTGCGTTCGCCTCCCTAGAGCCCCCAACCCTCAACCCCCAAACTGCCCTAGGCCCCACTATAACGGGGATTCTCAACAAAGCCAAGGCTCCGTATGATCATAGGAGCCCAAAAAAAAACCCAAAATTTCGGGAACCGCCCCAACTGAAAACAAAAACAAAAAGCAATCCCGAGGCAAAAGTCTGAAGGTTTAAAACTGTCGGCCTCACATGGGGGGGGGGGGCCTAAATTAGGGTTTAGGGTTTAAGAGTTTTTCGGTTCACAGTGCAATGCAGAGCCTTTTATGTAGGGTGCCCGAAAAGGGCCCACGGTTTAGAGAACCCCTCATAGACAGAAAAACGTATACCCTGGTGGACTTTACCCATGCCTTTCAGGGTTTGGTGCTGAGGGTTTAGGGTTCGGGTTTAGGATTTAGGGCTTTCCCAAGCATGCCCTGAAAACTCAACACTAAACACTAGCCCCAAAACCTTCTTAGAAAGGTGCCCTTCGGTGCTCGAAGGGGTTTATCAGGACCCCATGCCCCGTGAGGGCCTAATGTCGGAACGAAAAGGGGGTTTTCAGGGTCGGAGCACAAACGCTCAATGATGCTTGACCCCGACACCCAGGACCCTACACCCTGAGCCCTAAACCCTAAACCCTAAACCCCTCCAGGGGTCAGAGTAGGGCCTAGGATTCAGAGATTACACAGCCGCAGAAAGAGAAATTGTGCGCCAAGCAGCAGCTTCAAGGTATTGCCTCAGAAATGTCAGGGTCGCTTCGGGAGACCTAAACCCTAAACCCTAACCCCTAAACCCTAATTAAACCCCAAACCCCGCAAGGGTACAGGGATTTCGGGGTGTGCAACCTAATCTAAACCCTGACCCCGCTGGTCATGAATGCATCTGTACTCTAAATGGCCGGACGACCGCCGCTTTCCAAACAGGGCTTAGGTTTAGGGCTTAGGATGTAGGGGCTTAAAGTTCATCTTGGAGACCTGGTCATGACATCAGCCCTGGACAAAGTTTCAAGTGAAGACATAGGCTTCCTCAAACCCTGACCCCTAAACTAAAACCCTGATTAGGGATACCCTACAGTGACCCTACTTGTCCATTTCAGAAGAAGGGGACAGCTAACAGACAGAGGCAGGGCTCATAAGCTGGTCTTCACATTGCTGCCTCCTAAGCCCTGCTATTGGGGGGTCTAGGGAGTTAAGGGCATAGGCTCGAAGGTGTAGGATTTAGGATGAGGGTTTAGGGTTTAGGGTTTAGAGTTTAGGGTTTAGGGCTTGAAGTTGTTCATGAAGCGCATCCTCAGTGCCGAAGCCCGCCACCAGACAGGCGGAAGGTACAGCGTTGAAAGTGAAGGCGTTGGAGTACACGCGAATCTGATCCTCAGTTTGGCTGGTTCTTAGTAGGGAATGAGGGCCTTCTATAATCCCTTTAAGGGTATAGGTAGGGCCCTCATTGGCCCTCATTCCCTCATTCCCTACGAAGAACCAGGGGGTTTAAGGTGGCTTTTCAGCTTGCTTTGCTTTGGCGACTCATATAGGGGCCTGAATAATCAAAATAGGGTTTTGGGGGGGGGGGGGGTTATTGTAGTGCAATTTTACAGGGACCATACGAGATACTATTCGTAATTATTCCGACCCCTATATAAACTCAACCCTAAGTACACTTTTTCCATACCCAAGGAACCAAAGCTTGAACCACAGAAATGAACCCTAAACCCGAGAGCCCAAAATCCCTAAACACCCCTAAGCAAGTCACGTTCTGGAAACCTAAGCATTGAGCCCAAAGCCCTCATCCTTAAACAACAAAAGCCTATAAGCCTTAAACCTTAAAGCCTTTGGCAAGCCAAGGTTGGTATGTTAGCCCAGTAGCCATATTCAAATAAGGGCACCCTCTTTTGGGTTGGTTCCTTGACAAGGGAACCCAGAACCAAAAAAACGGAAAAGGGGAACCACTGGCCTACCGGGGTTATGATGCTCTTAAACCCAACAAGGGCAAGTTACCTAGAGAGCCCTAAACCCTAGAGGACGCTGTGGGAACGCCCTCCCGAACCCTGCAACTAACTTCAGCAACCCTCAGCCCGAAAGCCCTTTAAGGTTTAGGGTTTAGGGTTTAGGGCTTAGGGTTTAGGGTGCGTTGCAGTCAGGCGGCGACCGTGTCATCAGGAAAAAGAACCTGAGATGTGGTTGTGTGCGGAGACTGTGGTAACATCCCTAGCACACAACCTCGGAAAACTCAGAGATGTGAGGTTCAGGGTCAGGAAAAGGTTATTGGCTTTAGGACTCATGGTGGGGGGCAGTTACAGAGCGGGCCCCTGATCGCAAAAAACAGATAGCCCGCTGCAGCAGCAACAACTAGCCGATCGATTGCCGGATTATCTGACAATCTGACTAGGGTTTAGGGTTTAGGGTTTAGGGTTTTACGGTTTTACGGTTTCAGGGCTACGCAAAGTCACACAATCAGCTCTCAACTTGTGACATGTGCCACTTCAAAAAGAACTGGTGAAGGCCATGTGTTTCAAAGCGGCTGACAGGTCACTGTTTGGGTTCGACAGGAGCTGCTGCGGCTTGCGGCTTAGGGCTTTAGGGCGAGGCTTGCCCAGCGCAAGATGCAGCAAGGCCAGAGCAGGGGATGCTTGAAGAAACCCCTCAACCCGAAACCTCCAAAACCCTAAGCCTTATAAGACCCCTGAAACCCTAAACTGCCCCCGGAAATCCGAACCGAGGGCTGGCCCCAATTCGCCTCTCTGTCGGGGAAAACTTGAAACCTGAAACCGCGACCCCGCGAACCAGAAGGCCTCCCAAGTATTCTTTTGGAGAACCAGAGAACAGTCATGGGCAGCCTCGAAACAAAAAAAACCAGTAACCCAAAGTGCGAAACCCCAAGCCCCAGACTGCAACCCTCAAACCCTTAAACCACAAATCATCCTAAACTCCAAAAACGCCAAACCCTAAACCCTAAGCCCTAAACTTCTAACCCCAAACCCTGAACCCCAAAGTCCAAACCCCAAACCCAAGCCCTACGACTCGAAGACCCTCGAATGTAATGCACCTTAAAGCCCTCTGAACAAGCATATCCTCTGCAACCCAAAAAGGGAGAGCATGACGTATCCCAAGGGCCTACCCAGTAAACAACCCTAAACCCTAAACCCTAAACCCTAAACCCTAAACCCTAAACCCTAAACCCTAAACCCTAAACCCTAAACCCTAAACTAAACCCTATATAAACCTTATGGCCCCAGGCGCCCGCTTCATGGCTTCAAGGCCGAGGCTGATGGCAATGCCCCCACTGTTCAGCGACAGGGCGTACTTCCTGTCTGAGGGTTTAGGGTTTAGGGTTTAGGGTTTAGGGTTTGGGGTTTAGGGTTTAGGGTTTGGGGTTTAGGGTTTAGGGTTTAGGGTTTAGGGTTTAGGGTTTAGGGTTTAGGGTTTAGGGTTTAGGGTTCAGCGACAGGGCGTACTTTTTGAGGGCTCGGGTTCAGGACTGAGGGCTAGGGCTTGGGGTTGGGGTTGAGGGCTTAGGGTTTGGGACTTAGGGTGTGGGGTTGCGGGCTCAGGATTACGGTTGGTGGCTTAGGTTTGGGGTTGAGGGCACGTGGTTTTGGGGGCTGTTCTGACCTGGGATTGGTAAGCTTGAGAAACGCATTGTAGTACTTCCCTGAGCTTTGGTGTTTCATTGGCTTAAACACCCAAAATGCATCTTCGTGGGCAGGACCACCGCCCTAAACACCCAAACCCTAAACGGGCGACAGCGCGCCATACATGGAAGGGCCAGGAGAGCCGAAGCAGACACCTGATCTTTTTTGTAGGTTCCGTATGGGAAACTTTGGCTCATAAGGGCGTGCAATGAGAAGTTATACTCGCCATGAGAATAAGGTCCGGGATTCTTAAGGTAGATCCCCCCTAAACCCGAAACCCTAAACCTTAAACCCCCAGTCCCAATGGACGCCCAGGAGCATTCCAAGGTATTCTGCGAACCATGTCTCGCACTTGAGGAGGAAGTTGCAGGCTTCCTGGTGCAAGGGGGTACTGGGAAGACCGAAATCCGAACCCCTAAAGGGTTGCAGGGGCCTACAACATGAGCCCGAAAACCCGAGGCCCAATTTCCCAAAAATGCCTTGGCCGCCAAGGGAGAGGGTGGACGTGGTCGTGATATCTAGGCCCTAAACCCTAAACCCCAAACCCCAAACCCCAAACCCCAAACCCCAAACCCTAAACCCTAAACCCCAAGCCCTAAACATCGATCGTAGGGATGATGAGCGACGGCAGTCCTTCTTGGCTTGGTAGCGGTTGAGCATGTCCTGGAGTGGGCGCCGGAGCGTTTAGAGAGTCTGGGCTTAGGGTTTAGGGTTTAGGGTTCAGGGTTCAGGGTTTAGGGTTTCGGGTTTCGGGTTTAGGGCGGTGCCTCTTCGGGTTTGGGGTTTAAGGTCTTAGGCTCCGAAGCGCGGGTACTACAGAAGACCTGCAAAGAGCCCTCGCTTCTGCAGATTCCCTCAGAATGCCAGATTCACAAGGCCACTCACCGCTGACGCGCCTTTCAACGCTAAACCTGAGCCCCAAGCGAACCACTGGGCCCTAAGCTCCGTCCCAAAACAAGCCCGAAAACGGAAGGAACCCCCCCATAATAAGGCTGGGACCCTGAGGGGTCCTCGTCCATGATGAGCTGAATGTTTCGCATCCCGGCTTTCTTGGGGATGTCCACAAGCCGTCCCTTCACCTCCGCAGACTGCTTTCTGTAAAATGAGTATGCAAACCCTAAACCCTATACCCTAAACCCTAAAAACCCTAAACCCTAAACCCTGAACCCTAAACCCCAAACCCTAAACCCTAACCCCCCAACCCCTGCACCCCTACTCAAGCCGAATTAAACCCTCAACTAACGCTGAACCCGTAATTAAACGCCTGAATCGAAACCCAAACCCAAAACTAAACCCTACGTACTCTGTCTTAACACAGCCCCTTGCACCCTAAACCCTAAACCCCAAACCCCAAACCCTAGACCCCAGACCCTAGACCAAAAACCCTAATCCCTTCCAGCTGCAGCCCGCGGCGCAGTTAGCTCCTCGGCAGAGCTCGCCCCTGTGCTTTCCGAGTCCACGTCCGCGGCGCACCTGGGGGGCATTGAGGGCCTCAGGGGGATTTAGGGTTTAGGGTTTAGGGTTTAGGGTTTAGGGTTTAGGGTTTGGGCACTTTCGGGGGCTTCAGGGGTTGTAGGGGCTTCGGGCGGTTTAGGGGTTGCAGGGCTGGGGGGTTTAGGATCTTCGGGGGTGTTCTGGTTGGGGGTGTTAGCTGAGGGATTGGGGGTTTCCCCACTGAACCGCAAACCAATCCTAAACCCCTGAATCCCTGAAGCCCAAATGCCTAACCACTTACAAAGCCCTCCACACCTGAAACCCTCTACCCACACGCCCATGGTGTTGGGCCATAGTGCTGCTTACTTGGCGGTTCATGGCTTCAGGGCTTAGGGTCTGGGGCTTGGGGTTTAGGCCTAGGGAGGACAGAAGTGCGAGCGGGAAATGTGAATCCCGGTTCTAGAGTCCCTAATTAAACCCTAAACCCTGAACCCTGAACCCTGAACCCTAAACCGTAAACCCTAAACCCTAAACCCTAAACCCTAAACCCGGACTAAACTGTTTCCAATAATCAAGGATCGAGGATCCCAATGGCACTACCGGCATTGAACTGCAAGTCAGTCAAAGGCTCGTATATGACCATATACCCTGCGTTGGAGTAAACCCTGGGAAATAGTATATACTTTTTGGGTATAAGTGGCATTTTTAGGAATCCAGAAAAAAAACATATTTAAGTATAGTACTGCAATACCCAGTATATCGTCCCAGTTCACGGCCCCCACATGGTCTCTCCTCAACTCAACTCAACCCAACCCAACCCAACCCTATCAGCCCTAAACGTTGAATCCGAAAGTCAACCCCTAAACCCTAAACCCCGTGAAGCCTAAAGCCTGCACTTCAAAACCTCAACCCTCAAGCCCGAAGCCCAAAGCCAGAAGCAACCGGGGAACTTCGGGCTCTCCTGGACGTAACCGTTGTTCAGCTCCCTTGGTTGCAGGGCTTTCGGGTTCCAGGGCTGTACAGTTCTTGGAGAGGTTTAGGGATTGTAGGTTTTGTAGGGTTTGTAGGGTTTATAGGTTTTATAGGGTTTTGTAGGGTTTATAAGGTTATAGGATTTGGGTTTTTTTGGAACCTATAAACCCTAAGCTCCTAAACCCTAAGGTGCAGGTAAGCTCGGGGGAGTTTTGGCTCTTCGCTGGGGCGTCGGGGTACATAGGTTGTCGTTCTATTTTTGTTGCTTGGGGGGGGGGGGAGTCCATAGGATGTCATGATTCATAGGGTTCATGGCCTTTAGGGTAGAAGTAGCTCAGGGTTTGACGGCCTATGGGGGTTCAGGTTATGTAGTTCAGGGTCTTCAGCGTTCATGGTAGCTTCGGGTTCAGGGCGTTGGGCTGCTCCCTCATGCCTGAGGGATTTGGGGTGTGTTCAAGCGAGGTTAGGAGCTTAGGGTTTAGGGATCCCCTACGTAAGCCCTAAACCGTAACCTCCTGAAACTTCAGGGAGTATCCTGCCCTGGACCAGAGCCCCTCTCAACATCCCCTGAATTCACAAGGCGAGCGCTCTTAAGCAGAACATCGAACTTGGGGACGGCCTTTACCCCGCGGCCGCTTTGCCTTCATCTGCGCCTAACCTTGGAAACCCGCTGACCAGGGCTGCTCACCAAGCCTTAAACCCCTAACCCCCCGAATTGGGGCTCTATGGCTCAATCCCAACACCAAGCCCCAGGCCGCTTAGCCCTACACTCCAAGAAACAATCAACATACCCCAAACCCATACCCCTTAACCTCGAGGAGGAGACTATAAGAACCTTACCATACCCCTCGATTTCGTTTTAAGGGGTGTGCCCAAGGGGTATGCCGAACATTTCTTAGACACACAGCCCCGAACACAAGATAGTGCTAAGTGTCGAGAGGACGGCGGCCATCTCTGCAGATATGAGGTCGGAAAAGCACTCCAGTCTTTCTCCAAAGGACAAAATTGCGAGCCAATAGTGGCTGCGAGAGCGAATCGCCCTAAACCCTAAACCCTAAACCCCAAACCCCAAACCCCAAACCCTAAACCCTAAACCCGAAACCCTAAACTCCAAACGCGAACCCCTAACGTGCGAGGATGGAGGCTTGTTTTTTGGGGCTCCGAAGGGCGAACCTTTTTTTATGGGTCCATCTCGGGCCGTACTACCTGGGGTTTAGGGCCCACAACAACCCAACCCATGCGTTTGGGGTTAGGGTTCGGGGTAGGCCCCTGGAACCCGGAACCCCAAACCCTGAACCCTGAATCCCTACCGCAGAGAATGGGGGGGGGGGGGGGAAGGGGGGAGGGCTCTGCGACTTACTGAGACATTCCGGCAGTGCTCCGGGGCTGTAGGTTGAACCAGGGATTAGGGTTGAGGGTTTAGGGCTTAGAGGCTTTCGGGTTGATTGTTTAGGGGTGAAGGTTCAGCGGCCCAGTGTGAGCCGAGAACGTTCGGAAGCTGTTTCTTGGGGGCAGACTTTCCTCTCGGAAGCCTGTCAAGTCTTTGGGATGCATTTGTATTCGCCATACTAGAGTTGCGAGTAAGAGGGTTTGATTGGGGTTTGAGGCTCCCTTAATGTTTACGGCTAAGGGTGTTCGGGATTTTAGGGTGTGGGGTCAGCTTCGGGCTTAGGAGTTAGGAACGAGGCTTTTCCAAAAACCCTAAGCCCTAAACCCTAAATTTTTTAACTGGGCATCCCTATGCACCTTCACTTGAACCCGAAACCTTAGGGGTTTAGGGTTTAGGGCTACAGGGAACCCTGACGATTTGAACCCCTGAACCCCGCTGAACCTTGAACCCTGAACCTTAAACCCTATAAACCCTCAGCCCTAAACCCTAAGCCCCTAAACCCCTGAACCCTAAACCCTAAACCCCCTAAAGCCTATAAACCAACCCCAAGCGCCCCCACTCGCCAAGGCGAAGAAGCAGTTGGCCAGCCCTTGCGCTGACATGTCCTGGGCTCTTGTGCTGGGACTTCGGGGGGTCGAAGGGCTTAGGGTTTAGGGGTATAGGTTTAGGTTTTAGGGCTTAGGGGTATATATAGGGTAAAGGGGGATAGGGTTTAGGGTTTAGGGCTTAGGGGTATAGGGTTAAGGGGGATAGGGTTTAGGGTTTAGGTCTTAAGGGTATAGGGTTAAGGGGTATAGGGTTTAGGGGCATAGGGTTTAGGGGTATAGGGTTTAGGGTTAAGGGCTATAGGGTTTAGGGGTTAGAGGGGCTTAGGACTTCAGTGGTTTGTTGCAGGCGCAGCGGAAAGATAGAAATGGATCCGCCTACATGGATGCACACTTAGTGTCAGGGTTCATTGGTTTAGGAGATCTGCGTTTATGCAATGTTCTGAAGGAAGGGGCGATGGGTGCGGGTTGAGGTTTGGGGTTTGCGCTTTTGGAGTTTTAGACCTTAGGACTTGAAACTGTTGCTGGGATTGGGGTTTGGGGCTTCTGCGTTTGAAGCATGTAGAGAATGTAGCAACATGAACCCTAAACCCGAAACCTAAACCCTAAACCCTGAACCCTAAACCCTAAACCCTAAACCCTAACGAAAGAAGCTGGCTCTCAGCTTAATTCAGCTAGTTCGAAGATATCCACCAAAACCGGGCCTCATGGTTAGGGCGTCGCACGTCCAGAAAGGACTAACCCTAAACCCTAAACCCTAAACCCTAAACCCTACCCTCAACCCTAAACCCTAACCCTAAACCCTAAACCCTAAACCCTAGACTAATAATTTAGGGTTCCGGGTTTCCGCGAGCCGCAGGATGCCAAATTCAAACTCAGAAGCCCCCAAACCTTGAGGTTGGCCATCAACGTACTGCACCTTTCGATAAGACTGGGGGGTATTGGTTTAGGGTTTAGGGTTTAGGGTTTAGGCCTTAGGGTTTAGGAGTTCAGGACTTGGGGTAATTTAGTAGGAGTCTCACCGAATACCATGCAGAGCGTGGGATGCTGCATCGTTTTAGTCGGCAAGCCCAAACCCTACGAAGCTTGTAGTCCCAACTCTGAGCTGACGGATTGAATCCGTCAACCCTGAATCATTCAGGGTTTAGGGTTTAGGGTTAGGGTTTAGGGTTTAGGGTTTAGGGATAGGCTTGCAGCTTCCTTGCAACCTCGAAGCACTGCAAATCCAGAGTTGCAGCGTTCGAAGTCACATTTGTGAGCAGAGGCGCCGGGAGGTGTCGTGGCAGCTCCTTCGCCAACGATGCAACCTTCATGGCCGGTGGACCCTTAACCCTTTCGTAAGCTCTAAACCTAAAACCTTAAGACCCTGAAGCGTGGCTGACATCTGACAGCAGGGTGTTCACTCCCCCCCCCCTACACCCCAATTCAAGGGTTGACGTTTGAGGGCTTGTTGCGGGGGTTGATTGGGCAAATATAACTGGCGCCTTAAGTTAGGAAAGCAGGGGTCCCCACTCCCCCGAAGCCACTAGGCCCTAAACCCTAAACCCTAAACCCTAAACCCTAAACCCTAAACCCTAAACCCTAAACCCTAAACCCTAAACCAACCCATCCTGGGCCTTCGATCAAAGGCATTTAGGGGTCGAGGGTTTTGTTTGTTGCGGATGCAGCGAAAGAATCGCCTAGCGAGCTGTCTGTAGCAATGCCTCCGGCATCGGTGCTTCTAGGGCACAAACTAGGATTTAGGGCTTGGGGTTTGGGGTTTAGCGGCGTAGGGCTTAGGGGTTTGGGGCTTTCGGGGTTTGGGGTTTCAATTACGGGGTCTTGATCAAGGGATCAACACTTGTACCACCTACAACTTCGCATGCTTATACCTTCAGAACCCAGCACTAACCCAGAATAATTAGGGCTCAGGGCAGAATCTTAAAGACTACCCCCTGAGCCTAGTCCTGACCGCTGGGATGCAGGGGGAGGGTTTAGGGTGTAGGGTTTAAGGGGCTTGCTTCAGAGGTTCAGAAGGCTTCCCAACTCCCCAAAAGAGTTTGGGCTCGACTGTGTTGGAGGGGCGCTGTGGGAGGGCGCTGGCCTCGGCAGTTGTCGATGGACTCTTCGCAAAGGCCCAGAGGACCGTTGCCAAGTGCCGCGCAGTGAATTCGTGCCTGGGAGAGGGTTGGTGGTGTTGTGCTTGACCTCTTTTTTTGTGAATGTCAAAATCCTGATCATCTCAAATTAAGCACCTCAACCCCCTGAAAACTTCGAAGCCTCGACTCCCTCATGCCCCTAAACCGTATGAAGCCCCAGACCAGGCCAGGCCTCTACACCCCAAAATACCCTCAACACCCTACTCCCATACCCGGAATACCCTAAACTCCACACACCCTGAACCCAACAATTCTACTCTCAACACCCCACCTCGTCCCCTAAACCCTAAACCCTAAAAACTAAAAACCCTAAACCCTAAACCCTAAACCCTAAACCCTAAACCCTAAACCCTAAACAGCACGCCTGCGGCGCGCTGTGGCGGCGGCCAGCGCCGCGCTGAGGTCTCGAGGGACCGAGGCGCCGGCCTGCCAGACGCTGTTTGGTTTAGGGTTTAGGGTTTAGGGTTCAGCAGCTCCGGATCGAGCAATTTTATGGTAGTGTTATATTTACGGCTTGGATATAACACCCACGCCACCCCCAACCCTTTTTCTTGTAATGCTCATCTTTGTGTGACGCAATGCGGATTTTTAAGAACGAATTTGTTCTGTAGCCGTAGTTTTTGTTGAAAAGAACTTTTGTATGAAGATACTTTATATGGTTTCTTAATGTTATAGGATTCTCTGGGTGGGGGGGGGGGTGGGGTGGGAGGGGCGGGGGGGAGGGGGGGGGGGGCCTTAGCCACGAAGGAATGAGCCTTAGCCACGAAGGAAATTACCCTTAGCCACGACGGAAATTACCCTTAGCCACGAAGAAATTACCCTTAGCCACGAAGAAATTACCCTTAGCCACGAAGAAATTACCCTTAGCCACGAAGAAATTACCCTTAGCCACGAAGAAATTACCCTTAGCCACGAAGAAATGACCCTTAGCCTCGAAGAAATGACCCTTAGCCACGAAGAAATGACCCTTAGCCACGAAGAAATTACCCTTAGCCACGAAGGAAATTGCCCTTAGCCACGAAGGAAATGACCCTTAGCCACGAAGAAATGACCCTTAGCCACGAAGAAATGGCCCTTAGCACCCAGGAAATGGCCGTTAGCGACCAAGAAATTGCCCTTAGTGACGAAGAAATGGCCCTTAGCGAAGAAATTGCCCTTAGCCACGAAGAAATGACCCTTAGCCACGAAGAAATGACCCTTAGCCACGAAGAAATGACCCTTAGCCACGAAGAAATGACCATTAGCCACGAAGGACTATAGGGTTTAAATATATATGTGATAGAGAGGTTTAGGGTTTAGGGTTCAGGGTTTAGGGCTTAGAGCTTAGGGCTTAGGGCTTAGGGTTTGGGATTAGGGATTAGGGATTAGGGATTAGGGATTAGGGTTTAGGGTTTAGGGCTTCGGGTTAGGGAATAGGGATTAGGGTTTAATGGTTTATATACCTTGAAGGCTGGTACCTAGTTCCTTCATTCTACTAAGGAATTGGGGTTTAGGGTTTCGGGTCCAAGGTTTAATGGCTAATATACCCTTGAAGGGCTTATATATGGTGCAGCGTCACACCCCATGGTACCCCCCCCATGCCCCCCCCCCCCCCCCCCTGTGGTTTGGGCTCCCCTGTGGGGCCCTGTGGGGTGTTGTGGTTGGGGTTTGGGTTTGTTTAGGGTTTCGGGTTTAGGGTTAAGGGTTGAGGGTTTAGGGTATAGGGTTTTAGGGTTTTAGGGTTTTAGGGTTTAGGGTTTAGGGTTTAGGGTTTAGGGTTTATAGGGTTTAGGGTTTAGGTTTAGGGTTTAGGGTTTAGGGTCCCCGCCCCGCCCCCCTGCGGTTGAGGGTTTAGGGTTTAGGGTTTAGGGGTTTAGGGGTTTAGGGGTTTAGGGGTTTAGGGCTTTAGGGGTTAGGAACCCCGGACCCAGAGACAAGCCTCTTGCAGCTTTGCCAGGGACCAGGCGTTGATGACCTACAAGGCTCTCATGCTTGGAGGCCATCACGCTTGCGGGTCTCGCACAAGGCGTAGGGTCGACGACGACCCTAAACCCTAAACCCTAAACCCTAAACCCTAAACCCTAAACCCTAAACCCTAAACCCTAAACCCTAAACCCTAAACTAACCGTAAGCCCCCTAAACTCCGCACCTGGGACCTGGACACCCGGGCTGCAGACCGCACCAGAACAACTCCCGCCCAGAGGCAAGACTCTCACACTCTCTGGGGCTTCGGGCTGAGGGTTTAGGGGTACAGTAGTTCTCTAAAATTAGGGCCCCTTTTGGGGCTCCGTGTTTATGGGCACCTTTTGGGGCTCCGTGTTTATAAGGTGCCGTACTGCATGTTGGACCCATAAAGAGACCCCAATCCAATCAATAGATGTAAATAACTTGGGGTAGACCAAGAAAGGACCATCATCAGTTGTCCTAAGCGCAATATCATAAACCCAAATAGAACTTCGTCACCGTTTGAGGCTTCACAACACAAAAACGGGAAATATCATGGGGTCTCTGAGAGATCAAAAGCCGAAAGCGCGGTTTATAGGTTTTGGGCCCAGGGTTTACAACTTTTGCTTGGCTTCATGGAGTGTGTGACCCTGGGGATCGCAAGGCCTTGTTCTAAGAGGTCTCGGTTGAAAGTCCTGTTCTTTGGGGGGGTGGGGGGGTGGGGTAGGGCACAAGTACTGAAATCAGTGAGCCCTCGAAGAACATCATACGCCAACAAGACCGGGCGACGGAAAGTAAATGAATTTAAATAGTCGCAAAACTGGTACACCAAAACCGAAGTTGACCAGCAGAATTTCTGCTGCCAGGATGGATTTGGGCAGACAGAATGGGTCCCAGCGCAACGGCATAGCCACACATGCAGAGTTTGACGCTATTTCCGGTGTGCGTGTGTGGAAACCCTGAGCCTGCATACCGGGCCGAATTTGGTGCGCAAAATGAAAATATTCGATGCCGTGCTACTGAACCACAGCGCATCCTAGCAACTACGCGCCCATCTAAGGTTTAGGGCTTAGGGTTTAGGGTTTAGGAAACCCCTCAAAACCCTGCAAAAACGCTCCGATATCCTGGAAGCCGCGTGGCCGTCGCTTCGACGTCCAACTCCTGGGCGCGTCTGCGCAGGTGCTCAAGCAGCTCCTGAGCGCGTCAGACTTTCATCTGGGGGCGCTGTTCCCAAACTCGGGCCTCCTTTTTTTTGGCGAAGATAGTTCGAATACAAGGCAGCCTGGTGCCCTCAAGGGAAGTGTATTGAATGTTGTACTGAATTCAGGGGATGTCAGAGGGAACTTTGGCACTCTGGGCATCTCGAAGTCCTGGTAGGCAGTTTCCGTCTCCAGCTTCTGCGCCTGGAAGAGGGGAGCTGGTGTGTGTCTTGCGGCTATAGGGGGTGGGGTGATTGCTAAGGATGGAGGTAGGGGGCGGGGGGGGAGGTTTGGTTAAACCCTAAACCCTAAACCCACCCTAAACCCACCCTAAACCTTCTCAACCAAAAAAAGCAGAACAGTTCCCCTGATTCCTCATTGTCAAGGCATATCAGAGGCTCCCGAAGGCCAGGAAGGGCCCAAGTGGGTTTCGGGCTCAGGGTCTTCAGGGTGCGGGGTCTGGGGCTTGGGGGGGTAGGGTTCTAGGGCTTATGACTTCTCTCACCCTAAACCCTAAAACCCTAAAACCCTAAACCCTAAACCCCTTAACCCTGGAACTCGAACTGGCCTGCCCAGTGGCCTTTGGCCACCGCAGCGCGACTTGCCGCAAGCATGCCTACCGACCCGACTCTGTGCGGCAAACCCCCCCCCCCCCCCCCGAAGCCCTAAATCCGAAGCTCCGCCTGGCGTTTCAGCTTTTAGGTTTTGAAGGTTTTGGGTTTAGGTTTCGGGGGGCTTCGGACTTTAAGTTTCAGGCTTAAAGTCAACAAAAAATATAGAGAGATAGTCTACCTGGCTCCTCCCAAGTTCCCCTTAGTAAGGCCTAAGTACACTTCATTGCGCACTTCGGGTGCCTTGGTTTCGGGTTTAGGGTTTAAGGGTTTAGGGCATACTTAGGGCATACTGAGGGTTCAGCCACAAGCCGCGAAACCACAGTAGTTTAGATTGTGAGATCGCACAACATCGAGCCCCTCAAACCTCCAGCGGTTTAGGGTTTAGGGTTTAGGATCTAGGATCTAGGGTCAGGGTTTCGGGTTCAAGGTGCAGCAAATCGTTCGTGTACCGCAATACCACCTGGAGCCCCTAAGCCAACCACCCAACCCTCAAACTCGAAACGTTTACAAATTAGCTCCTGTACCCTAAACCCCCAAAACCACCAAAACCCCCTTTTCCCTCTAAACCCTAAACCCTCAAACGCAGTAGACACGATAAACCCCAAAAAACCCAAAAAACCCTGAGAAAACTGAACAACAAACCCTAAACAAAAACCCAAAAGGCCTGAAAGCCCCCAAATCCCTGCCGAACCCCTATAAATTACTATAAACCCTAAAAACCCTAGAAACACTAAAGGCCCGAAAAACCTTTAAAAATCTGCCGAACCCCAGAGCCTACACTATAAACCCTAAAAACCCTAAAAACCCTAAAAACCTCTAAAACCCGAAAAACAAAAAGAAACCTAAAAACCCTAAAAACCCAAAAAACCCAAAAAACCCCCAAAAGAACCCGAAACACCCCAAAAGTCCTCAGAGCCCTGAAAAAACTGAACAAAAAACCCTTCAGAAAACCCGAAAGTCCTAAGAACCCTCAATCCTAAACCCTAAACACCCCAAAAGTCCTAAGAGCCCCGCCGTGGCGTGGATGTCGTCGAAGGCGCCCCCAGCGCGGCGCCAGATGTCCAGCGCCGCTTCCGAAGACCGGGCGGCCTCGAAGGCAAAGGGTAGGGTTTAGGGTTTAGGGTTTAGGGTTTAGGGTTTAGGGTCTAGGGTTTAGGGTTTAGGGTTTAGGGTTTAGGGTTTAGGGGTTAGGGTTTAGGGTTTAGGGTTAGGGTTTTGGGTTTCGGGTTTAGGGTGTAGAGGGGTTTAGAGTTTAGGGTTTAGGGTGTAGAGGGGTTTAGAGTTTAGGGCATTTTGGAAGCTTAGGACTTCAAGGGGTTTAGGGTTTAGGGTTTTTAGGATCTTAGGATCTAGAGGGGTTTCGGGTTTAGGGTTCTTAGGAGCTTCGGCTTTATTTGTAGGGCTTAGGGTTTGGTGTCTAAAGGAGTTTAGGATTTACTGTGGGGTTTAGGGTTTAGAAGTTTAGGATTTGTGGGGGTGTGGGGTTTAGGGTTTCGGAGTTTAGGATTCGTAGGGGCTTGGGGTTTCGGGGGTTAGCGTTCTGGGGTTACGGCTACGGGGTTCCCGATTTGCTGTAATTGCAGGGAGAACCTAGACCCCCCCCCCCCTCAAAGTAAAAAGATACCCTAAATACCCACCGTAATTGTCCGGATTGTGGGGAGGGCGTTACGGGTTTAAGGGCGTATAAGGGGTTTGAGGGCTTTCTTTTGTTTAAAGGGTTTATGGGTCTAAGGGTCTACGGGTGCCGCCCCTCAACCCGAAATCCAAAATCAGCGCGGAGAAGGTTCCGGATCGGACGAGGCCGCTCCCGGAAATACCCTGCATCCCAGAATCCCTACAAACCCTAAACCCTAAACCCTAAACCAAACCCTAAACCCTAAACCCTAAACCCTAAACCCTAAACCCCCTAAGCCACTCAGCGTTGCAGATGAAGGTCCCCCAGCTCGCGCGCCAGGAGGCGGCGTTGCCTGGCAGCCCGAAGAAGGGCTTAGGGCTTTACAGGGGCACCAAGGGGGAGCTCTGTTGTTCTTGTTACTGTTCTTGTGGCTTCTGTTTATGGTTTTGGGAAGCTTCGTCCGTTTGTTCGTTGATTCTCTTTCCAAGCCAGGAGCCCACAAAGCTCTGTAAACCTTAGGGTTTTTTGATGTTTCTTGTTAGGGTTACAGGCTTCAGGGTTTACACTTTTAGGGTTTCAAGGGTTTGGGCTTTGAGCTTCGAAGGTCTGTTGGGCGTTTGGGGCGCTGACGTACATGAGTGTTGTGAGCTGCTTGACTAATTCGTGCATGCTTCAACTTGAGATGCAAAAACCCCTGAACCCCAAAGCCTGAACGCTGAGGGCCTCAATTCCCAGAATCCCGGCTCAGAACCCCTTAGCTCCTAAGTAAAGCCCGAACGCTCAGCCCACATGCCTGCACACTCTAAGCCATGAAGCAGCCCTATAGACCGGTAACCGTGATGCCTGATCTTTAACCCTCAGCCGCGCGGCCTGGCCATTGAGCGCCGCAAGCACGCGCTTGCGCCGCCATGTCCCCGCCGTTGGGACAGCTCACAGCGCGTGCGCGTGCGCGTGCACGCGTCTGGCTATTGTATACAGGGCTGTGGGTCTAGAGCAACCTTATGCCCTCAAACCCTCAACTCCGAAAACCATAAATGGTTTTCAACTTCTTGGCGAAGGGATTATATATCAACCCTAAAACCCTAAATCCTATAGAAGCCTCTTCCATGGAACCCTACCAATGAAGATACCGAGTAGGCTCGAGTGGGATAGCTGACAATGCTCAATCCCTCGACCCGGAACCCTAAACTTCCCTAAGCCCTAAACCCTAAACCCTAAACCCTAAACCCTAAACCCCACATATTCGAGCCAACACGTAGATTATACTCAGGGGATCGACTCGAAGGCTCCTGCACCTCCAACCGGTGCTTCCGGAGACCCTGGGGTTTGGGGAGGGTCCCGAGATGGGTTTAGGGTTTAGGGTTTAGGGTTTAGGGTTTAGGGTTTAGGGTTTAGGGTTTAGGGTTTAGGGTTTAGGGTTTAGGGTTTAGGCCTACACCCAAGAGCCTCCAAGTAGGGCTGGAGCTCCATCTTGCTTTGCAATCTGGCCAACAAACCAACTGGGCAGGGTCGAAAAAAAAGGCGGTAAAGGGCTCAAGATTAAGGGTTCAGAGTCTCTGAGTTTGAGGATAATTGTAAGTTGCATGAGCAAAAAGGCCAAGCCAAGCGAGCAAAGCCAGGCCAAGCCAAGCCGAGGCACGCAAGGAGACACACCTTTGCAAAATAAAGGGCCCCACCCCCCCCCCCCCCACCCCCCAAACCTTGAACCCCACACCCCGAAACCCAGACGTCGGGGGGCCCTCTTTTCTTATTTGGCCGCGCTTTTCGTCCAGGAGAGCTCGAAGGTCGCTCCTGCAAAAAGGCTGGTGTTTCTGGCAATTTTGGGGTTTAGAGTGTATGGCTTAGGGTTCAGGGTTTAGAGAAAATCTTCCTAAGTGAGATCCTTCGCACCCAAGAAGCGAAGCTATGAAATATGAAACGCCCCTACCTAGAATCCCATCTCCTGCAGGCTGCAGCGGCTTGGGTTTGTGGTTTGCGGTTTAGGGTTTAGGCACTCGGTTTCAGTTCTGAAGTCTACCAGGCCAGGGGCTGAAAAATGCATATCGCCCAGGTGTGCATGGACTTCTGAGCATCCGGGATGCATTCGCGCAACGCTGTGGAAGCAACAAACTTCTTGAGCTCCCAACATCCTAACACCCTAAGCCTAAACCCCACATGCTTCGAGCCTTGTCATCCATTGCCCCTAGATTCCTGGGCTTTAGACCCTTACCCAACCTTCAAGCTGGAGTGTAAGACGTGGGGTTGAGGGGTGCAGCTCTACACAGGAAGGCAGTTCCAAACTCCTGTGATCTGGGCTCGGGAACACTTCAGGTTCTTAGGGGCCCATACGAAATAAGGCTTTTCAGAAACCGCTGAGTTCAAGTATTCGTACGGAAATACATCATATTTGCTTTAAATATTACGGATATATACAGCTGTATAATTTCTTCATGTTTGTGCTTATCTTTATGTAATACTATATGTGTTTGTCGTCTTCATATATATATATATATATGGACACACCCCCCCCCCCCCCCCATGACCCACCCAGATCTGTTTCCCTCGTAAATACCGTTTAAAACCCGGTCGTGCCCTATGCCGTTTTTTGCTACTCTCAGTGGCTATCTCTCGACAAAACAGACCCCACACGGACCACAGAACTGGACGCCGACACGGGCGAGACCAAAAAACCAAAAAAAAACATCTTTTTTAGAGAATGGGGAGGTGATTTGAGAAAAGGTGCTTTTTTTTGGTTTTGCCTCGTAAAAAGATGGTTTTGCATAGGAAAACCAACTTTTCCCATTCTCTTCATTCTCAAAGGATTCCTATTAATTTGCAATAGGGTTCTTGTGATTTTTAGTGGTGTTGCTTATAAATTCCTACTGATGGTAGGACCCTCTTCATTTAAAAGATTCCTCTTAATTTGTAAAAGGGTTCTTAGGAATTTTAGTGGGGTTCCTCATAATTTGAAAAGGATTCTAATTCATCATAACAAGGTTAAGAGAAATATTAATAGGATTCCTATTTAGATTCAATAGAATTCCCACATTCCCGTGAATTCAAAAAGGGTCCCTTTTCATTTTCACAGGCTTCCTACTATTCTTCATGGGGGGGGGGCCCTATTATTCTTTCTACATTTTTTATCGCATTCCCATGATGTTTGATAGAGAGTTCCTATGACTCAAATATGATTCCAAGTCATGTTTCCTATTGATTCAATAACATTCCTATTCATTTCAATAAGAGTCTTATTAATTTCCATAGAATTCGCATTAATTTTCATAGGGTTTGCATTCAATTAATAGGGTTCTTATTACATTCATACCTATGACTAAATGTGGATTTCTTACTCCGACACGGCCTCACGGTGGGTCATGGGGGGGGGGGGTGTGAGCATATATATATATATATGTACACACAGATAAACAAACCCTTTGATACATACTTACTGTGATATACTAGGGGCCCACAAGGATGAAAACAAGTATGGCATGGCCTAAGCTACTTCAAGTGCTTCGCGCATTCGAACTGCGAGTGTACATGTGTCACACTACACACGATCCAGATACGCTTGCACTCTAAACTAGCAATGCACCTGAATGCTCTCAACCTCTAAGCCCTTTAAACCTCAACCCTAAGATTGAGAGCTGCAATGACATCGCTGCGCTCCTTGCTTTGGGACTGTCGGCAAAGGAATACGCCACACCTGGCAGTCTGGGTGGGCGAGGGTTTTCGTTGGGGTTTCGAGTCTGGGGAGGCACGGCGAGTCACATGTGCAATGGCCAAGTTCGGGGTACAGCGGTCTCGGAATTTCTTGTTCATGCCTGTACCAGGACGATCCGCTTCATCACTACGCTACGCGACTGCGCGATGTCAGCTAGCCCTAAACCCTAAAGCCCACACCCCAAACCCTACTTGTGACTCCCCATGTACTTCCGAGTCGGCCTTAAACTCCAGAGCGCTTGCGCAAGCTTTCAGAACTCAGCTTCGGGGTGGGGTGGGTGAGGGATGCGCTCGAGGCAAACTCCCTTAAACCCCATACTATACCCCACACTTTCGAAACACGAAACCCCAAACTCGCTGTAAACCCTAAACCGCCAAACAACTCCCAAAACCCCCCCAAATGTACCCCAAGACCCTCAGCAGCCGCCTCGGGGTGCACCTGCAGCAAGCTACAGGGCTTGTGCCGGTTTAGGCTTGAAGGGGGCTTCAGGTTTAGGGCTAAGGTGTTAGAGTTCAAGCCTTAGGGTGGTCGAGGATTCATGATTTAAAGGGTTCTTCAGGGCTCAATGAGGCATAGAAGCTAATTCCTGCTTTCGAGGCATTGATTGAAACCTCTCGGCGGTGGTGTGCTCGGGCATTGATTGCTGTGGGTCTTTGAGAGATACAGGGCAAGGTGTCTTTCTTTCGCACTTCTTCCTAATTGTTGCAGACCTTCTTGTGCTTCACTGATTGAGGCTCTCTTTCCATCTCTTTCCCTCGTTCCCTCTTTATCTCTTTATCTCTTTCTCTCTTTCTTTCTTTCTTTCTTTCGTTGGGGCATGGGGGGTGGCCCCCCGCGCGGATGCGCGCCCCCGTCCGTCCGCGACTCAGTACTCGCTAAACTCGCATGCAGCCGTGTTGGCTCTTTCTCTCTTTCTCTCTTCCTCGCTGCCTCTCTTTCTCTCTTTCTCTCTTTCTCTCTTTCTCTCTTCCTCTCTCGCTCTCTTCCTCTCTCGCTCTCTTCCTCTCTCTCGCTCTCTCTCTCTCTCTCTCTCTCTCTCTCTCTCTCCGGGCCATGAAACCACCTCTTCCTCAACACCCGCAGTATCCCTTGGTGCGGGCTTTAGGGGTCCAACAGCTCCAACCACACGACAGGACACGCAGTCCGGCTTAGGTTTGGTTTAGGGTTTAGGGTTTAGGGTTTAGGGTTTAGGGTTTGGGTTTAGGGTTTAGGGTTTAGGGTTTAGGGTTTAGGGTTTAGGGTTTAGGGTTTAGGGTTTAGGGTTTAGGGTTTAGGGTTTAGGGTTCAGGGTCAGGGTTCAGGGTTCAGGGTTCAGGGTTCAGGGTTCAGGGTTCAGGGTTCAGGGTTCAGGGTTCAGGGTTCAGGGTTTAGGGTTTAGGGTTTAGGGTTTAGGGTTTAGGGTTTAGGGTTTAGGGTTTAGGGTTTAGGGTTTAGGGTTTAGGGCTTCTTTTGTGGAAGCTCTAGGAGTCTGGGCTTAGCACTGCAGTATAGCACTCACAGCCGTGAGCACCTATATCCCCAGTGGAAGCCATGATGAGCCATGTGCCCAAAAACCCTAAACCCTAAGCCCTAAACCCTAAACCCCCAAAACCTGGCACCCCAAACTCGATCGGCCCTACAGAGGAAAAACCCTGAATAAATCCGAAAAAACCCTTAAACCCTTAATTCCTTAAACCCATATAATGCCTTAAACCTTTATAAAGCCTTAAGCCCCAAAGAAGCCCTTAATTCCTTACAACCTTTAGCCCTAAACCCTAATCCCTAAAACCCTCGACCCTCAAACCCTTAAACTCTAAACTCTCAAACTCTGAACCCTCAAACCCTAAAACCTAAACCCTGAAACTCTACACCCTATACCCTAAAGCCCTCAACCCTCAAACCCTAAACCCTAAAACCCGAAACCCTCAAACCCTGAACCCCTAAACCGTAAACCCTAAACCCCCCCCCCCCCCCCAAAAAAAAAAAACGGCCAGTACTTGTAGTTTGCCCATGCTGTTGCCTTAGAGACCCGTAGCGACATGCGAAACCTCCCCCTGCCGAGGGTTCAGGACTCTTTATGGCTTGACAGGACACGCAACTTCATGACACGAACTCCGGAGTTGGCGACGCGGGTGCTAAACCCTAAACCCTGAAGCCTACAACAACTAAACCCTAAACCCTAAAACCCCTAAACCCTCAACCCTCAACCCACCAGATCACAAAAGCCCTAAACCCTAAACCCTAAAAGCCCTAAACCCAAAGAACCTAGAACCCCAAAACCCTATAGCCTAAAACCCCTAAACCCTAAACTCTAAAACCCACAACCGCTAAGCCCTAAAACCTACAACCCCTAAACCCTGAACCCAAAAACCCCTAAACCCTAAACCCTCAACCCTAAACCCTCGACCCTAAACCCCAAACCCTGGGCAGACCATACGTGCAACCTATGGGTGTGGGCAACCCTAAACCCTAAACCCTAAACCCTAAACCCTAAACCCTTGCGGGGCCACAGAAGCCCAGGCCTGCACAGCCTCGGCTGCGCCAAAGGGCGGCTGGCGGCAGCCGGGCAAGAAGAGCCACACCTGGAGGAGGCTTAGGGTTTAGGGGGTTTAGGGGGTTTAGGGGGTTTAGGGGGTTTAGGGGGTTTAGGGGGTTTAGGGGGTTTAGGGGGTTTAGGGGGTTTAGGGGGTTTAGGGGGTTTAGGGGGTTTAGGGGGTTTAGGGTTTAACCGTTTAATCCCAAACACTAAACCCCTTAAACCCCTTCAAGGCTTGATATTGCAGTGTGGGGTTTCGGGTTGAGGGTTTGGTTGGAGACGCGGAGGGGGTATAGGGAAGGTAGTATTTCCGGATGTGGTGAGGGTCCTTTGGAGAGTCAGGGTGAGGGCTTTGTGAGTGTTTGGGGTGCATCAAATCCTGCGACCCCGCTCTCCACTGCGGGCGACATGGCACTCTTTCTCATGAAGCATCCTACTACGTAGAGCAGCCCTTTTCTCGAACAGTCGAGGGGAGAAAGCATAACCGGACAGAATTGTAAACCCTACCTTGGGGTAATCAGATAGAATGTTACCTTAAACAAGGGCATGATGAACAGACAGAAAAGGCTTTCACCAACCGACTGCAGATCTCATACCCCAAACGTTCACCCGCCTGGGGCCGCGAAAGCCGGCGGCCGACGCGGATGCTGAATCGGAGGCGCCGAGATCCGTCGTCGGCCTGCTCGATTGCGAAAATGCTAGACTTTGCCGCCAAACCATAATCTCTGAACCCTACACCCTACACCCTAAACCCTAACAGGGTTTAGTGGCTTGGGTTAAGGGCTTGAGGGTTGTAGGATTTCGTGGGAAAGCCCACGAAGGGGCCGGGCTGGGGTCGACAGCTTAAGGTGCATCTGGGCTTGCAGGGTTCAGGGTTCAGGGTTTAGGGGTTAGGGTTGGGGGTTGGGGTTAGGGGTTAGGGGATAGGGGTTCGGGGTTGGGGATTTTGTTGGGGGAGCTTCGGGCGTTAGGGACAAATTATTCCCCCAACATGATTCGTGATCAGGGTCTAGAATGAAGGAATAGGGGAAACTTCAATTACCCTAAACCCGGGAGGGGGGGAGGGGGAGGGGTTAGGCGAGGATTTGGCTAGGTTTGATGTTTTCTTGGGGGGCATGCCAGGGTAAGCCACTCCCCCTCGATATCGGTATGTGGAACAGAGTCCGGGCCCGTCTGTACTTGGAATAGTGTGGCCCAGAAGGTATATGCTTTAACGTCACTTTAAAGCTGACTCCACCCCCATTTCCGAGAAACCCCAAGACTCAAGATTCAAGATGCCTCCCTAAACCCTAAACCCTAAACCCTAAACCCTAAACCCTAAACCCTAAAGTTTCTGGAGGCATCTTGCATCTGCAGACTTCGATCCCGGTCGACTTTAAAGTCACTTTGAAGCCCCTGGGTCCCGACTTCTCTCTAAGTAGACAGGCTCTGGGCGCTAGGTTTAGGGTTTAGGGCTTAGGGCTTAGGGTTTAGGGTTTAGGGTTTAGGGTTTAGGGTTTAGGGTCTGTCAGCAAACATGCGTTCGCACCCAAACGTTCCTAAATCACAAGCATCAGCTTCAAGTACATGACATGTCCACAAGCAAAAGCTATTTTTTGTGTGTGTGTGTGTCAGCTATGTGAAGGTTTATCCAACCGGCACAATGAATTCACTGCATATATCGGGCATAACAAATTCAACGAATATACAATAAGCAACGCGGAGCCTGAGATGTTGTTGACGAGCCTGCGACACCCTAAACCCTGAGACCTAAGCCCTAGGCGCTAAGCCTCCAAACCCTAAACCCTAAACCCTAAACCCTAAACCCTAAACCCTAAACCCTAAACCCTAAACCCTAAACCCTAAACCCTAAACCCCTTGAACAGAGCATTCCTCCTCGGCTTCCCATAGGGCGACCTCGCGTCCGCAGGAGACCTGCACAGATTCGGGTTGAGGGCTGCGGGCTAACGTATAACCCTCCAAAAAGATAACCTGAACCTCAAACCCTCAGCCCTTGCCAAGGGCGGCTTGAACGGTGCATAATACGGCTGAGACATTGAAGAAGCCCAAGTCAGCTTGTTGCCGGCTCGGTTTAAGAGCTTTTGTCGGATTCTTCGTTGAAGGGGCAGCACAAAGAATACCTCAACCCCAGACTCCAAAACAAACACATGCCTGAGACCCGGTAAAGGTTGGGCATGGGCGAAATCCTGATTCCTTAAACCCCTGAAAACCCCTTAAGACCCGTTAAACCCCTCAAACCCCTCAAAACCCCTTAAAACCCCTTAAACCCCCCAAACCCCTTAAAACCCCTTAAAGCCCTTGAGCCCACAGGATGGCCCCATGTTCGCCGAGTAGCGTGGATGTCAGAGCCCAGGTAGTCGGCCTGGTACCCAGAGGGGCTGCATGGTGGCAACTGGGGCTGGCTTTGGGTCTGGAGTTCCTTACACCTTTAGGGTTTAGGGTTTAGGGGTTTAGGGTTTATAGAACCCCCTCCCAAACTTCTCCTCCCCCCCCCCCGAACCCATTTCACCCCCAAAAACCATCCCACTCCCCCCCCCCCAACCCCCACAAAAAAGCAAAAGCCCTAAACCCTAAACCCTAAACCCTAAACCCTAAACCCTAAACCGGCCTTTGGCCGATAAGGCCGCAGTGCCAAGAGCTGCCCACAGCGGGCAGCGACGGGCCCGAGCCCGATGCCTTGGCTCTCAGGGTCCTTGCAAAGGGGTTTAGGGTTTAGGGTTTAGGGTTCAGGGTTTAGGGTTTAGGGTTTACGGTTTACGGTTTGGGGCGTTGATGGTTTGGGGTTTGGGCTTTGGGGCTTAGTGTAGCCCTTTTGTATGGGTTCAGGGTATATAACATGAAACACCTCAACTCAGAGACTAACTCCAAAGAAACTCGCGTATCAACATGTGTTGAAGGGGATATTTCGCGTCGGGGACTGGCTGCTTTCTCTTTCGTCGAAGAAACTTAGCGGGCTGAGGGTTGTTAGGGCTGAATGTTTGAGGCTGGATCTGGATGGCGTTTGGGGCGAAACAGCCTAGCGCGTTGATTACACGAATATAGGAAAGCATGGCATGACAGCTGCTGCAGGTAACCCTCATGTCTACCTCATCATGCATTATTTGCAAATATGTTTGATGTTGAGGCGTCAAAATTGGGTGGGGGAGAGGGATATATATATATATATATGGCATATATATATATATGGCGATGTGTACGGTCAAGTTGCGGTCTCTGTCCCCGGTGACGCGGTGGCGGGAATAGTTGCCACTCCAGAAATCGAAGACGTGCCACTCCTGATGCAGGTTGGGGACAGGGATTTAGGGTTTTCGCGCTTGAGTGAAACTTCGGGGGCTTGGGGTTTGTGCCTCGTAGTGGGAAAATTGGAAGAGGAGGAGGATGGCAGAGTCAAACCCTCCACCCTAAGCGGGGTTCCATGGGGATTTTAGCTTTGGGCTTGTAGTAGGCGCTTCTGCAACCGAACCAACCTCCCCGCCCCCACCACGAAAGGGTTGAGGGTTAAGGGTCCAGGCCTTATCAGGGCTTGAGACCCTAAATTATGACCCCAAACAGGACCACGAGAAGGAAAACCCCCCACCCCCCCATACTCAGAGAGAGCTGAAGCCGAATCTTACGCCTGGAGGCCCCAACTCAGCTCGCGCTTTTTGTAAGGCAGGGCGCGCGCAGAGCTCTCTGTGGCACTCTGTGGCAGCAATAATAACTATTCTCATTATGAGCGCTGCAAGAACAGCTCGGAGGGAACAAGGCGGTACTTGAGGTTTAAGGGGGTTGCGGGGTAGGCTCCAGGCACCTGCCTAGGATTTGGTAGACCATCAGAAGGCAGCGAGGCACGTGGAAGCAGCCTTTGAAAGGCCCTCCCTTGAAGCGGTGCGTCACGCGCCCCTCTCCTCAGCTCCATGCCCCTAAACCCTAAATCCTAAATCCTAAACCCCAAACCCCAAACCCCAAACCCCAAACCCTAAACCCTAAACCCTAAACCCCTCACCCTTAAGGGAGGGGGGGGGCGTCCTGTTGGGGCCTCGACCTTTTGGGGTTTAGGGCCTTAGGGCCTGAAGGTTCCCCAAGCCCTGCTATAGGAGGTTCATGGGCAGCTATAGCTGCAGTATGTAGGACAAATTGACTACAACTGTATGGTTGTTATTTGTTTTGTGTCTTTTTCATCTTCTTTTTTGGGGGGAGCGGGAGGTTCTGAGTGCATACGACTTCCCATGAAGCTCCCAGTAGCCATGCCCCCCAAGACTCCAAAAATATCCCAATGTTTTCCGCCTGGCTTCCCCGACCTTGAGCCACCACCACCCAGCCGAAAAGTCCTGCAGCCCTAAACCCTAAACCCTAAACCCTAAACCCTAAACCCTAAACCCTAAACCCTAAACCCTAAACCCTAACCCTGAACTCAGCTGAAGGATCCCGCAACGAAGCTCAGAAACCCTGAGCTCTTATAGGATCCCACCAGACAAAAAAAGCTCCGAAACCCAGGTGCCCAAACAAAAACGCTCGGCTGGCCGGAATGCCCTTTGTAGGGTTTAGGGTTTAGGGTTCAGGGTCCAGGGTCCAGGGTTTGAGGTTGGGGGTTTAGGGGTTAGGCTTTGGGGTTGAGGGTTCAGGGTTGAGGGTGCTTTGGGATTTACCCTAAATTCTGAATCCGCAGCACGCACACCACACATCTTTCCGGTGAAGAGATTGAGCTCATATCTTGCCCAGAATCGGCTGAGGTATCCATACCTTGGATCTTTGTCCACCCAACAGTTTCTATCAGCTTCTTCATTTTCTTGAAGCCCCATAGGCCCAGACTCGTCAGTTTCTTCGCACCATCAAGATGACTTTTCTTTGCTTGATTGATATTGGTTTAAGAGCGTAACCCTAAACGCGAAGGACCCAACGGTAGAATGGCGGCACTACGTGGAGCCAAAGCTGTGTGACCATGAGCCGCTGCACCTCTTCACATCGAGATTTTTGCGCGTAGCCGACAGCAGGTTCTAGGTTTTAGGGTTTAGGGTTCAGGGTCCTTTTATAGTTCTAACGTGATTTCGGGCACTTCTACCCTGCTTGTAGCCTAGAGACCACTCGCCCCCACCAGCGGCATCGCTGAAGTGTCGCAGAGCCCAGTCTCCCACCTGCACGAATTTCTGCAGGTGAGCGTCCTGCGGCCGCTTGAGGGCGTCCCTTCTTTGGGAGTTTTCGGGGTTCCCGCCATAAACCCCTAAACTCTGAGAGACTGCGCCCAATGTAGAGTCCATCCCCTCTCAAAGCCCCTTCTACAGCATAAGAGCAAGCCGGGTTTTAGGGTTTAGGGTTCAGGATTCAGGATTTAGGATTTAGGAATCCCCAACCCTAAACCCTAAACGCCTGCCGCGATCGCTCGTAGAGTAGGGCGTAGGCGATCATCGCCTCATTGTGTGGCCACCATAGCCTAGGCCATGGGGTTTTGAAGGACAAGGGCTTAGGTTTGCAGACTAAAGCAAGAGTAGGGTTTGGGGGTAAGGTTTAGGGTTTAGGGTTTAGGGTTTAGGGTTTAGGGTTTAGGGTTTAGGGTTTAGGGTTTAGGGTTTAGGGTTTAGGGCTTAGGGTTTAGGGTTGTCCGGCAATAACTTCCCTTAAAACTCAGAGGGCAACCTTGTGTCTCCTAGGAGAACTCCGCCAGTCAGACCTGGAAGCTAATCAAGGACTCATTTTCAGGTGCAGGCACGAAACCCCCAACCCTAAGCCTGTCATGGGTCGGTCAGGGTTGGGGGGCGGGGAAGGGGGGGCCACTATCAGAAGTATACCTGAGGACTTGGCGCACAACACCTGCGGCCAGAATCTACTCAGCCTGGGCTCAGTTGCTGCGTTTTTTTGGGTCCTCCAAGAAGCTTCATATCCCACTCGAGGTACACGGGCGAACGGCCCTCCGCGTCCAGGAAGTAGAAGAGGCCTCCATGCTTCGGGTCCCAGCCTCAGCAAGTCGCGGCTCACGAGCGTCTAGGCCCTGAAGCGCTTCTTCGGTCCGTGAGCATGCAGGGTTTCGGGTTTTGGGCTTAGGGGTTTGGGGCTGCTAGTAGGGGCTTAGGGATTTTAAGGGTTTGGGGGTTTAGGGGTTCAGGGATGATTGAGGGGTTTGGGGCCTGTAGAGGGTTTGGAATTCAGACAGGGCCTTCTTCGAAAGACCAGGAGATCATGTGCTCCGCCGTTTGCACCAGCGAGTCCTCGCCCGTGCGCTCCGCGTAGCGTAACAGAAACCAGCCGGCCTCGATGGCGTGCCCGGGTATCCTGAAATGGACAGTACGGGGTTTAGGGATTAGGGCTGAGGGTTGAGGGTTTAGGGTGTAGGGTTCGGGGCTAAACTAGGGTCTCATGGGTAGTAGGGTTGCAAGCATGGTATATATAACCTTATTTAGGGGACAGTACAATGGGTAGCTGTAAGAAGGGCGAGAAGATAGTATGGTAACTATATACGGTTGTATCCTTACTTTAGGTACTTAACACATATGTATCCATGATGTCGTCGGCTTTGCTCTCAAAATTCATGCTAGAAATTCCAGAACTGTGCTTGCAAATGCGTGCGTGTGTGTGTCTGTCACTCCAATTTCTGGAAGGCCGATAGGACTATTGTGCAATCAGCTGAAGCCAGTACCTGCGGCTTGGGGTTTTGGGTTTCGCCACACTTTAGGCCATTCGGCCCGAGGGTTGGTGTAAGGTTGAAGGCAATGTCTACTTGGAGGTAATCAGGAGTAGGGTTAGTACAGTAGGGACTTCTCACCCGTCTTCGAATGCTACGTATAAGTATGCATGGACGATGCATGGATGTAGGGTAAAAGCTTCCCTGAACATTGGACCGTACACCCGCGTAAGGTTTCAGCTTCCGAATTTAGGGAGTTTAGAGTGTGGACTCGCGTCTTGTTCGCCGCCCAAGCCCCTGTCCTCCTCTACAGACGATACAAGGGGACCGGTCTATCTATATGTGCTCATCCCCCCATATATGATAAAATAATATAAGACACATGTGAACACAAAGAAGAGGTTAATATCCGAGTGCCGAAGACTGCCTGGATACACGCAAGCCCCCTTCTGGATATCTTACACAGGTATACTCATAACATACACTGTCCTTTGACAAGGGGCCCAAACATTTCCTAAATCATACCAGTGAGGAGGTGCGAAAATCCCAAAACCCTCAGATCCCAGTCCCCTGTCACTCTGTGGCAGTCGAGGGCTCATGTGACGGCCATCATAGCCCGGGCAAGGGGATCCATCTGCCAAGACCGCCTCAAGAACCTTCTTCTCCTGCCAGCAGCTGCTGTTCCCCTAAACCCTAAACCCTAAACCCTAAGCCACCCCAAGAAATAGAAGGATAAAAGGAACCTGTAAAGTTGTAATGGCCTTCGAGAGTCATGGACTGGCTTTTGGAGTTTTTGAGGTTTGCTTAATTAAGTGTAAATACAGTTTGTGTGTTGCGAGGGTTGAGGGGCTTTAAGTTTGGGGTTTGGGGCTTGGGGTTTGGGGTCTAGGAGTTTAGGGTTTAGGGTTTGGGGTTCCTCATGCAACAGCGAACCCTCGACTCCTTTAAACCCCAAACCTTCCCTAAACTAAATGCAGGGAGGCCGCGCGCCTCAAAGCGGACGTGCTTCAAAATCTCTTCCACACACCAAGCCTGCCGCTAGGGTGTACTTCTGAATTTTAGGGGTCAGGGATGGGTTAGGGTTTCAGGTTTATTGGTTAAGGGTTTATAGGCGTTCGGTGACAACTTTTCCGGGCGTCGCACGATTTCGTGGGGCACGTCTTCAAAATGAATTGCCGGGCCCCCTCTCCCTGAGGGCTGCTGCAGGATTGGCTCAAAAACACCTAATTAAGAATCCCAAAGCACATAACCTTACAAAAAAGAAGCCCTGCATCCTAAATCCCCCAAACCCTAACCCTAATTCGTGAGTCCCCGAGCCTCTTCCGCCGCAACGTCGAAACCGACCCCAGTCGACGGCGAGAGCGCACCGCAGCGCTGCAACTCCTGAGACACCCTGTGATGGGGCTGGGGGGGGGGGGGGGGGGGGAGAATTGCCTAGGGGATGTACAAAATAAAGTTCACGGGCCCAGGGCTTCGGATTTTAGCCTTTGGAGCTTGAGCTGGAAGTGTCCGGCTTAGGATTCAAAACTTCGAAGGTTCGTTTTCCTTGGTCTTGTGGCTTGGGCGGTGTACTCTAAACCCTAAACCCTTTTCCCTAAACCCTGAAGGGGCGCAGTTTGCCAGATACTTTGGTTTCGGTTCTTCTGGGTTTTTGGCCCAGGGTGGCCCCGTCTTTCGCGGATTTTCTCGCACAGGAGCAGCCTGTGCATGGGATTCTGCACAGATATCGTACAACTACTATACCTCCGAGCGCAGACCCCAAACCCTCAACCGCGGACATAAAGGGCTGGACTTCTATTGCCCCTAAACCCTAAACCCTAAACCCTAATTACACCCTAAACCCTAGAGATCCTATTTAAGCCCTCAACAAGCCGAGGCTCATCCAGAACGTTGAGGAGGATCATGGGCACATTCAAGGGGCTCGTCTTTGGAGCACCCGCACAGGCCTCTGCGGGCAGCCACCATTGGCAGATTGTATCTGCTACCGTGGAGGTCGCCTGAAATCCTAGGTCTACCTAGGGATTTCGGGATTTAGGGATTTAGGATTTAGGGTTTAGGGTTTGGGATCTAGATTCTCTGAAGAAACTCTGCTGACTACAGCTAGGTACGTGTACCTACTGCTTCTTCGTAGCAACTCTTAACCCTAAACTTGGGACTCAGGGAAGTAGATACGCTTCTAGAAGATCTGAGAACCGAATTCCGCATTCCCTCCCAACCAAGTAATTGCCAAAAAGCGGAAATAGGTAGAGGGTTTGGGGCTTCGGGTGTGGGGATTAGGGTTGGCGGGTTTGTAGTTGAGCTGAGGGGCACGACCCTAAACCCTAATCCAATGCCTCTTTGCCCAGGGGGCTCGGGTCGTGGCTCCAGCTCACAATGCGCTTCAAAAGGACCACGCACCTGCCATGACTTTCGTAGGAGCGAACCCTACATACTGCAAAAATCCCAAACTCTCAGGCCCTAAGAGGAGGACTGAAGGCTGAGATCGTGAGGCAATAAGTTTCAGGGGTGGCTTGAGACTTCAAGTTTACGGGCTTAGGGTTCGGGATGTGGGGGCTTCTTTATGGCAGGGATCTGGGGCTGGTGGTTCTTCTGCTTCAGGAATCGGATGCAACCCTAAACCCTGAACCCTAAACCCTAAACCCTGAATCCCCCCTGGCCGAAAAACGCCCTCGCCTGTCTTCGAGCTCGCCCGCTTTTGCAGAGCACCCGTCTGCCCGCAGTGCTGCTGACAGTACGCCCAGCCCGAGGCACCTGGGGTTGGGGTTCAGGGTTTTGGGGGTTTAGGGTTTAGGGCTTTCAGGATTTTAGGGGTTTAGGGCTTAGAATTTAGGGCTTAGGGTTTAGGGTCCTGGGTTCAGGGTTTTGGGGGTTCAGGGTTTGGGGTTTCCAAAGGGTCCATGTGCCCATTTCGCAACTGCAGGAAAACGACTTTGGGGTTCAGGGTTTTCGGGGTTTAGGGTTGTAGGATAAGAATTGGTCCATCTCCACATGTTTTAACTGTGTAGAAACTACTTTGGGGACCAAAGTAATTCCCCAAGAAGGTGCATTTCTTTGGAGCTTGTTCAGGGATTGACGTGAACCCTAAACTCTTAAAGCCCTGACCCCAAACAGCTTTCGCTTGAGGTTGGAATCGTAGGATTCAGGGTGGAGGTTTAGGGTTCAGGGTTCAGGGTTTAGGGTTAGGGTTTAGGTAGCAAGCAAGAGAAGGCTTCGTCAAGCAACAAGAAAGCCGCCGAAAAGATCTTGCGCTCCATGTGGTAGGGCTGCCCATGACGGGTCAAAGAGAAATACACCTGCACAGCTGCTCATCTTGATCTTCAGCGTCTCATTGATCGCCTAAATCCTATCCAGCCCCCTCAAACCGAGACCAAAACATAACCAACGATGAAGTCCATCACTGGATGTGCTCAAAGCCAGATGTTGAAACCTTCAGCCCTCAACCTGTAAACCCCAAACGGTTTTAGGTGCTCGAAGCCCGCAAGCCGTCAAAAAGAGCACCCTTGAACCCCAAACCTCTAAATCTCTAAGCCCCTAACCCCTCGAATCATTCAAATGGTAGGGTTTCGGGGATTAGGGACGCCTCTTTGCTTGTCGCTCGGCCCTAAGTCCTAAACACAAAGCTTTGAACATTAGGAACCCGATACATTCTCATCATTTGTGGGTTGAATCCCAAAAAGCCCTAAACCCTAAAACCTAAAACCTAAACCAGGCGCCTGGCCATCGCTTTCCCGCACTCCATGGGAGTACCTCGGTGCGTTTGCCAAACCGCTTCTTTATTCTTCAGGGTTCAGGGTTTGGGTTAACAGCTAACCCCGGACCCAAACAGTGCGCAATCCCCACACGTTGGCTTAGGCTGTATAGGGTTTGAAGTCTACATGTCTTTTAACCGCAGCCATCAGGGTTTGAAACACGGAGCGCCTCTGCTTGAGGGTTCTAGGGTAAGAAGGCCAATGAAGCTCCGAGCGCATGAAGTCAGCGGCAGCTGTGGCGTCCTTGATCAGCTTGGCACGGTCCAACCTGGCACTAACAATCCCTAAGCCCAAATCCCCTCCCAAGAGGAGGTAGCTACTCGGCAATACCCATTAACCTCCAAGGAAACCTCTTCAGGCCGAACCAAAAGCCCCAAAATCCTAACGTTCGGGGTTTGGGGTACTTCGCTGGGTCTCGCAAGCTCCTGCCTGCCCCCACTGAGGTCCTCCAACTGCTGCTGGCTGAAGGACAGAGCCATGGCAGCGTACATATACCTGGCGCAGCCCCAAACCCTAAACTTATAAACTATATTGCACGCTTCGGATTTCGGACACGGGGATCGCCTTCAGACTTTCGGGTTTCGGGTTCGTGTCCCCTGTTTGGTTTTGGCTTGAGGGAAACCAAGGGGGTCAAAGGGGCCATTTTTTCCCTGGCTAAGGCTTGCGAAGCCCTTATTTGGTCTGTTGCGGCCTTTGTTCGGGCACGGTTCCTTCTGAGCTCAGGGAGTATCGGAGGCTTACCCACATAAAGCCTTTCGTGGGGCCAAAAGGTCCCAACCCCACTACCCCCTCCCCCCCCACATATGCCTCCAGGCTGCACTTGGCGGCCGTTGAGCCACATGAACTTGCGGTCATCGTAACGCTCACCATCCTTGTCCTCCCGGCGTGGGGCAGTAAATCCTCTGGCCCTCAAAGCCTCAACAAGGCACCGCCGGCTTCTGTGACCCACACCCAGGTGTCTGTGTGTGTGTGTGTGTGTGTGTGTGTGTGTGTGTGTGTGTCTGTTTTTGTTGCTCGGGGGGGGCCCCCTATTTATAAACACCTGGACCACAGAGTGACTGGGATAAACACGGTACCCTTTTCCACGGGGTTTAAACGGAACCTAAACCCCCCCCCCCCCAAATGACTAAAGGGCCCCCTCCTACGTAACCCTAAACCCTAAACCCTAAACCCTAAACCCTAAACCCCTAAACCCCAAAACCCTCTGGGTCCTGTACTTAGATGCTTTGGGCGTTTTTTTTTCACAGGAAAGGTCCAGGCAGGCGAAGAAGCCGCCCAGTTCCGGGTCTACGCTGTGCCGGTCCTGTCGCAGCAAGGTTTCGGGTTTAGGGTTCAGGGTTTAGGATTTAGGGTTTAGGGTTCAGGGTTTCGGCGAAGGCTCGGAAAGCAGAAGTCAGAGATTCCAGCATTCCAGCCCTACACCCCCCTAAACCCTCAACTCTAAAACTCAAGCATCAGCCCGATGAACTCGAGCTTCCCGGGCTTGCTAGGGAAGATTTTGGGCCTAGGGTTCAAAAATACAGGTTTAGGGTTTAGGGTTTAGGGTTTAGGGTTTAGGGTTTAGGGTTTAGGGTTTAGGGTTTAGGGTTTAGGGTTTAGGGTTTAGGGCGGGTTTTCGGGTCTCAGGGGTAAACCCGACACCCGAGGTTGAAGCCCAGCGGTCCCAGAACGGCAGCACGCTTTCGAAGAGCTCCCTTCGAATATTCTCGCGGACTCCCTTCAGCACCGCAGTTGTGTCAGTCATGGCTGCGGCTGGACAGGGCTTGAGGTCTATCCCTAAACCCTAAACCCTAAACCCTAAACCCTAAACCCTAAACCCTAAACCCTCAACCTAAACTTCGGGTGACAGGGCTTGTAGAGCTCACCCAAAACACATGTGGGTTCTGGGAGTGAGGGAAAGTAGGGAGCTCTACGCCCTCAACCCTACACCCTCCTACATCCTGAACTGGCGAATCACGGCAGTTGCCAGCTCAGAGTGTCACGGCTGCGAAGCAACTGGATTTTCAGACTGTTCTCTTGGTTGCTTTCGGCTGCCGGGGTATCTTTAAACCCTAAACCCTAAACCCTAAACCCTAAACCCTAAACCCTAAACCCTAAACCCTAAACCCTAAACCCTAAACCCTAAACCCTAAACCCTAAACCCTAAACCCGAACCCTATTAGGGTTTTCCGCTTTTGGGTTTAGGAGGACTCGGAACTGGAGGGGTTAAGGCCAGGTGTCTCGAGGGTGGGTTGCTTGAGAGAAACGAAACCGCGGAACTGAACTAGGTTCGGCCTCAAAGTTGCGAGTTGCGTCTAAGGTTCAGGGCCGCCTGCGCGAACCTCAAGCCGAAACACGACAAGCATTATGCTTGTTCTCCGGCCTGAACCCAAAGCGCCTAAACCCACATCGCCTGAAGACCCCCAACAAACCCTAACACCGCACAACCCAAGCCGCAACCCTTCGAAGTCCTAAACCCGAAAGCCCCAAAATCCCGAAACCTCAAATCCCCTGGAAGCCCCTAGCCCCAACCTCAAATTAAGCTTAAACCCCAAACCCTAAAGCCGAAACCCTACACCCCACACCCTAAACCCTAAACCCTAAGCCCTAAGCCCTAAACCCCAAACCCTAAACCCGAAACCCTACACCCTACACCCTGAACCCTAAACCCTAAACCCTAACCCTAAACCCTAAACCCTAAACCCTAAACCCTAAACCCTAAACCCTAAACCCTAAACCCTAAACCCTAAACCCTAACCCTAAACCCTAAACCCTAAACCCCCAAAACCAGCGAACTGGCGGCCTCCGGGCCGGGAAGCTCGAGGTGCAACTCTTTCACTTCGCGGCCTTGGTGGACCGAAGCCTTTGGGGCTTCGCAAGCCCAGTAGCCCTAAACCCTAAACCCTAAACCCTAAACCCTAAACCCTACGTGCTAAATCCTAAACCCCAAGCCCCAATGTTTTGGGGGCGTGGGGTTTCATTTTCCGGGTTTACGGGAGATGTAAGGGTTTGCGGTGTCCAGAGGGTACTTGTGGTGCTTACAAACCTGGCCGGAGCAGACGGTATCTTTCCCAAGGTTAAATGCTCCAGGTTCTGAAGAACTGGTTGTGTGATTTCGGGTTTAGGGTTTGGGGTTGAGGGTTTAGGGCTTAGGGAGATACACAGTCCCTTTGTATGGGCCCTTAGCCGGGGACCCCTTACCTGCCTCTTGGATACCCGATAACATACTGGCCCATAGTGGCCCATACTTCGGAACCCTTCAAAACGCGCAAGGGACCATGTCAGTCCCCTTCTAGGCTGCCCAGTAACCTAGGCTTAAAAAGGGTGCTCTTTTTTGCTTAAAGGGGTTTATAAGGGATCCTAAACCCCCCAAAAAGGGAATAAGGGTACTTCTGGGAGTCCTAGCCTTGCGAACCCTACAGAAAACTACCCGTGCAGCTCCCAGCATCGCATCAGCAACTACATCGAGCAAAGCGTCCAGCGCACCACGAAAACACCTGGGCTTCGATGGAGGTGTGGCATTCTTGCATATATAGCATTCAGCGAAACCCTGCACCCTCAACCCTAAAACAAAGCAACCCGAAAACCCTGAAACCCTAAAACCCTAAAACCCTGCAACCCGAAAACCCTGCAACCCTAAAACCCTGCAACCCAAAAACCCTGAAACCCTAAACCCCCAGCCCCCTAACCCCCTCAGCAACGCTTTTGCAGGCCCAGGCGCGCCGGCCAACTGCCATGAGCCAAGTGTGGACACGTTGGGTTGCAGGTCAGCGACGACCTCTGGAAACGCATCGGGTTGAAGTTTAGGTCGAGGGCCTCTTAGGGCTTTTTTTCAAGGGATGAAGATTGAATTTGAGTTTCGGGGTTCTACCACACCGTCTGATCTTGAAGCTGACGTGCTTTTGGGCTTCTGGGGGCTTCTGCTGTATTGGTTTTTAGGTTGCTTTCAAATACACCATTTTTCGGGTTTAGGGTTTAGGGTTCAAACAAGACTAACCCCCTGCAATGCCTAACCCCCTGCAACGCCAGAGTCGAAGCGCCTGGCTAGGAACGTCGCCCCAGGAGAATGCCACGTGCTGCGCGGCGTGCGGCAGAGGAGGTAGCAAGGCCTTCCTGGATGCGTTTCAGGCACATCTCGGGGGCTTAGAGTTTAGGGATTGGGTTTAGGGTTTAGGGTTTGGGGTTTAGGGTTTAGGGTTTAGGGTTTATAGGGTTTATAGGGTTTACAGGGTTTACAGGGTTTACAGGGTTTAGGGGGTTTAGGGATTGGGGTTCAGAGTTTAGGGTTTGCGGTTCAGGACCCTAAACCCTAAACCCTAAACCCTAAACCCTAAACCCTAAACCCTAAACCCTAAACCCTAAACCCTAAACCCTAATTGCGACCTGACCCTATTCTTGGCAGAGCCGATGCGTTCACCAAGTAGTCGCACGTTCTGCTGGAGCCAAGAAGGATTCATGCCGGGATGTTCCTCCGTTTACGAACAGTCCCTAGTAGGGATTGTTTTTTCAAGAAGGGGGTACTGTAGTCCCTATTAAGCACTGTTAGCAGCAGCATAAGGGGGAACATCCCAAGACTCATGGCTTAAGGTTGGGAGGCAGGTTGGGAGGCGGCGACTTCATGCCCAGTCTCAGAATGGCCAATCGCTCCACTGGAATGTGCGACAGGGCGTCCGAGAAGATAATCGAACCTCGGTGGCGCATCAAGCCCTGCACAACTCAACTCTCTAAGAGTTATAAGGTCCGGATGTCAACTGCTCCTGAACCTCCCGCCCCCTAAACCCTAAACCCTAAACCCTAAACCCTGAACCCTGAACCCTGAACCCTAAACCCGAAACCCTAAACCCTAAACCCTAAACCCAACCCGAAGTTGCTATTGATTGTTTCTGCAAATATTGGCACTATGATCCTGATCCTTCACGATCTCATGCTTGTTTCCAGGGCCGGGGCAAGACTGCAAATGGAAAGAGCCCAAGCTGCTCAGAATCGAGCGTAGCCAGCTTAAACTCCTGAACCTCAAATCGAGTCCGAAAACCAAACACCCCGCCCAAATCCCCAAAACCCGAAAAGCCCTATAGAGCTCAAGAACACCAAACAAAAACCCAGAAGCCCTGCAACCCGAAACCCGCAAAAACCCCCCCAAAACCCCCCAAAACCCCCAACAAAACCCCAACAAACCACCCAAAAGCCCAAAAAAAAAACCCAACAAAAACCCAAAAAACCCCAAAAATCCCAAAATCAAAGCCCTGAAAACCCCCAAAACCTCTTCGGATTTCTTCGCCGCGCGGCCTCCTGAGAGGGCCGACACCGTCGCCAGCGTCTGCGCCTCTCCCAGCGGCACCTGGGCTTGACTTCACATTCTAGTTTAGGGTTTAGGGTTTAGGGTTTAGGGTTTAGGGTTTAGGGTTTAGGGTTGAGGGTTGAGGGTTGAGGGTTGAGGGTTGAGGGTTGAGGGTTTAGGGTTTAGGGTTTAGGGTTTAGGGTTTAGGGTTTAGGGTTTAGGGTTGAGGGTTGAGGGTTGAGGGTTGAGGGTTTAGGGTTTAGGGTTTAGGGTGATGTTTTGGGGTTTTCAGGGTTTAGAGGGTTTAGAGGGTTTTACAGGGTAAACAGGGTTTATGGGGTGTAAATAAATAAATATATATATATATATATATTTTTTTTTTCGAGTGGTTTGCATGTCTGATGCTCTTTATGTGGTTTTGCAGGATTTCTAGGGTTTCTAGGCTTCGGGTTCGGGTTTTAGGGTTTATAATAGGGTTTGCAGGGTTTATAGGGCTTGTAGGGTTGCTGACTTTTTGGGTTTGTGGGGCTAACCGGGTTTATAGGGTTTCGGGTTTCGGGTTTTTTGGGTTTAGGAGGGTTTCAAAGGTTTCGGCTTTTTAGGGTTTATGTTTGGGGTTTACAGGGTTTATATAGGCTTTTGTAGGGCCGTTAACACTTCTAGGTTTTAGGGGTGGTTTTAGGGGTGTGGAGGGTTTCAAGGGTTTATATAGGGTTTAAGGGGTTGAAGGGGTTTATAGGGGTCGATTTGACTGGTCAATCGGGTTTCTGGGATTCATAAGGCCGATAAAGGCTTGAAAGGGTTTATAGGGTCTCAAGTGCTTAAACGGTTTAAGGTTTTGAAGGGATTGCTGGGCTGAGGAGGTTCAGAGGCTTAAGGGGTTCAGGGTTTGGCTTACAAGGGTTGAGGGGTTTATAGGGTTCTTGGGGTTTAAAGGGTTTGTAGGGTCTAGGGGCCGTACTTGGAGGCTCATGGGTAGTTACATTATAAGTGGGGTTGCAGATATGGGAACTTTACTTTGGTAACTTTCATGACCCCACTTTATACCCAGCCGTGAACCTCCAAGAAGGCCCTGAAGTCTAAACCCTCGACTCCGTAGACCTTCAAGGCTGCCAGGCTTGAGTGCCTTAGGGTGGTGGAGACCTCGAGAGTCTGTGCACATCTGCGTTTCGTGTGCCTCGTCGGTTGGGTTGACTTCCATCTTTGCATGAGCTTGGCGGGCTAATTAAGAACGCGTGTCCGGGACAAGGGCTTCTATTCAACAAACAACTCTGGGCATTTTTTAAAGGTTAGTGTACCCTACAGCCTACAGCCTAAAACCTAAACCCTAAAGCCAAACCCCTGCAAGCCCCCCACCCTAAACCCTAAACCCTAAACCCTAAACCCTAAACCCTAACCCCAAACCCTAAACCCTAAACCCTAAACCCCCCACCTCGCTCCGGAGGAGAAGGCAGTCCGGATCGTTGATCCAAAGTCGGCCTCGAGGGGGTACTGGGGGGGGTGTCTCGAAAGCACCTACATAGACCCTAAAACCTGGACCCTAAAGGGTTTAGGGTTTAGGGTTTAGGGTTTAGGGTTTAGGGTAAACCCTAAACCCTAAACCCTTTACTTGACCAAAGGAGGCCAGGCCCGCTCCCCCCCCCCTCCCACCCTATCTGGCTGGTTTCGAATCTTCCGGCCTCCCACATGAAGGCGAGCCAATGTGCTGCACACCATGTTCCTGCACAGCTGCTGCATCTGAGGATCACTCGCATCTGCGACACCGCAACACAAGATAGCTACAAACGTCCCTAAACCCTAAACCCTAAACCCTAAACCCTAAACCCTAAACCCTAAACCCTAAACCCTAAACCCTAAAACCCTAACCCTAAACCCTGGTCCCTTAGTTTTGGAGATGTAGCACAACAAGTGCCTTGCAGCCGGCAGGTTGGTGCGGTCATTGGCGAAAAGCCAGCGGGTGCCCGGCACATCTGCCCTTGTGCGTGGGAAGGGTTTAGGGTTTTAGGGTTGAAGGGTTGAAGGGTTGAGGGTGGGAAGGAAGGGTTGAGGGCTAAGTGTTCAGGCTTCGGAAGCATCCGGGCATCGGTTCCCGGTGGCCATGTACAAAGACCCCCGCCCCGAAAACATCAAAATACAACAGGCTGCTAAACTCTAAACCCTAAACCCTAAACCCTAAACCCTAAACTCTAATCCCTAAACCCTATAAACCCTAAACCCTAAACCCTATAAACCCTAAACCCTAAACCCTAAACATCAAAATAGCCCTGAACCCAAAACCCTGAGACCCAACAGCCGGAACTCTCAATGCTTAGACCTAAACCCCACTAGAAAGCTAAAAGCTCGCAGGCCCCGGACCCCATTCCCTAAAGCATATAGGCCCTAAGCCCCCCAGAAAACTCGAAGCCCCCAACATTTCCAGACCCCGAACCCTCAATCCTAAATCCTGAACCCTAAAGTCACAAACCTCAAAGCCCTTCTTCCCCTACCCCGTAAACCTAAACCCTGCACCTTATAACAAGGACCCTCAAAAGGGGCTCAAATTGAGTGAGGCAGTTCTACTCCACCCATATTCGCAACTCGAAATCCGAAATCCGAGGCCGCTGCCCCACTGGAAGCCAGTGAGGGGCTGTGTCGGCCGACACGCGGAGGGCGTCCACCGGGCCCAGACAGGGGCCCAGCGGCGCGCCGCAAGCTGGACAGGCTTGCTTTTTTGGGGTTTAGGGTTGGCGGTGTTCCCACGTTGCAGTCCTGAATGGTGGGATTATAGTACCGTACCCCCCTACTATACTCCTTGTTCAGGTTTGTTATAGTAAAAGGGGGAACATCCCGAGGGTGTCTTTCGGCGGGTGTTAGGTGTTGTCAAGGGTGTGGCAGGAGTTTACGGTGTACGGATCTCTTTGGGTTTTCGGGGTCAAGGGTGTAGTAGTAGAGTCTTGCGTTTTTCAAAGTATAGGGGTAGGGCTCAATGGGGTTTAGGGCTTTGGGTTCATTCGGAGGCTTAGTGGCGTTCAGGGGGCCGGGGGCTAGGTGTTTGTATGGACCCAATGGTCAACTTATACCACCTTCACCCCCTGGGATCCAAGATCTAGTTGCTTCACCGCTAGCAGTCACTGCAGCAATTCGCGCAGTTTTCGCCCTTCATGGAATCGCCAAGACGGGTGCTTTGAAGAGGAAATCTGCTCAACCCCTCAACCCTAAACCGCTCAAACCCCAAAACCCCAAACCCTCCACACGGGCTCCGAAGCCTCAAAGTGTTTAGGGTTTAGGGTTTAGGGTTTGGGGTTCCCTTCCCTGCAGGGGCCTAAGATGAAAGTCTCGGGCCCTGCGGCTTCTCGGATGGTACGCAGGAGCGTGGCCTGGTATAGGGTTTAGGAGCGTAAAGGGAGCGATAAGGCTTATAGGGTTTTAGTGTTTGGGAGCTTAAAGGGAGGTATAAGGCTTGTAGGGTTTTCGGGTTCAGGAGCTTAAAGGGAGTTATAAGGTTTGTAGGGCTTAGGGTTTCGGAGTTCGGTAAGGCTTATATATAGGTTCAGGGTCAGGGTTTCTGAGGGAGTTACGGGGACTGAGGGGTTGTAGGGTTCCGGAAATTTAGGCTGAGTTGCGGGGTTGAGGGCTTCATGGGTTGGGGCATGAAGGCTAAACCCTAAACCCTAAACCCTAAACCCTAAACCCTAAACCCTAAACCCTTCATGCTTTGGAGCTTTTGGGATCCTGGGCACACTCGGCCCTGAACCCCAAAACCCTACAAGGTCTAAAACCCAAACCACCCCAAGCCGGTTTAGGGTTTAGGGTTTAGGGTTTAGGGTTTAGGGTTTAGGGTGTAGGGTTTCCTAAAAAGGAACCCCCCCAAACCCTCAAAAGCCCTTAAGCTTCTAAACCCTGAGAAGCCCTAAACCCACCAAGCTCTTCGGCCCAAGACACCACGAAGCCCAAAACACCAAGACCCTCAAAGCCCTCACCCTAAACCCTAAACCCTAAACCCTAAACCCCGCTACTATTCATAATCCACAGCAAACCTGGGCCCTCAAGAGCCTGCGATGCCGCGCGGGACGTTGCGGGGTCGAAGCGCTTGCCCGGCAAAGCGGCGCAGTGGAGGAAGTCGCACCTCACGCCGACATGGAGCAGCGCTTTGTAAGGGTTGTGATTTTGTAGCTGTTTTAGGGTGTAGAGTTTGAAAGACTTCGTTTTTGAGGTTTTGGTGTCTTCGGGGTTCTGGTGGTAAAGTTTTAATTTGGAACAAGGCTTTGTTTGACCCTAAGCTTTCAAATCTAGTTGTTCCCTAAACTCTAAAACGCACAGTACACCCTAAACCCCACATCCCAAACCTACATCCTGAAGGTTGGTCGGTTCACAGCGCATGCCATGAAACTATGTTCTCAAGTACTCTGGCGTCTGCTCGCGCTGTCGGCTAAACCCTTCTCCTGGGAGCCTATACAATGACCGTTGAAGCAAGGTTTGGGGTATCTACTGTCACCGCAATGTAAGGTCCAAACAAGGCCGACTTAACAGGCTAGGGCGGAGGGGTGGATAGGAGCCTTTGTTCATGACGCTAACCCTTACTGAGCCCTGGAAAACCCCTAACTTGGGGGGGGGGGGGGGGGGGGGGGGGGGGGGGGCAAAGATGGGTGGAGGGTCCTTCAGTGACAGAAAAGTAGTCCAGGGCCACAGTTTGCATGTTCCTCAACCCACGGTAGGATCGCCCTCATGCCGGCACGTTTTTGAAACCCCTGTTGCCGTGTCGAACTCTGCGTCTCTCGTGAACTCCTTCAAAGGGTCTATAAGCCTTCCAATAGTCTCCCGCACATTGATGCTCACAGACACCCTCATCTTGCTTTCCATGACGTCGAGCCAACTTGTTACCTCGCCGTACGAACTATTGAGGAGTGCGTGGACAAGATCCGTCGTGTCGAAGACGAGTTCCTGTGTCATCAGATCGCTCTTGTCAGGAGGAGCTTGGGCTGTTGCCTTTGAGATGATCCCAAGATATCGTGACGGTCTTGAAATCAGGAGCCTACACTGTAAGCCCCAAACTCAAAATCCAAAAAACCCTTCATCGCAATTTGCGGCAGAAGTGCTTCAGGTACTTGAAGCCCCAGTCGTGCACGATGGTCTTGATCATGTGCCTGATGTGTTCCTCGCGGGCCCAAGCGACGAGGGACAGTGACAGGGGCATCCTGGCACCAGGGTTTAGGGTTTTAGGTGGCGGGCCAAGGGTTGAGGACTGAAACTCCTGAGCTGCAACACAAAGGTAGATGGGAATTCCTGAGCTGCCCGCGTGGGAAAAAGGATCCCCATGCAGTCGCCACCGCACAACTCACCCCGAAATGCTTCCAACATACACAACCTCCCCCCATGCCTGGCATCTCAGAGGAACTTGTGGCTTGAAAAACCTGCCCTCCTTTCCCCCCCCCCCCAAAAAAAAAAGATAAACGCCAAAATCCCTATGTCCTTAGCCCTGAACACGAAAGAGCCTGCACCTCCGGCAGCGTTGTGTCCAAGGCGCGCATCCACAGCCTCGTTTGGGGTGTGAGGTGTTTAGGGTGTTGGGGCTGCTTGGGGTGGTTGGGGTGGTTAGGGTGGTTAGGGTGTTTAGGGCTTTTAGAGTGTCTAGGGTGTTTGGGGTGTTTGGGGGAAAGGTTTAGGGTGGTTAGGGCGTTTAGGGCTCTAGTCTTCCTTGATGGCGGCCACAGGAAAGCTCGTGTGAAGGCCAACATGTTAAGGAACATGCCCGGGCATTTTTTAGGTTCAGGGTTTGGGGGTTAGAGGGTATGGTAGTGGTTGGGGGGTTCAGGATCTATCATAGGGTGTTATAGGGTTCGTAGGGTTCAGGCTCGATACTGGTTGGTCTCTAGGGTGAAACAGGGGTGAGGGCTTGTAGGGCTTTGCGGCTTCGGGCAGCCTTTACAGTATGAGTAGGCAATAGAACCGCGCTGAGATATTCGACCCCGTATACAAAGAGCTAACTTTAAACAACCTACTAAGCACAGTCTATTCTTGTGGCTGTTCTCACCGCGCCCCAAGCCCAAAAAAACCTCCAAACCACCGCCCTAAACCCTAAACCCTAAACCCTAAACCCTAAACCCTAAACCCTAAACCCTAAACCCTAAACCCTAAACCCTAAACCCTAAACCCTAAACCCTAAACCCCAAACCCCTAAACCTTAAACCCTGAACCCCAAACGAAGTTTTGGCAAGCCATGGCACCCTGGTGCGGTGAAGCCGCAGGACACGGGCCGCCCTGACACGGTTTGGGGCCCCGAGGTCAGGGCTTAGGGTTTAGAGTTTAGGGTTTAGGGTTTAGGGTTTAGGGTTTAGGGTTTGGGGTTTAGGGTTTAGGGGTTAGGGGCTAGGGTTTAGGGTCTAGGGAGCCCCTGTTTAAGAAGCCCTGTAAAATCCTAAGCCCTGCAATCCTAACCCCTCAAACAAGACCCCCAACAAAGCTCAACCCTAAACCCTAAACCCTAAACCCTAAAAGCCCTCGGCCCTTATGCTCTGAGCCCGAAATCCCTTGAAACGGGCTTGAGGGGGCTTCGGGCTGAGGAGGGCTCCGGGCCTCGGTCATCTTGGAGAAGCCACTCTGGGTGCTCCTGGCACTGAAACGTTTAGGGTTTAGGGTTTAGGTTTTAGGGTTTATTCAGCCCTAAGGCTCCAGGGCGTTTTCTTAGGGTTTAGGACCCTCGGAGCCCCTGAACTGGGCTCAGCACCTGGATTTCTCAAACCCTAAACCCTAAACCCTACAAAACTCGAGACCTTAAACCCTAAACCCTAAACCCTAAACCCTAAACCCTAAACCCTAAACCCTAAAACCCTAAAACCCTAAAGCCGGAAGTCCCGGAAGCCCTAAGTCCCGGAAGCCCCAAACCCTGAAACCCCACAAAACTCTAGACCTAAACCCTACAAAACTCTAGACCTTAAACCCTAAACCCTACAAAACTCTAGACCTTAAACCCTAAACCCTAAACCCTAAAGCCGGAAGTCCCGGAAGCCCGAAACCCTGAAGCCCTAAACCCTGAAACCCCACAAAACTCTAGACCTAAACCCTACAAAACTCTAGACCTTAAACCCTAAACCCTACAAAACTCTAGACCTTAAACCCTAAACCCTAAAGCCGGAAGTCCCGGAAGCCCTAAACCCTGAAACCCTAAACCCTAAACCCTAAACCCTAAACCCCACTGCACAAAGCGTCCTGCGCCACCTTCGAGGCTGCCACCAAGGAGGCTGGGGCAAGCCACCTGACAGCTCAGGGTTTAGGGTTTAGGGTTTAGGGTTTAGGGTTTAGGGTTTAGGGTTTAGGGTTTAGGGTTTAGGGTTTAGGGTTTAGGGTTTAGGGTTTAGGGTTTAGGGTTTAGGGTTTAGGGCTTCCCTGAAGAGCCCAGGACTTTTTCCCAAATCAGGGTTGAGGAAGGAAGGTCGAAGGTTAGGGGTTGGGGTTTAAAGTTAAGGGTTACAAGGGTTGAGGCTTTAGGGTTTGGGGATTTAGGAAACCCCCTAAAATGGGCACCCGAAACCCTAAACCCTAAACCCTAAACCCTAAACCCTAAACCCTAAACCCTAAACCCTAAACCCTAAACCCTAAACCCTAAACCCTAAACCCTAAACCTTATACTTCCGCAACGCGCGCCCCAACGCGGCCAAGGGGCAACCCGGGTGTGAGCCCAGCTTCCCGGATCGCGTCCGCCAGTGGCTTCAGCCCCCGCCTCGGGCTTCGGTGGGGTTAAAGGGGGGTTTAGGGGTCTACCGTTGAGGGGTTCTCGCTTATTTTGGCCGGGGGGGGGGGGGGGTGTATATACATATATGTGCATGTCTATTCTTATATTGCATGTTAAAAGTTGCCTGTGTTTGCACATCTGCTTATTCTCTTTGATGATCGTCTATTGCAACGCGCTTACCTGCTCATCCACGCATTCTTTGCTTCTGTTGCTCTCAACACTGAAGGCCTCAAGGGCTCCGGTCCTCCAAAGCCCGAGCTCAACTGCAGATCCCTAGCAGATCCCTAAAGCCCCTAAAGCCCCTAAAGCCTATGGGTCTAGAAAAGTAGATTCCCCAAGGGTTCAGGGTTCGGGGGTTCCCAGCTCTCCCCTCCAAAACTCTCAACTCTCACAGGCAGTGTGGGGTGCAAAAATGGTCCCAGAGGCATGGGAAAGGGATGGCTAGGAAGAGCTTCTGAGGTTTAGGGTTGAGGACCTGTAGGGCTCGCAGGACTTGCAGGGCTTGTGAGATTTACGGGGTATCTGATGGGGAATATCGAACTCTATGGACTTTATGAGGTTTTTCGGGTCTTGAGCTGGGTTTTTAGGGGGCCGATGGGGTTTGCTACTGTATTGCTGAGGGAAAAAAACTGAGCAACAGCTGGAGCGGCGGGAAGCGCTGCGGGTGCGGAGTGAGCCAATCTCCCCAGGCCGACTGCCAGCCTTGTGTTTTGTTTGGGGGGTTTAGGGCGTTTAGGGTGTAGGGTTTAAAGGGTTAAGGGTTAAGGGTTAAGGGTTTAGGGTTTTGGGTTTAGGGTTAAGGGTTAAGGGTTTGGGTTTTGGGTTTAGGGGTTTAGGGTTGAGGGTTTCGGGGGTTAGGGCTTCAGCTGTAGGGCTCTTGGGGACAGGTGATTGCTCCGAGACTATGGGAGAAAGTCAGGTTTGCAAGTCTTCTCTGTTCCAAACGCGATCTCATGCGAAGAGTCTGGTATGTGTACAGTAGCTCTCATTCTGGTGCTATTGTGTTCATGATTGGTTGCATCTGCTTGCAAAATAGCGTGCCTTATGGTGCTTGCTGCTCCTCAAATCGGCTTTTTCTGATGCTATTGTATGCTCCTGATCATACATATTGCAATGGTCTTGAGTGGTTTAGGGATTGGGATTGAGGGATCTTGAAAAGAGGCCTGACAAGCTGGAGTACTTTTTAGTGCTTTTTGTTGTTGGTCTCAAGAAAGTCCGATTGTTGGAGCTGCTGCTGGGCCCAGTCACGACTCAGTCTGCACTTGGTCCTGGAACCTAACGGTTTAGGGTTTCGGGTCTAGAGTTTCGAGTTAGGGGCTAGCGTTCTGAGACCTGAATCACAAGAACAGTTGACAAAACACATGCCCCCCAGGCCAGTGGGGTTTGGGAGTGGTTTGGGAGCTCAGGCTTGCCTTATAGACAAGCACCCTGAAGCCATCGTAGCAAGAATGGGACCCCCTGTTGGGTTAGGATTTTTAGGGGTTCGTTCGGTTTTTTTGAGGGTGGGATCCATGTGGAGGAGGGGCATCTGCCCAACTCAAGAACGCTCAGTCCACAAGTATGTGGCTCTGTTCAAACGTCATAGTCTCTTCCTTTTTGCTATGAAGGGTACGGAACGGGTCTCAACTTAGATGAACCGCCTGCGAAATTGAAGAACAGAACACCTAGTACCCGTAAACGCCATTTAACAGAAAGTCTTTCCCAAAATCTCCCCGGCATCACAGCAAAGGTCGGACTTTTCGTGAGCCATCAGGGGTGGAAGGAGCGGCAACCGTTAGTTAACCCGCATTGTGCCACGTACCATCCTTGATTGGCAGCGGACTGCTTTCACTCGTCTGCCTTAAGGATTTAAGGTCGGGGGGGTTTGGCCTTCCTGTGCAGGAGGTGTTAGGCTCAGGAGCTTTGAGGATGGACCATCTTGCCGAGGCGCCATCATCAAGCTGGAAGAGGCTGAGTTGCAAGTCGCCTACTCAAAGGATCTCTTACAGAGATGGGGTGTAGCTGCTTAGGGTTCGGGGTTGCAGGGTTCGTGATGATGGTTGGGATGATTTCGCTAGAAAAGGTCGAAGCTTGCAATGCTGGTCTTTCCTCTCCCCACGGCGGCCATGCCTTAAAATCACGGCATATGCCTTAAAATCATGCACAAAAAGTGAATTTAAATTCACCTTGTGTACCCTACACCCTGAACCCTAGATCAAACAATAGCCCCCAGATGTTGAAGAACAAGTATCTTCAGCTAAAAGCGAGTGGTGGGGTCTCTGACCGGCAGCCGCGCCTCCCTCCTACTTCCCAAACCCCTCCTCTACCCAAAGACCCGGAACATCCCGGAACATGAACCCCTGAACCCTACACCCACCAAGATCCTAAAGCCCGAAATAAACGGAATGCCCCGAAAAAACACCTACCCTAAGTACCCTACACCCCCTATACATACCCTAAGTTCCCTTTCCCTCCTAAACCCTAAGCCCTAAACCCTAAGCCCTAAAGCCTGAACCCTAACCCCCCTATAAATACCCTAAGTACCCTTGTCAGATCCTGAGTCGACATGCCTGAGTCCAAGCCTTTGCTCTTCAACTCTTGCAAGGAGCCTGGGGCCAAAAGGAGGAGGGTTTAGGCTTTAGGGTTTAGGGTTTAGGGTTTAGGGAATTAAGGCGTGCGTGGGGTTTCGGGTTGCTGGGGTTTCGGGGTTTTAGGTTTAGAGGTTAGGGGTATTTAGGGTTTCAGGTTTAGGGTATAGGATTTAGAGTCTGGATTTAGAGTCTTAGGGTTTAGGGTAGGCTCCAAGCCATGTGAGCCTGACACCTCTGTCTTAAGTGGCTTATTTGACACTCCCGTCAAGCCTGAAGTTTTGTTAACCCGCCACCGCTCAGGGTGTTTGGCGATTCTTAGTGCCGTCCGCCGAGGTTGGGCTGTTCAGGCCTTAGGGGATTTAGTCTTCATGCCTTGAGGGGTGGGGGGGATTTGCGGTTGAACTCAGTGATCTGGTGGGAAGGGGTGCCGGGTGGGTGGCAGGCTGCCGGGGTGAGGTGTAGCCAGATCTCAATACATCCTAAACTTCCTAAACGCTAACCCTTAAGTTAGGCCCTTAAGCCCTAAACCCATGGTGCATGTTCCAGCCCTGGCTTCTATGTGAGGGTTGGCTTCGGGGTTCGGGATGATCAGTTTTGGGCTGCTTAGATCTTCGGGGTCTAAAGTACAGGCTTACATCATGGAATCCAAGCTCGTGCCCCCAAGGTTGTTCCCCAAAAACTACCCCAAAGGGCTCCCTGCTTTTGCTCCCAAAAACGCCCCCCCCCCCCCCCCCACCCATTTTTCCCTACAGGGTTTTTAAAAGGGTGCCCTAAACGAACAACCGTAGGGTTCCCCTGACTACGGGCTACAAAGCATCCTTACACGACCTAAACCCCAACCCTACATCCTTAAATCCCCTATCCTAGACGGTACGGGACCCTCGTGCACCCAAACTCTCACAACTGTACTTGGACAAGGGCCCACTACAACCAGGGCTCTCTATCGGTATATGTAGGTTTTGCTCGTAGGAACTGTATTCCCCTGGGAGGGGTTTGCAACCCTAGTTAGCATCTCAAAAACAAAACGGGCCAAACATCACCAAACCCTACCTAAACCCTATACCCTTAAGCCCTAAGCACTCTACCGGTCTGGCGCCCAAGGCGCGCAGCATCAGCTCCTCGTCCACGTGGGGCCCATGGCAGTACCAGGAGCACCAGCCTCCCGAGTTCTTGGGTTGTTTGTAGGGCTTCAGGGGTTTAGGCTTTAGGGTTTGGGGGGGCAGAGGGTCTTCAGGTGGCTTTTGGGATTCGTGTTTGGGCTAGAGGGTTTTGGGTTTAGAGAGGCTCTAAAGCATCTGCGTATTCTTGGGCTGAATAAGGTAGGGGTCCATGGCTAATCAGGTTTAGGGTTATGAGTTTTTATTCGGCTTGAAGGGTCGTTCATTGGTTTCCTAGCCGACCTGCCCCTAATCCCTCACTCCTCAAACACAAGGCATAAGGGCACCAACTGATTACTGGGCAGCATGGGTGATTAGGGTGATGAGGTTCAGGGATCGCGAGGAAGAACCGACCCATGCATCAGAGATCTTGTACATGAAGGCCCACTCAGCTGTACATTGTGCTCTGAAGCCCAAACATGGGTTAAGCCTGAATATTGGTAAAACACTTCCCAAGCCCAGCCCTAAAGTCCAACCACAAACCCTAAACCCCAAACCCAAACCGCAAACTCAACAAGCCCCATACCGGCATCGGGCCCCTGTCGGCGGCGTTCTGCAAGGGCCCAGGGAATTGTGCAGCGCGACCCTGGCTGGAGGCTTGGGACTTGAGGGGATACTTTGGCGGGGTTTTCTCAAAGGATTTTACAGTTCAGATATTCAGGGATTCTTAGGGTTATGTGGGCTAAGATTAAGGCTATCAGGGTTAAGGGTCATGAGGGTCTGTCAGCCTCGATACAGTGGTGGCGACATACTTTTTGCCTTTAATATACGTCCTTCGCAAAAAAACCATGTTTAGCACAAGTGCGGGCAAATGAGCTTAAAATTGGAGGTCGGCTCATGGGATTAGAATAAGAAAGGCCTTACAGATAAGAGCAGCTGTTCAGAGGCTGCCCAGTAACCTAGGATTTGAAACGGTGTGCTTGTTTTGCTTAAAGGATTTCATGTGGAACCCCCTCCCCCCCCCCCCCCCCCCCCCCCCCCCCCACAAAGAAAGGGAAGGGCACTACTTGGCATCCTAGTCACGAGGTCTATAGGATGTAGGGTTTCAGGTCTGGGGTTAGAAATCCGGGTCTAGGGTGCAACCATCTTCTCAAGCAGGACCCCATCCAAATCAACAAAGAGGATCTTGGAGGGGAAGTAGCTATACTTATAAGAAGGGATCTCGTATTACGGGGTACAGAAGGGACCCAATGCAACTGGGAGTTGGCCGAAACTATGGGTTGGTGGTGCCAGAAGGGGCCGCAGGTTGGAGTCAAACCACGAGCAGGTCACTTGTACTGCACTACTACTGCTATAGGGCGACGACAATGACGATGGTATGGCAGTCGGTAGCCCAAAATCAGTGATGGTTCTCTGGACCTCCAAGCCTAAAAAGCCCCCAACCAACTTCAACATGTTTTTGGTCTCCCTCTGCCCCTTGAGCACGACTGCGTCCGAGGGTCATGCTGAGATAGTCCTGCATGACCCGGTCTTGCCTAGGCCGCGTGCTGGTCCACAATCCGACTAAGAGCCCCCTCAAGCCCGCAACCTACCGTACGTCAACCTCACAATCCTTCCCTGCCTAGGGTTGGTACTGGACTCAAGCATGCCGAACCACGCGGCCCACTGCAAGTACCCTGACCAGCACGAAAAAAGAGCCCCAATAGCCCCTTGAATGGGCCTCGGTTGGGCCAATTTGGGTATAGGGTAGTTTGTAGTATACATTCCCATGACTGAAGGCATCCCCACACACGCCAAGCCTTGGAATACGGAACAACTCTCCTACAACCCTACATGGTTTTACGCTTAAAGTTCGGGTGCCCCCAAAATACTAGTTCTACTTCTAAGAAGCCCCTGGAAAGGGTACCCTTATTTGACCCCTCCATATTGTATGTTTCAGTTTTCTAGTTCGACTTGGACTTCGGGCTCCAAAAGCACAGCATGGTTGTCGTCCTCTACAAACGATCACTTGGCTGAGTTTCTTTTTTACAAGGACAGGAAAAAAGTTAAACTTGGGCTTTATGGGGGATGTACTACGCAAGAACATTGCAGAGGCTAAATGCTCAGCCTCTAAGCCATAAACCTTAAACCCTAGACCTGGAGCCCTCAAACCCTAAACCCCAAACCCTAAACCCACAACCGCCAAGTGGCGGCGAACTGACGCCGGTCACACCAGCTTGCAAGCCGCAGATGCAAGCCCAGTCCGAGGCTAGCCTTGTGTGATGGAAGGTGGCTGAGTGTCGAGACGACGGTTCAGGGCTCAGCGTTACGGATTGGGGGGCCCCGCTCCCTACTTGGAGGGTCACGGGCATGTAGACCTGATCTCTGTACATTTGCGCCTCTTTCTGGGTTCACCGTTTCAGGTTTTTGGGCCTATACACATACGGCTTCGAGGTTCGGAACCGAGATGCTCTTGGACTTAAGAGTTGACGGTTCGGCCACGTATGGGATCGTTGTGTGGGTGTCTGCATAGCAATATAGGTCAAAGCAGCACCAGTGGAAAACTCACATGCGCCTAAGGAAGCACAAGACTGCCAACTCCGGGTTTGGGGACGAAGGGGCAAGGGACGAAACAATGTCCGCAAAAACTCGGGCATCGACACGTTACTGCACCTTAAGTTTTTGCTCTTGGTTGTGTTGCTCCCGCCACGCGGGCACCTTCAAGCTGCACGGGTCTCCACTCCTCGCCAGGGAGCGCGTTTTCAATCGCACATCTGACTTCCCAGGATGCATCATCATCTCGGCCATTGCACAGACGTGAGATTCGATGAGGGTCCAATCCTGTATACGAGGCTGCTGCTCTCATTGAAGCAAAGGCCTGCCAAGCTCCTGCACCTGTCCGAAGTCGTACTTGAACGGGTTTGCCACTCCGACTGGGGCGTGCCTGTCCCGTTCGCTGCAAGACAGCATGTTTGACATTCTCGGATGCCGTGACGTACTCCAAATTGCTCACATGGTTGTTTCCGCGGTTCATGTCCTTGTGGTTTACCTGCAGCTCTGGCAGGCTGGGCTGACCAAGAAATGTCGCTGCAACCAGACGGTGCACCATCATATACCGTCCTCCCTTTATGACTGCGAAGTATCCATTCCTTTGCTCCGTGCCATAAGTGATGAAATTTCTACCATGCAGGTAGTGCGAAACACGTCCGTGGTTGCTAACCATGATGTTGCGCATGGTCTCAGCTTCATCACCGACATATGTAGCATGTCGCCAGGTCTCATCCAAGGGAGCACTTTCACCGATTTGGAGAGCTGTCCTGAACTCGAACCAATCGGCACCTGCGGTACTTGTACTTCTGCACTTTTTCATCAATCCTCGACAGCATTGGGAGATCGAGGCTTGCCATACGTCCAGGAGCCTTGCAGCCTCTGCTTGAGATGCGCACCATCCCCAGTTCTCGCATCCTTGCCGTCGCCACTCCACTGCCTTGCCAAGCTTTGAGGACCTACGCTTTCTACTCGAGTTGGTTGCCCATGAATGCTTCATATTCTCATTGGGAGTCACGTATTGCAAATTTGCCACATGGTTGTTCGAAGAATTTCCATCGAGGTGGTTAATCTGCCAACAACGCAGATTCCGCGGACGATCCAGAAATGCAGCGGCGACCAGACGGTGCACGTAGTAGGACTGGTCTCCGATTTTCACGCGACGATAACCACTACAGTTCAAGGAGCCGAAACTAACCGAACCCCTGGAGCTTTGAACCCGCCCGTGCGAGCTTACCTGCCATGTTCCCGAACTCCACCGCAGCTGCAGCCGCCACGTGTACCAGTACGAGCTTGGAAGCTTTCCAATGAAGGAAGTGAATCGCTGCATGTTTGGGGCAAAAGCAAGCTACACGGGTCTCCAAAAGAGCCCTGTCCCAGCACAAAAGCATGCCAACACCGCTGCCAGAGCCCTGTTTTAGTCGACTCCTAGGAGCAGTGGTTGGGGCCTTTGGGAATAAGGGGTCTGCTAGCCTTTAATAATTCAAGGCTGTAGAGCTGAGGGTCGACTCAGTGAAATCTAAGCCTTTCCTGTCAGGTGTGTCATGCACAGCAGAGGAACGCATGAAGGCTGACTCTCACAAAGTGGATGAGAGGCTCCCTTGTGAGAATTCTTCGTTGCTCTCCAAATAGGGCACCGCTGCCGCGGCGTAACCTCCAAAAATCCCCATATGAGCCTAAATGAAGCGCTCAACTGAACCCTCAACGTCCCGAAGCTGCCCTAATGCATCCCTCCTCCGTCAGGGCACGACTCGCAGAGTTCGACACCGAGCTCGGTAAAGAGCAACGCTTCGCAGGGAAGTGATGATCGCACCTACAGGGATGCTTTTGGGTGCTATAGGGTTTAGGGTTTGAGGTATGGGGCTCTGGGATTAGGGTTTCGGGTTTAGGGCTCTGGGGGGTCACCCAACTAGAGCCTAAAACAACTTCTTAAACATAGTCATTCCTCGAAAGCCCAATAAGCCCCTTATTTCTTCACATTTCCTGTAGGCACTGTGCTCATATGGCACATGTCTAATTCTAACTAGTGCTCACTCGGACTCGGGTCATACTCCAGACGCAGGAAGATGGATGAAGCCCCAAACCCAAAACCCCAAACCCTGAGCTTCAGGAGCTCAGCTAAAGCCCCAAGCCCCGAACCCAAAAGCTAAAGCCCTAAGCAGCACTAAACCCAGGATCAAGCCCCAGGCTTGCAAGTCGAAAACCCTCCAAACCTTTGACCTCGTATCCGACCTTGAGCACTAGAAGCCCTGCGCTACCCTAAACTCTAACCCCTAAACCCTTAACCCTAAAATTACACCCAGGCACCGCCAGGCCGCCGAAGCCCCGCTCTTGCCGGAGGAATCCTGGGGTCTGGGAGGTTTAGGGTTGTTTGGCGGGTTGTAGGGGGTATAATATAGGGTTTGGGGGGTTTAGGGCTTCGAGGGCTTAAAAGGGGTTTGAAGGGTTTAAGGGGTTTAGAGGTTTAGAGATTTGGCAGTTTTTGTAAGGGGTTTAGAGGGCTTCAAGGGAATTCCCATTGCCGCCCCCCTGGGCGCCTGCGGCAAAGCCGTTTCCCGGACCGCCGGAGCGGTCGTTCAGGGTCAGCAGCCCGAACCTCGGCGCGGCATCTTCCAGGCAGCTTCTTTGTACGCAGCCCGAAATCCCTAAACCCCCTAAACCCCCAAGCCCTATACCATGTGAGCGAGACTTTCAAGGGCGCTGATTTTTGTTGAGGTCTGTAGGGATTTTAACAAGGGATTTTGAGGGTCTAGAGCTCTGGCTTTTGCGGGTTTGCGAGGCCCAGAAAGCCCCGAGCCGATCCGCAGCAGGCCCAGGTCACGCGTCGCTGAGCTTAGTGATTGGGGGTTCAGGGCTTCGGGCGACTGTCTAGGCCCAGAATTTCGGAATTTGGAGTTTGAGGGTGCGGGTTTAGGGTTGAAAGGGATTGAGGCTTGGGGTTTTGGGTTGATGGTTGCGGTGTCCCAAGCAACATGTCGCTGATGAGGAGGTAGCGGTCGGAGGCAGCTGGGCAGCCTCCCAAGTAAAGGCTTGAATCGCGGATCTCGTGACATCTCTCAACCAAAAGATCCCACATAAGCTGGGTAAACCTAGGACAACAATCCAAGGAATGTAAGGGTACCAAGGGAAGGGGGGGGGGGGGGGGGGGGGGGGGGGGGGGGGGGGGGGGGGGGGAGGGGGGCGTGGGCGTCAATGAATGAGCCCGAGAGGGCCTGAGAGTATACTACAAGTCTTCAAGCCCAATGGAGGGTCGCAAGATGCCCACCCACCCTCAAAACTTTCAAGCGAATCGAGCACCGCCTTTGGGCAGCATGGCACCCGCGTGGAAGGGCGCCGAGAAAAACCTCGGACGGCCAAGAAGCTGCTCATGTGAATGTGGTTCTGACGAAAGGGCCCAAGCAAGAAACTACTATAAGCACCCTGACGACATCAGAACAGAGAACCCAGAAGACTACCCTCCAGGGGTGCGCCCCGGCTGACCTGGCAAGCCCGCATGTAGATCATGCAGAACACCTCGGTGAGTCTTAGCGCTCTCATGCTCAGCCCTCCAAACTCTCAGCAGCAGGCCCTCAACCCAAATTTTCTTAAGGAACCATCAAAACATTTATATAAGAAAGGGAGCCTTAAAAGGACTTACAAGTATGATGATGATTTTTGCTTGTTGGGTGTTTCAGGCTATTGTTGCTAACTAATCCTACATAAGCAACCCTAAAGCCCGACACCTGTCTGAATGCCGAGCTCTCAACCCAAAAACCTTCCGAGCCAAGGGGCGGCATGGAGGTTTTGGGCTGCGGCACGGCCCCGTGGAGGGTGCCGCCTCGGGTTAAGGGTCTATATGGGTTTAGGGTTTAGTGTTTTAGGTGTAGGGTTTTGGGGTTTGGCGGTGTAAAGTTTGTAGAGGGCTTGGCGTTTAGGGCTTAGGGGATTTGACTCGTGTCTTCTGCTGGAGTCTTTCGGGTGGGGGGTCTAGGATTTAGGGTTTAGGGTTTAGTGTTCTGAGGTCTTGAAGTAGGGCTTCTCAAGTTCTCAAGTAGCTTGTGGTCTAGGGTTTGGGGTTTAGGGTTCTGAGGTCTTGAAATAGAGGTTTAGGGTTTCAGCCCGGCTCACAGACATCCCTCAACCATAAACCCAAAAAGCTCAACACTAGCACAGGCTGCCAACTTGGAGACTTGGAGGCTTCTACTTTCTGGGTTCGGGAGGGCTTTGGCCCTATGGCTTAAAGGCCCCTAAAGCCCTAAACGCTTTGACCGAGAGCCCTTGGGGTTTAGGGCTTTGAGGCCTTGATGTAGGGCGGACCTCGCAGCCGCAACTTGCAAGCTCCCAAACTACGAACCGAACAAAGCACTCCACGCAGACGGAGATGCTGAAACCGAAGCTCTGCCATCCATTGACCTCGGGGCGGCTAGGGCTTAAGGATTAGGAGATTCAGGGGCTTGGGTTTTGAGGGTTTCATGGGGATCAAGGGGTTTAGCGTTCAGGGTTCGGAGGGCATCAAGTGACTTCGGGTTAAGGGCTGCAATTAGGGTTGAGGATTTTGAGGGCTTAGGCCTGAAGGTTTTTCAAATTGAACTTACTTCTTATGGGTGCCTTATCTGATCTCGAAAGTTACCGGTACCCTAACTTAGACATAACCCCCGTGACTCTACTCGGGCAGCTGGGTTGGGTTGGCTGACACCTAAACCTTACGGAGTCATCCGGGAGCGGTGTTGCCGGGGTTTGGGGATACCCTGAAGCCTAAACAGCAGCTCACCGAAAGCTCTGAATGCCACTCTCCTGCCTCCAGTGGCCAAGGAAACGAGCAGCAAGTACCACCGGGAAACCGCACTCCCAAATCCGGCAGTTTCACCGCCGCTCCACGTGTAAGTCTTAGGGAAACCGCTCCCTAACAGAAATGCCGCTGCATCTGTCAGCAGTGCACGCACAAGAGATGCCTTCCACGACGCAAAGCCCTAAATCCTGGAGCCCTTGCCATGGATTACCCCCGCCATACATTGAAAATGAAACTCTGAAACTCTCTTCAGCACAGGCCCTTTATCGCACCTTGTCCTTTCTTAATGGGTTTACAGGGGAACCGAACCCCTTAAACAGGGATGAGATGACTACTGGGCAGGCAAACCCAGCCCTAAACCCTATATTCCCTAAGCCCGAAACCCTAAAACCCTAAAACCCTAAACCCCTAAAACCCTAAAACCCTAAAACCCCAAAACCCAAAAACCCCAAAACCCCAAAACCCTGAAATCCTAAAACCCTAAAACCCCAAAACCCTAAACCCTACACCATAACCCTAAAACCCTAAAACCTAAAACCTAAACCCTCTATTCCCCATTCCCTCTTCCCTAAACCCTAAACCCTAACCCAAATAATTCTAAACCCTATATTCCCCAAGCCCTCTATTGCCTAACGCGGCCAGGGTGACCCTAAAACCCTAAACCCTAAACCCAAATCTAAAACCCTAAACCCTATATTCCCCCAAAAAAACCTAAACCCTATGTTCCCTAAGCCCTCTATTCCCCAAACAAATCCTTAACCCTAAACCCTAAACCCTAAACCCTAAACAACCCTGTTTTCCCCTATTCCCTTTAATGCGGCCAGGGTGCCAGCAGGGAGCTGTGCTTCGACGTGCGAGCCGGGCCGGCACACGCGCGGCAGGCGACCTCCTCAGGTTCCACCTCCTTGTGGGTTCATAGTAGGGTTTGGTAGGGTTTATAGGGTTTAGGGTTTAGGGTTCAGGGATTCTAGGATTGACAGGCCCAGCGTACGTAGGACCTCTATGTCGAATGTAAGAACGTTTCTGTATATTGGTATTCGTGTATATGACTACATATGCACGTATATGAGCTTTATATCGTCTTAAGAGTTGCGCCAGCTTTAGTTTGCAGGAAAATTTTCAAGATGGGCAGTGTGCGGCTTTTTGGCCGCAAATCGTGCGGCAGCCAAACAGCCAATCAGCCAATCAGCGGATCAGCCATTCAGCGGATCAGCCCATCAGCCGATCAGCCGATTAGCCAATCAGCCGGCCGATGCGCCACAATCACGCACACTTCTGTTCCTGGGTGCGCTTTTATCATTATGGGGTGCTTTTTTATGCCAGGGCCGAAGGTCTGAGGACGCGGTGAAGAGTTGGCGCCGCGGTGCCTGGTTGCAGCCACTGCCCCACCATAGTGATTCAGCCCCAAATTCGCATGCCGATAGCGATACTTGACCGCCCGGAATCAAAATATCATTTCTGCACTATAGTGACTCTTTGGTTCTGGGCCTTCCCTCGCCACTTCAACTAACCCCATCCGCCCATCAGCCACTCAGCCGCCAATTAACCGATCAGCCAACCTGCCGAGCAGGCCAATCAGCTGATCGGCTGATTGGCTGCAGGGCAGTTTGAAAACCAAGCTTGCAAGCACAGAGAAAACGTATAAAGTTCACCGGGGTTTTGAATTTAGAAGAGCCCAGGCTTCACTAATGTTGCAACGGCAAGAAATTCTAAGGACTCCCAGGCCGCCGGCATTTGGGGCTGAAGGGTTTGCGGAAAGGAACGGGTTTCAAGGGTTTCAAGCAAACTCCAGAAGCCCCATGAGCCCATAAGCCTAACCCCCCATCAGCCCTAAAACCCTGAGGCCCCCATGTAAGCACCGTAAGCACTAAGCCTCATCCACACCCCTAGCCCTAAACCCTAAACCCTAAACCCTAAACCCTAAACCCTAAACCCTAAACCCTAAACCCTGAACCCTGAACCCTGAACCCTGAAGCCCTAACTCACACAGCCCCCCTAGACCGCGTGGAGCTGTGCCTCGCAACTGGTCACCTCCATGGGTGCAAGGCCTCGGCAACTACTGGTTTATTCAGGGTTTAGGGTTTAGGGTTTAGGGTTTAGGGTTTAGGGTTTGGGAGGGGGATGCTGTGGACGCTTGTTTGTTTGGATCTTATACCAGTAACAAGCATCCACAGAGCCCCTTCCTGTTAGGTTTAGGGATTAGGGGCGTATTGGGGTAGCCATTGCGTAGAAAAGAGCAGAGCCTAAACTGCAAGGGCTTGCGGCTTCAAGGCTCGGCTCGCCGGCTGAGTGCGGGGCAGACGTGCTCCACCACCACGCCCACATCCGAGCCGGGGTCTGCCTGCATGAGCTAGGGGTTTAGGGTTGAGGGTTGAGGGTTTAGGGTTTAGGGTCAAGAACATCCCCACGAACCCTAAACCCCATGTAAACATCCCTTCTCATGGGCACTTTACTGGCTATGGCATCCTGACTCCCCTGAAGAAAACACCTACAAAGTGCACGCGGAGGTTCATGGGGAGCTACGACTGGGAATATAGCAGGGAGAGCAACAGCAACTAGTGACGACAACTGGCTAGATCCTAAAGCTGGCGTACATGTAACCCTACTTCATATCCACCCTTGAGAGCTCCCAAGTAGAACCAACACCCGCCCATGAACCTACAATTTCAAACCCTAACATGGACTCGGCACCCCCAAGCCCGAATCCCAACCCTCCCCCCCCCCCCTTCAAACCCTTCAACCCTTGAAACCCTTGAAACCCCTATACCCTCAAGCCTCTAAACTCTTTTGTGGAGCCACAAAGGCTTCGGGCGCGGAGGCAGCAGTGTCTCAACACCTGGTCTACTCTGCCGTGATATCGTAAAGACCGCAACCCGAAATGATTTCCCAAACCCTCTGAACTTTGCACTTTGAAGCCTACAATAATTATCCTTAGCCCCAAACCCTAAGCACTCAAACCTACCCTAAAAGCCTAACCCCCAGACCCTGAACCCCCAACCCTACACTCTGAATCCTAAACCCTGCACCCTCAAAGTCAAGCAGGACCTGGAGCTCGAGGTGGAGAAGCAGCGAAGCATTCTGCAACGCCATGGTCAGCCGCCATTGAAACCTGAGCATGGTTTGGGGCTTGAAGGTTTCGTTCAGATGCACTCCCCCCTCCCCCCCGCCCCCTACTAGCAGATGCAATCCGTTGAAGGATACTATAAGCCATCATTCCTACCTCCAAATCCCAAAACAACCTAAGCTTTACACCCTGCACCCTAAATAAACTCATGCAAGGGGGAACAAGCCAAGGCTGGGGGCGTTCTGGGGTTGAGCGTCCGCGGTATCCTAGTGCGAGCGACAGAGCCGCACGGCCCGTAAGTCCCCACAGAGCCTCAACCAGTGTAAAGCTGAGTATAGGCATTAGGGCTTCTCAGGTCTCTACGACCGAGCTCCCAAATTTGGGGTCGAAGCCCACACAGCCCTGAGCCCCCTACACCCTTAAAGCCTGCAGTTATCCCTCCCCCCAAAGAAAGACAAAAAAAAACTCACGCTGTGGATTCAGGTCTTAGACTCCAGCCCACATCACCCAGAGGAACCCACAATCCCGAAAGAACCCATGTTTGGGCTTGTTGGGGGCGCTTTGAGGTTTGGGGTTCAGGGTCCAAGAGAACCCAACGTCACCTGCCGACCAACCCACATGCCCTTACATAGGAGCATGGCATGATACTTCTTCGTCTAATAGGGAATGAGAGGGAACTAGGTGACCCTCAGAAATTCCTTAAAGGGTATGCATAGGAGGATAGAAGGTACCTAGCTCCCTCCTGCCCTAGCAGGAGTCAGTGGGTGATTGGGTATACTTCTGCCTCTTCTTTACGCTGCCGGCTCGACTGGAAGGCTGAGAGTCGCAAGTAGTGTTAACACAGGTACAGGGTTTAGGGTTTAGGGTTTAGGGTTTAGGGTTTAGGGTTTAGGGTTTAGGGTTTAGGGTTTAGGGTTTAGGGTTTAGGGTTTAGGGTTTAGGGTTTAGGGTTTAGGGTTTAGGGTTTAGGGCGTAGTTGCCTGCAGCCCTGATTCAACCCCAAACCCTATGTGAACCCCTAAGCCTCACAACCCCCCCAGCCCGAACTCAACAACCGAACTCAACAACCTAAACCCGAAGGCACTCCTAAACCCCAAACCCTAAACCCCACACCCCAGAGCCCTAAACCCAAACCCCAAACCCCAGAAGAACTGTTGAGGCCATATTTGAGCCATGTGGCCCGGCAGCCGCGTGCCCAGTGACGCGCAGCCCACTGCGGGGCCCTAGACCCGGTACTGCCACCTGCTTTAGGAGGCTCGGGGTTCCCTGTAAGCCCTAAGCCCCGCTTCGGGACTGTGAATTTTAGGCGCTTTGGTTTTTGCAGGTTTGAGGGGATTTCGGGTTTATGGGGTTTCGGGTTTTGGGTTTAGGGATTAAAGGATTCTGGATTTCGGGTTTGTAGGGTTAGGGAAGCTTAGGGCTTACGGGGTTTGGGGGTTGAATATGTGCTTAGAACTTCGGGCTTGGCGTTCTATGGCAATTACCTGGGCTGTATGTCGCCCTTGCAGATATGAAAAGGTCGCAACAGAGGCCTGTTCAAAATTATGTGTCCTTCTTGGCAAAAATGAATATACGCCCCCGCACAGTGTGAGTATCAAACTACCCCCGAAAGCCCTAAACTCTGCCCTGCCAACTCCCAAAACTTCAATGAATCGGGGGGTTTTGTGCCAAGGGTAAATAAACCCTGAACCCTGAACCCTAAACCTGAACCCTAAACCCCAAACCCAAACCCCAAACCCCAAACTCCAAACCCCAAACCCCAAACCCCAAACCCTAAACCCCAAACCCTAAACCCCAAACCCTAAACCCCAAACCCTAAACCCCAAACCCAAAACCCTAAACCCCAATCCTAGCGATCCTCGAGGTCCGAGGGTGCCTCCACCTCCTCGGAGGAGGCCTCCGAGAAGTCCAAAGCCGCTTGGAAGGGCTCCCCGGTGGCCTTCACCGTCCCGTAGACCTGAAGTCCCGAAGATTGGGTTTGGGGTTTAGGGTTTCGGGTTTGGGGTTTGGGGTTTAGGGTTTGGGGTTTGGGGTTTAGGGTTTGGGGTTTGGGGTTTGGGGTTTGGGGTTTGGGGTTTAGGGTTTGGGGTTTGGGGTTTGGGGTTTGGGGTTTGGGGTTTGGGGTTGGGGTTTAGGTTTAGGGTTCAGGGTGTACTCAGGATTCTAGGATTACTTGATGTTATTTGGGGGGGGTATTGAGGGCTAGATTATATGCTCTTGAAAATTACTTCGGGTTCAGGGTCTATAGGGTTTATAGTTTATACAATTTAGGTAGCCTTAGAGCTCCGAAAAGATCCCTAAATCACAAGAACTGTGCCACCCAGTAAACCCTAGAAACCCGAAAGGTTAAAAACCCTAAGAGCCCTAAACGTCTTTCAACTTTCAACCCTTGAAGCCCCCAAGCGTGGGAGACTGAAACCTATGAAGCTGTAAAGCCACAGGCAGTGCCCCCTCCAACTGTTGGGTGTTAAGAGTTCCTAGGTGTCTGCAAGAGACACTTTTTTCCGGTGCTACAGGCATCTTGTGATTTTGTGTATTGTGTAAGATGAACGGCTGTTATGTAGGTGCGTGTTTGTGGTTTCTGGTGTCAACACCACGCAAACTCCAAATTGGAGGAGCTTCGAAACCTGGCAACAGCGCCTCGGGGCCAAACTTTGACATTGTAGGGTTCGTAGAGTTTCGGCTTCAGGGTGGGTCGGTCTCGAAACCCTAAACCCTAAGCCCTATAAACCCTAAAGACTCTTACTAAAGACCAAACCCTAAACCCTGTACCCTGTACCCTGAACCCTAAACCCTAAACCCTAGCCAAGGCCTCTGGTGGTGTCGACTGCAGCGTCAAGGACTCCAGTTCGTACAGCCAACCTCTGGGTCTCAGCAAGACCTAAACCCCGCATACCCTAAACCCTAACCCTAAACCCTATTACCCTAAACCCCACTTACCAAACCCTAACCCCTAAACCCTATAAATACTTAACCCCGTGCGCCCGTGCTTTGTGAGTCCGAAGCATGCAGGAGCAACTCGCTTTGGTATGGCATTTGGTTTTGGAAAGTTTTTATGGTGTCGCTTGAGCCTAGGGCCTAGAGCTTCCATGCGACACCAAACCTCTCTTGAGTCCTGGAACAGCGGCCTGCAGAGTCCCACAACTGGACAAGAATCAGCCTCCCAGCCTGCCACTTCCGAAGCTCCAACCCTGCATGCTAGACCCTAAACCCTAGACCTAAACCCTAAACCCTAAACCCTAAACCCTAAACCCTAAACCCTAGCGCCTGATGGCAGAAGCTTCACCTCGCAGCGCTGGGAGCGCAGCGACACGAGCGAGACCATGGCGTTGGCCGAGGTAGGGAGATTGGGGGTTTAGGGTTTAGGGTTTAGGGTTTAGGGTTTAGGGTTTAGGGTTTAGGGTTTAGGGTTTAGGGTTTAGGGTTTAGGGTTTAGGGTTTAGGGTTTAGGGTTTAGGTAGGGAGATTGGGGGTGGGAGGGGTCGGGGGCCCAGGTAGGGGGTTCTGATGTGGGCAAGTTTGGAGTTGCGGCTTCAGGGGTAAGTTTATATGGTAGAAGTTTACCATTTAGGGTCCAGGGTTTAGGGTGTCTGCATATGGGAGGGAATCTAAGAAGTGGGCCATGACGCAGAGAACACGCCATGTTGGCGTTTGGGGTTTTGGTCAGAGGCTTGCGGTTCGGGGGCTTGGGGGGGGTCAAGGGGGCTAGGGCTTGGAGTCGGGGTGGTTGCAGTCTTTTCGGCGTAGGGTTGGGGTGTCAAGCAGCCAGACGTTCAGAGCCGTCTGCTTCCCTGGCATCTATGAGCTGCAGCCGGGGGACCAGGGTGGGGTGGGGGGGGAGGGGGAGGATTTTCCGAGCCTTATATCCCCAAAGCTACACTCGGAGCCCTGGCCCTGTGAGTCCTCGCAACCCTGTGAACCTTGTCGTATAGCCCTTCTAAGCTCTCTGAAAATTAGAAGCCGCCCTACAAAACAACTACTAACCTACCGCTACCATGCCATAGCTCAAGCAGGCAGCATACCCTGTACAGTAGGGTCATAGGCTGCTTGCAAGGAAAATCAGCAAGTATCCATTATCATGTGTAATCCGATAGTTCAGAAGATGTCTTGCACATTCTATTTATGTAAGAAATAGTCTATTGGCTGCCATTGTTCCTGTCATTGTTCTTGAGGTTGACGCTGTTTTTGGTGTTGCTTACGTTGTTGCTACTGCACGTGCCGCTGTCAATTCTGCATGCACTGTTGTAGTGGCGCTCACGCATGCCAGGCAAAACTCTGAACCCAAATTCCCAAACCAGACCTGCAGCACAATTTGCAGGCTTGGACGCATCTGCTTCCCAGAGTGCTCAGCCTTCTAATGCGCTGGTCTTATGCCAGACTGCCAAAGGACTTCTCACAGTACCCGCTTTTTAGTATGGCTTTTTGTGCTAACGCCATCGTAACACCACACCCTAAATCCTACACCCAGAGCAAGGCCCTCAGCGTGTTGCGCAGAGTGAAACGGCATCACTTGAAGCTACATGGGCAATTCTGCTCTAAACACCACAAGCTTTAAACCCCAAACCCTCAACCCAGCACCTTAAACACTAAACCCTAAACCCTGCTGAGGTGGACCTTGGGAGTTTAGAACCCTAGAATTGTAGAAACCCAAAAAACCCAGAACCCTAAACCCTAAGCCCCAAACCCCAAATCCTACACCCTAAATCCTAACTAGAGCACCGATTGCCCATCCGGACTTGACGGTTCCGCGAGGCCGCCCTCGCGATTTTCGCCGTCGATGAAGGCGCCGCCGCCTCTGGCAAGGGAGCATTACAGCGTTTGGGGTTTGGGTTTAGGGTTTAGGGTTTCGGGTTTAGGGTTCTGGGGTTCGAGGTTCGAGGTTTGGGGTTTAAGGTTCTGAGGTTTGGGGTTTTGGGGGTTTAGGGTTTAGGGATTAATTACCCAAAAGGTGCCGTTTTTTGTTGAAGGAGGGTTTATAAGAGAGACTCACCCTTGCTGCCTTCCAGATGGAGACATGAAAGTGGAGAGTTAAAGGGCCTGTAAGGATTGGCAGGCTTCGGGACTTGGTGAGGTATCTCGGGATTCCTATAAACCCTAAACCCTAAACCCTAAACCCTAAACCCTAAACCCTAAACCCTAAACCCTAAACCCTAAACCCTAAACCCTAAACCCTACCTAAACCCTTACCCTAAGCCGCGCGCTTTGTCCTGAAATCGAGCGAGCCGTTGGGAGGAGGGAAGAGGCGGCTCATGGAATGAGCAACGTGTGTGCTCAGGCTCGACGTCGAATTGCTCCGGTTCCTGGGTCCTTCTTGTAAGGGATCCCATGATAAAAGGGCACATCGTCAGTAGTCAGGGGCACAAGGGAATTGGGGCAATAAAACTTCGGATTCTTGCTTGCGCTGAGCCAGAATCTCGGACACGGCCCACGAGTCATCAGAGGTCGCGGTCGCTGCAAGCCATGCGACACGCTCATCTATCTCAGAGATGAGATGCTGACCTCTGGGGCGTACAGCCTCAAAGATCCAAGGCTTACCAGCCCACATCGCTTCCGCCCTCCTTTCTGGCTCTTCCAGCTGGACATGGAAACCGGCACCCTGCAGGAGTGAATGCCACTTTGCCCGTGGAAAGAGGACCTTGCCGATCGAGATCTTCAGGTTCTCTTGGGTCTTAATCATGAACACCAAGCTCCCTTCGGGTCGCAAAACTCTGTGAATGTCTGTCAGGAGCTTTGCGAGAGCCTCTTCTTGGAAGTAGTACAAGGAGAACCTTGAGAAAACCACATCGAAAGACCCATCTGGAAATGGCAAAGTTTCAGGCAACGTGTGCGGAATGACCTTGATGTTATGCTTTTGGAGATTGGGAGCGTAGCATGGGAAGGAAGACGCAGGCAACTCGCCTGGCCTCCGGCCGGGTCGGTCAAACGATTTCGGACAGGAACGCTTCGAGGATTCTGCTGGCCGGTCCAAGGCAGTAATCTCCACCCATGGCGCTTGCTTGCGCAACTCAAGGGCCTCCTGGCCCGACCCGAATCCCAATTCTAGGACCGCCCGTTGCTCGCAGTGGGGCAGCTTTGCAGCAACTCGGGCAACGAACTCCCTATCCGGCTCCGTGCGCACCAACTTGTCAAAGTTGCTGGCACCAGAAGGAGGAGCAGCAGCGTGATGAACGACCCTGATGCTTTGAAGGTCGCCTGCGTCTGGAGGTGCAAAGGACGTGCGGTGGTTCAGTACTACAACAACCAGGACCATTCGGGGCGCTTGCCAGATCCACTTTAGCCTGGCCACGCGCGCCATGAATTCCCCGACCTTTGGGAGAATCTAGAGTCCAAAATGACTTCCGCGCATGCGCGCGGAGTGAGCAAAACCTAAAGCCTAAACCCAATAGTTCAGCCCTGTAAACCCTGCAAACAAACCTTCCCCACACACCCATAAAAACCCCAATCTCCTTCGAAGATCCTCCCAGGAGTCAATGACTTCCCGCATCCTAAACCCTAAACCCTAAACCCTAAACCCTAAACCCTATATAAACCCTAAACCCTAAACCCGAAACAGCCCTGCTCCTAGCTGAGCAGCCCGGGTGTGGCCCTCGGGCAAACGGCCGTGGAACGCTGCCAGGGTGTAGGGCTTACGGTTTAGGGTTGGGTTTAGGGTTTAGGGTTTAGGGTTCAGGGTTCAGGGTTTAGGGTTTAGGGTTTAGGATTTAGGGTTTAGGGTTTAGGGTTTAGGGTTTAGGGTTTAGGGTTTAGGGTTTCGGGTTTCGGGTTTAGGGTTTAGGGTTTGGTTCACTTGAGGATTTGGGATGTATTCCTAGATCGTCGCTCAGAGTGGCGAGGTCTTCCGGCTCAGGGTTTCGGGGCTAGATCAAATCGCCCCCCAGACTATATTAGCCCTAAACCCCTAAACCCTAAACGCGCACGCCAGTCGCAAAGTGCAGGCTGGTCTCTTCTTGCTTGGCAGGAGAGGGAGATGTCTGCTCTAGATTCATCCAACAAGAAGGGGCCTTTCGTCATGGGTAATTATTGTGGGCAGTCTTATGCGTCTGTATTAAACCATCTAGGAGATCTGAGTGGAACATGTTGCGTACTCATTGTAGGTTGCTAAACCCTCAACCCTAAACCTGAAGCCCTAAACCCTAAACCAGAGGCCTGCCCAGCAACCAGGGAATCGCTCTTGGGGCTTAGAAGTGCCGTTTTCTACACGATCCAAGAAGGGTATCACAAGTAGTGCCCCGAAAAATGTGCCTAAACTTGGACCCTATAAAATGGTAAGCCTAAGACATCCCCAGGGCCTGCCTGCCCTGCAAGCCTGCATGTAACTCTCCAGGGGCAGTCCACCAAATTAGGGTCCCTTACTGGACATAAACCATAGTGTCACAGAGCTGGCCCATCAGACCTTCTGGCGTTGCGATCATCTCGATCTGGGTATCCAGGCCTGACCATGCTTGGGGTGTGTTTAGGTCGGGGGCTTAGGGTTTTTGGGGTTTAGGGGTTTAAGGACGAAGGTTCAAGGCTCTAACGACAAAAAGCATCTAAATGTCAACACAGACCGACGTGGCTGAAGCTCATATTTTCCCCGTAAGCATCATCGAATGCTACACAAGCCCTGAAGGCCGTTACAAACAAGCGAAACAAGGCGAAACAAAAACAGCCGGGGGGGGGGGGGGGGGGGGGGGGAGTGGTTGTAGCTGCTTTCTTGGGCGAAGGCGAGCGGCTAGATCGTTCATGCGTTTCTGGCTTCTTGCTGAGGAACTTGAATGAAGCTACCCCAATCAGACGCTGCCTTGCTACTTAGCAGCTGCCACTCAACTGTTCAATCGGCGAAGCTTGACATTCACAACCACTTTGCTGAGGATGTCTGCGCATTCCGTAGATGCTGCCCTCCCTCCCTCACTCACTCTCCCTCTCTCTCTCTCTTTCCCTCTCTCTCTCTATTCCTGCCCTCCTTTCTCTCTCTCGGGCCTGTCTCACCGAAAACCACGAGCAGCTTGTTTTCTGCTCATCGCTCCACAAAAAGCAGTGCTTGGGTGCTCTCGCATCTGCAAAAACAACGCAAAAACAATGTCTCAGGCAGGGTCCTACGCACAAGTGCGCGTTTGACGTGACGACTCGGTGCCGCGATCATTTCGATCCTCCGCTTTGCGGGAGCCTCCTCGTGCACAATCTCGTCCATGCAGCCCTAAACTCAGGGCCTAGGCCGCCCCCCTACAGAGGGGGGGCGGCGCTTAAGCCCTTCGACCTCTATGGCGAAAGTCCACCCAGGTCGCTTGCCCGCCTCCTGCAGCCCGGAGGTCGGTAGCACCCACGATGGGCCCGGTACCGGAGCAGGTTCTCCCGGGGACCAGTACTGGTCCCCTTAATAAAGTAAAAACCCTAAACCCCAAGGGATGGGGCTGGCATTTCGGGGGGGGGTACCCCAAGGCCCCCAGGCCAGGAGGACCCGGAGCCCCCACCGCAGCGTGTCCAGGGACCAGGGGGCCTCAGGCCAGGCCAGGCAGAGCGGGTGCTCAAAAAGCTGATTTTTGGGTCCTGGCCCTTGCCCTGACCCATTGGCCCCCCCCCTGGCCCCCCTGGCCCCCCCTGGCCCCCCTGGCCCCCCCTGGCCCCCCCTGGCCCCCCCTGGCGCCCCCTGGCCCCCCCTGGCCCCCTCTGGGTCTCGGCCATCCCTGGCCTCCCTGGTCCCCTGGCCCTCTGGCCTCTGGCTCTGGCCTTTCTTGGCCCCCTTGACCCTTGGCCCTTTCGGCCCTTGTCAGCTCAGGCCCCCCACAAAATCAACCCACACCTACTTTGGGCAGTTTTGGCACCCTTTTTCCTGAGCCCCGCTGGCCCCCGTCTGGCCCCCTGTCTGCCCCCGGCTCTCGTTGGCCCTTCTGCCCACCTCTTGTGGCCCCCGCTAACCCTGTCAGCCGGGACCTGGCTACAAACCTTATTCTTGGATGTTTTTTTTGAAAAGTAAGCGATTGTCATGAGTTTAGGCCTAAACCCTAAAAGGAATAGGTTTGGGTGGTTTTGCCGCCTCGGACGGCGTGGGAAAAGTTTTTGATGGCCCTCCAATATCGGGCCAGGAGCTGCTCTGCGCATTTGCCGAGGCATTCGAGCCGCTGCTGCATCCTAGCCTTCACAGCATCTACGCCCTATCACAGCAAACCCTAAACCCTAAACCCTAAACCCTAAAGCCTAAACCCTAAACCCTAAACCCTGAACCCTAAACCCTAAACCCTAAACCCTAATCTGTCCAAGGACCCGAATGGACCCCAAAACCCACTGAGCTATCGCGGGCTTCGCGTCCGGCTGCAGCCCAAGGCAAACTACACCCAAACACCCAAACACCCACAAACACCCACAAACACCCAAACACCCAAACACCCAAACAATCAAACACCCAAACACCCCCAACACCCCCAACACCCAACACCCAAAACCTTAACCCCCCAACCCCCCCAACCCCCCCAACCCCCCCAACCCCAAAAACCCTGTGCCTGGCAGCTGCTTCCGAAGATACCTCCGTGGTGCACGGAGGTCGCCCTGGCCCGTGGACATGGCGGCTTTGGCTGCAGCTTTCGGGTTTAGGTTTATAGGGTTTAGGGTTTAGGGTTTAGGGTTTAGGGTTTAGGGTTTAGGGTTTAGGGTTTAGGGTTTAGGGTTTAGGGTTTAGGGTTAGGGTTTAGGGTTTAGGGGCTTAGGGAATAAAGGGCTTGGTGCTTCGGGCTTAAGGTTCGGGTTTGGGGTTTAGGGTTTGAGGCTCAGGGTTTTGGGCGTAGGGCTTAAGGATTCGGAGTGTTGGCGGCCTGGGTTCTGTAGGGCTTGGCAGTTTTGGGTGGTGGACTAAAGAAATGCAGCCACCATGAACTCTGAAGCTGCACTCTCAAGCGGGAACCCTACACGTTCTCTGCGGATGAATTCGCACCGGAAGGACAAGAACCTGGGACTGACTCTCATTTCAATAGGTATGCAAACCCCAAAGAACAAAAGCTTCTTGGGGTAGTTACATGGTCCCTTAATATGGGCCCTTACTGGGGGACCCCTTTTTCTATACCCTTTATATACCCCTTTTATACCCCTTATCGACCTCAGGGCCCGTACATCAACACTCCTTTTTAAGGGGGTAAGGGACCATCTTAAGAGACCATAGAACTACCCTTAGAAAGTTGAGCCTTGCGGCTCTTAGTCGGCATACAAGATAGGCAGAGCTGGAGGGGAAAAAAAACTGAGCCCAACCTACCTTCTGAGTAGGCTTCCTACAGCCTAGAACCCTGAACCCTAAACCCCAAGCATGTGGTCTGATATAAGCTCGGCCTGATTCACCCCATGCCCTATACCCGAAACCTTAGAACCTAAAGCGTCAACCCGAACCCTATGAAACCCGCGGCGCCTCGAGAACCACAAGCACTGGGTCCCGGTAGCAAGCAGGCACCGAGTCCGACAGAAGGATGGCCTCTCCCAACGGGATGGGAGTGAGTTTAGGGCTTAGGGCTTAGGGCTGAGGGCTTAGGGCTTAGGGTTTTAGGGTTTTAGGGTTTTAGGGTTTTAGGGTTTTAGGGTTTCGGGTTTAGGGGCTGTAGGGTTGCTTTAGGGTTTGGGGGCTTCAGGGGCACGTCAGGGATTCATTGCCTTGGGATGCAGAGGGGCTTTTGGAGGCTTACTTGTCCAGTATCCTTGGGGAACTAAACGTTAACCTTTGGGATTATCAGAGGAATGTCATACCCCAAAAGGGTTAAAGCTTACCTACTCTACTACTAAGGAGGGTTCAGGCTTTCCATGTTGCAGAACTTCAAGGGGCTTCAGGGCTTTCGGGCTTCGATGCAGTGGGGGCGATAGGCACTCCTCCTGGCTTCGTAAGCTCGGCCGAAAGGTTCCCAGGTACCTACCCTAGGGTTTAGGGTTTAGGGTTTAGGGTTTAGGGTTTAGGGTTTAGGGTTTAGGGTTTAGGGTTTAGGGTTAGGGTTTAGGGTTTAGGGTTTAGGGTTTAGGGTTTAGGGTTTAGGGTTTAGGGTTTAGGGTTTAGGGTTTAGGGTTTAGGGTTTAGGGTTTAGGGCCGAGTTAGACCTTACGGCCCTTATGGACCGAAACCTTAGATACAGTTCCGAAGCCGAAGCCCTACAAGCTGCAAGGCGACTGCAGCCTCCCGAGCCCTAAACCCTAAAACTTGAACCCCAAGGGTTTAGGGTTTAGGGTTTAGGGTTTAGGGTTTAGGATTTAGGGTTTAGGGTTTAGGGTTTAGGATTTAGGGTTTAGGATTTAGGGTTTAGGGCCTAACTAACCCAGCCCCAAAACCCTAATGAAGGCTTTCGAGCTTGCGAGCCTCAGTCATTTTCTTTGCGCAGGTTTGACTCTGCCCCCTCGGAGGCCCAATGAACCCTAAAAGGAAGAGTGGGCCTATATACCTCAAGAGGAATTAGGGGCGGGTTTAGGGGCTATAGAGGGTTTAGGAGGTTTTGCTGTTTCAGCTCTACTAGGGGGTTTAGGGTTTGAAGGGCTTAGAGTTGAAAGAGGGCCGGTTCGCTTGGGCCCCCCTTCAAGGGCCCTGGCAAGCAGACAGCCGGAGGAAGCGTGGGGCCTCTTTAAGGCCGCACGGAAGAGCCGACTGAGGAGCTCTCATACGATCGGAAGGCTCCCAGGGTTCAAGGTAGGGCTTTGTGAAGGGTTTGGGTTTAGGGTTTGGGGCTTAGGTTTTGGGATTTCGGAAGGGTTTGTAGGGTTTCGGGGGGGCGGGGTTGGGTTTCGTTGTCAGGGTAGACGCAGGTTTCGGGTTTACGGGGTTTAGGGGCTTGGGGGTAGACTCGGGTTTTCGGGCTTTGGGGTTTCGAGGGTTGAGAGAAAGCCCTGGACCCCGAACCCTGAACCTTCCGAATTTGAGAAAGGCCCATGTCACCCATGTGCTGAGCACCATGGCTTCTCGGGTAAGTGCCCGGCCAAAAGCACAGGCAAATGCTGGCTGAGTAGTGTTCTGTGAGGTAGCATCTTGAAAAAAACAGAGGAGGCTTGAGATTCTGGGGGTAAAGGGTTTATAGGTATTAGGGCCTAGAGTTCTAGATTTATTGTGTTTAACTAGGGTTTGGTGAGGTTCGGGCCTTTGAGATTTTGCCATGTGTGTCTTCCAATAGACTTACGCACTCTTGCTGCAAGCGACCTGCAGGCCAATAGCCGCTCCGAACACTGCTCATTTCCAGGGCAGATGCTACAGTTCTGCAGCCTGCAAACACCGACACCTGGCAGGAAGAACAAGCCTCAGCTGTAGGAAAGCGCCGTAATTTCGAGCACCAAGCACATCAAGCCTAGATTTTGCTGGTAGAGGGCTTCTATCAGGCTCCTATCCTCGATTCTGCTACTTGAACCCTAAACCCTAAACCCTAAACCCTAAACCCTACATACTTGAACTGCGCAGTGAGCCAACAAATGGCAGCAACTCCTGCATCTGCAGACCCTGAGCCCTAAAACCCGGAGGGGCACCAATAAACCCTAAACCCTAAACCCTAAACCCTAAACCCTAAACCCTAAACCCTAAACCCGAGAGACTCTAGATGGATCTAGATGGCATGTTTCAGCCCTGTTGCAAGAGGAGCTGGCTGATCTCTCCGTCGGGTCCCTACTTGGATCGAATTCCCTTGGCACTAGGAGTCCGCAGATAGCCCCTGTGGGCCTGGTTAAGGGTTGAAGGTGTAGTTGGGGGGTTGATCTAAGCTACTAGACTCTTTGTGGCCTCTATTCTCGACAAACCTCCACAGTTTAGGTTTCCAAGCAAGCCCATAATGAGTTAAATCATGTCCCGCTACCTCCCCCGCCCGGGGTTTCGAGCAGGGCTTCAAGCCCTAATCCTGAACTGTACGGGGGTAAGGAGGGGTTGGGGAGTCCCTTGGCTTGTCCCTAAAAAGCTCTACAAGCCCCGGTTCGAACCTTACGCCCTAGTACAATCATGTATTGTCGGGTTTTTGGGCAGGAATGTTAGATCCGCTGATCTATTGTGTGACATCAGGTTTGTTGGGCAAAAGGTTGTTAAAGGCGCAGGGGAGAAGCCCTACTAAAGACTCTAAACCCTGACATGCCCTAAACCCTGAATACCCGAAACGATTGAACCCCAGAGGCCCTGAACTCTGAACTCGCAAAGCCCCTTAAAGTCTACAAAACTGGTTCATAGCTGGGATAGAAATAAAAATTCAAAATTTTATTCTTATTGAGTTTAAGTACCCTTAAAAATGTAAAATGTTATCCCACTATGACAAAGAAAAGAAACGCATGTCACGCTGGAGAGTGCCAAGGACGTGCATGGTCCGAATTAGCTGGCATCGGTCTTGCCGAGGTGACGCAAAGGGCTCCGTGCACATGTTGGGCTTAGTCTTTCGGGGTTCGTAGCCGCAAAAGAAAGAGGAACCCTGTCACTCACTAGGCCCTTGTGACCTAAACCCCAACCTTAACCCCTTACAATCGCGAAACCCCAGCAAAGCCCTGCCAAGGAAACAAGGGTACTACTTGGCATGGAAGCAAGACACTAAACCCTGCAAGGGTACCCGCTTGACATCCTGGAACTCCCCCAGAACCCAACCGCGGTGTGCCGGGAGCCTAGTGCTTTGAGGTGTTAGGGCTGTAGGCTGTGGGGGTTGATGTAGGGTTTTAGGATGTAGGGCTTGAGGGCTTGAGGGTTTCTAAACCCTAAACCCTAAACCCTAAACCCTAAACCCTAAACCCTAAACCCTAAAACCCTAAAACCCTAAAACCCTAAAACCCTAAAACCCTAAACCCCTAAACCCTAAACCCTAAACCCTAAACCCCAAGCAGGGGACGTAATGCTCCGAAGGCACCTCGGGCAGCTGGTGCACGTCCGACCTCACTTCCGGCCACCTGGCGGCAAAACTGAATCCCAAACGGTCCCCAAATTCCATAAGCGCCTCTACACCCTAAACCCTAAACCCTAAAACCTAAACCCTAAACCCTAAACCCTAAAACCTAAAACCTAAACCCTAAAACCTAAAACCTAAGCTGGCACCTGAAATTCTATGCTCCTTGGGCCCTCAAGCGCTTAAGCCGAGAGCGCGCTTCACCACCGTCCTCGACGGGTCTATCGAGGTGGTTTAGGGCTTGGGGCTCGCGGGTGCTATCGGGTGCTTGGGGCTTGTAGGGTTTAGGGTTTAGGGTTTAGGGTTCAGGGTTCAGGGTTTAGGGTTTAGGGTTTAATGTTGACTTCACATTAATGATTCCCGCCGCAATTGTAAAATCCAGCTGCCGGAACACAATATTGTAACCCGCCACAATTGTAAAATCCGACCCGGGAAATCCGTTTTTTACGGGCGTGGTGCTACTACCTAATACTAAAACTAATAGTACGTCCTACCAGGATTTAGGCGAACATTATTGAGGAGGCCCTGGCCGGAGAGATTGATCAATGAAGGGGGGGGGGGGTTTATTAATGCGAAGTCAACATTGGGGTTTCGGGTTTAGGGTTTAGGGTTTAGGGTTGCTTGCTGACAAGGCTGCGCGGACATCCTTTTCCCCGATCGCCGAGCGCAATCGGTTGAGACGGCTGTGAGCTGCGTGGGCTCGTGGCGCGCAGCCACACAGAAAGAGATACGAAAGCAAGCCTGAGACCTCATTTCGGGTCTGGAGTTAAGGCTTTGGGGTTTGTCCCCTGAAAAAGTCTCTCATCAGACAGTGACACGGCACGCAAGTGGCTCAGATGTTCCGGTACGGAAGGCCTGCTCACCAAGACAGGAACTTTGCATGAACTCCCAGTCTCGGTCCTCAACCTAAAACCCAACAAACCCTGCCCTAAACCCTAAACCTAAACCCTAAACCCTAAACCCAACAAACCCTAAACCCAACAAACCCTAAACCCAACAAACCCTAAACCCAACAAACCCTAAACCCAACAAACCGTGAACCTCAGGAGGCCCAGGTAAAGCTGCCTGGCAAAGCCTAAGCTCACCGGAAGCCCCAAGCGTCAAAAACCCCAAAGTCTTCGACCCACACGCTGACCAGCCACACACCCTAAACCCTAAACCCTAAACCCTAAACCCTAAACCCCGAAACTTGCCTCACTCAGTCTCGCCCACGGCCTCGCAACACTCCTTCGCCATGTGTGCTTCTGCTGGGTTATGAAACCTGAAAGCTATAAGGGTTTTACGGGGTTCACATGGGTTGGCTTATCACAAGTTAAACCCTAAACCCTAAACCCTAAAACCTAAACCCTAAACCCTAAACCCCACGTCTCCTCCACTGTCGAGCCCTGCAAGTCTGTGGCAGCCTTGATAAGCTGCTTCCCCGCCTCCTTGCAGCCTGGGCAGGGCGGTGCAAGTTCTGAATTGTCCTAGCTAGGGTTGAGGGTTTAGGGTTTAGGGTTGAGGGTTGAGGGTTGAGGGTTGAGGGTTGAGGGTTGAGGGTTGAGGGATTAGGCTTTAAGGTTTACGACCCATCCCGTAACCCTAAATATCACAACACCTTTCAAATAAGCAATTAAAGCATCACCAACTACATGCTATTGTTGGGACAAAATACATGCTTTGCAGTTCGGACGTCGTGTTTGGCTCTGTCACGCATTGAAAGCCTTGATGTGCAATGCGCAAGACTACAGGCCCTAAAGATATGACCTTGGTATCCGGAAGTTCAATATCTGGCATGCGGCTCTCAAACCCTACGACAACAGTTAAGTTACAGATGGCAGAATGTGAACCGATGTTCACGCATGTCTGCTGCTTTGCAATCTTCCACTAATTAGTCGTGCAATTTGCGCATAGATCGGGCCACCATTTACATCGCCCTGCAAGTAGACGTCGCCGTCGTCTGTTGAAGCAACGTTGAAACGGAGAATTAACATCAGCTCTTTGATAGAGTCCTGCGCCTGTTTCACACGTATTTCCACATTCTTGTCAAGCCCCACTTATATCTGTGGGCCAGTGGATGGCACCAAAGACCGTGATTGGACTTACCATGCTGTAGCGCTTGGTGAATCTCACCGTCTTGCATTTATAATAACAATGCCAGACATTTGCAAGCGCTCTTCTGCCAGTTCCCTCCAACAAGGCCATTTCCTTCAAGCTTACCAATCAGGGAGCTCGTCACGGACGCAAGGCCGATGTACCGATTGCGATACGAGCTGCCTCCACACACATGCCTTAAGAAGCCCACTTGGTGCACCAATGGATTACACCAGGGACCGTGATTGGACTTCCCGATGCCTTGGCGCTTTGTCACTCCCCGCGGGCAAGCCATGCTTGGTCATTCCGAGCCCCGGCCCGTCGCCCCGAACCCCCCCAACTCCCCTAAACCAGCCCACCACCCACACTCAATCACTCAGTCATTTCAAGCCTTCCGGCGGCAAGCTGGATTGCGCACTGTTGAGTCAAAAATTCGAGTTGAACATCGGAAAGACTCTTCGCGGGACAACCGGCGTGAGGAATTGTTGAGCCCTTGCACTCAGCTGCGGAAACTGTCAGCGCTGAGTTTGCAGGGGAAGCCCTAGGACCCTAAACCTAAAACCCCAAACCCTAAACCCCTAAACCCTGGGAACCCCAGAACGAGCCTCGTAACCACCATAAACAATTATAAAACAAACACCCTGTTGAGGAGACTCCTAAGTGGGTTTAGGGTTTTGGGGTATAGGGTTTAGAGTTAAGTAAGTGGTGAGGGTAACAACCATTCGGGGGCCCTGGCATTTCGGGATGGAGGTTTCCTTTTTGCGATCTCTCCGTGCACGCAAGGTTCTTGAGGTCTTGCATGGACATTCTGGCACGGTCGATGACACGAGTCGGCGTGATTGAATGCGAAGTATCCCTAAACCCTAAACCCTAAACCCTAAACCCTAAACCCTAAACCCTAAACCCTAAACCCTTATTTTGCTCCAGATCAGATCCCCAAATCAAGCCCAACTTTCGATTTGGCCTTGCTTGCAAGACATGCGTTCCCTTTTGGGGCACCCGAAATATTAGGTGCCGTATTATCATCGGGATCCAAAAAAAGGGGCCCTAATGTTGACAGCCACCCATATGGAATATCCAGGAACATACCTAGTCTTTTTTTGCGAGAACAGGAGAAGATCGTTCTAACCAATCTCGTGCAGGCCGTAAATCTCTCAGCCCGCAACCTTCTTACCAAATCGGGAATTTCCTTCGAGCTCGTAAAGACAAACAGGGTGAAAGTACGGGATTAGGGAAGGGGTGGAGGTTTTCTGGGGATCAGGGGCACCTGCAACTTAAACCCTAAATCCTAAACTCTGAACCCTAAACCCTAAACCCCCTCAACAAAACAGGGGCCCTCCCTCTGTGGACCCGTGCCGCAGAAGTCCTTGCAGAAAACTGGGTCCTGTGTGTTGGGTGTGGGCTGTGTGGATTTGGGCTTGCGGGGTCCTGAGCCCTTACACCCAAAAACACCCCGACGGCCTTGAGCCTAAAAGGCCCAAAAACCCGAGAGAGCAAAGAAACAGTAAACATCCGAAGGGGTTTAAGGCTTAGGGGTGGATTGGAACTACCCCCCCCCTCACACTGCGCAAACTCCAAAAAACCCTCAAGGCCTGAACCCCCAAACCCTACATCCTCAACCCTTAACTCACAACCCTAAAACCCTAAACCCCAAATCCCAGAAACCTTGAACCCCAGAACCCTGGAACCCAAAATCTTATAATCCCGAAAGCCAAAAACTCGCTACCCCAGAACCTTAAACCCCACAAAGCCTGAACCCGAACACCTCAAACCAAAATCCTAACCCCGGCAATCCTCGACCCTCACAACCTAAACTCCCCAGAGCCCCCCAGAACTCCCCAAAGTCCCCCAAACTCCCCAAAAGCCCCCTAAACTCCCCCAAACCTTCCCCTCAACTCCCCCAAACCCCCCACTAAGCTCCCCCAAAGCCCCCCCCCCCCCTAACTCCTGCGGGTTTAGGGTTTAGGGTTTAGGGTTTAGGGTTTAGGGTTCCTGCATCCCTGAGGTGGGGCCCCGGGCGTAGCACTCCGAATCGGTGCTGCCCAGTCGTGGTTCACCTGCCTGGCCCAATGTGATGTAAGGGTTTTGGGGTTTAGGGTTTGGGGTTTAGGGTTTGGGGTTTAGGGTTGAGGGTTGAGGGTTTTGGGGTTTAGGGTTTGGGGTTTAGGGTTTTGGGGTTTAGGGTTTGGGGTTTAGGGTTGAGGGTTGAGGGTTTAGGGCTGGGCCGATTGAGGGCTTCGGGGCTGTCGAGCAATGGAGGCTTGAGGAGCGGTTTACGTCAGCAGCTAAAGAACCCGGACATGACGCCCTAAACCTACAGGAGAGATACTCTTAAGGGACCTTGGGGATTATTTAGGGGATATCGGGCATAGGGGCTATATAAGGGAACCGGCATATATAGGGGTTATATAGGAGACTAAGATAAAGGGTCCCTTCTAGGGGTCCTTCCTCATCCCAGTTAATAGACCCTAAGTCTCACAAAGCAAGCCCTAACGACTCCAAACCTGGCACCTTTCTGTAAGCAAGCCGCATCATGAACTCAGCAAACCCTCAAGGCTCATGTCTAAACCTAAGCCATGCACAGTGACGAAACACGGAGATCCTTGGTCATTGACCACTCGTATGCCCCTAAGCCCAAAAACCCTGCGGTTTCGGGCCGACGGCCTCCGGCCTCAAAGTCAAGAGTTTCAATCCGAAGCTGGCAATGTAAAGAGGCTGTCTACGTGGGTGAACCGACGAAACAATGCCCTGGCCTAATTCCCTCCACGCAACAATAACTCAATAGCCTGCTCAACCTTCAAAAAAACCGAAAGCCTGAACCCGAAGCTGAACTTCAAAAAGCTGTCAGAGGCGAAGAAGACTAAAGAACCAAGAAACCTACACCCCCGCAAACTCTCAAGGTCTAAGCAGGTAGAAGCTGGAAAGCTGCAAAAACCCCCCGAACCCCTGAGTCGCCAAACCACAAGCCACCAAGCCCTGCATAAACCCTAAACAACTCTAAACCCTAAACCCTAAACGCTAAACCCTAAACCCAAAACCCTAAACCCTAAACCCTAAACCCTAAACCCGAACCCTAAACCCTAAACCCTAAACCCTAAACCCTAAACCCAAAACCCTAAACCCAAAACCCTAAACCCTAAACCCTAAACCCTAACTGTAACTAGACCCAGGAGGCACCTAGGAACGCCCTTTCGGAGAGCAAGGGGCTGTAGACCCTAAACACAAAGGGAACAGGGGCCTACTCTGGGCCTTCGGTTGGGATGTTCTCCTTCATGGGGATTGCAGCACCCCCCCTCGTTTATAATCCCTACTAAGGGCTGTTAGTAGAAGGGGGGAACATCCCAAGCCCGAGGCAACAAACCCTAAACCCTAAACCCGAAACCCTAACCCTAACAAACCCTACAGACCCTACAGACCCTACAAACCCTAAACCCTAAACCCTAAACCCTACAAACCCATGAAGACCTGGCTGCCCGCCTGGGCGCCCTTTCGCGTCCACTTTGTGGGGAACTGAGGGCAGCAGAACACTTCGGAGGCTCGGGATATACACCCTCGACCCGAAACCCTAAACCCTAAACCCTGAACCCTAAACCCTGCACCCTACACCCCAAACCCCAAACCCTAAACCCAATAGGTTCGGGGTTCGCGGTTTGGGCTATAGGTTTTGAGGCTAGGCAGCCCAAATCCTGCATCATGGGCATCAGCTGCCACAGGCCTTTAGGGAGCATCAGCTGCCACAGGCTTTGGGGCCAGGCAGCCCAAAGCCGGACCTCCTGAGCATCAGCTGCCACAGGCCTTTGGGGCCAGGCAGCCCAAACCAAGCATCACAAGCATCAGCTGCAATAGGCCTTTGAGACTAGGCAGCCCAAACGGGCATCATGCGCATCAGCTGCCACAGGTCTTTGGGGCTAGGCAGCCCACATCGGGCATCATGAGCATCAGCTGCCACAGGCCATTGGGGTTATGCTGCCCAAAGCCAGCATCCCAAACAAAGCATCATGAGCATCAGCCACAGGCTGTTGGGGCTTGGGATCTCTGGGTGTGCGAAGTCCTAGGATGTCAACCCTGAGCCAGATTGCCAACTCTTCGACTCTTAAGACGCCGAACTCCTCAGTCTGCCAAGCCTTGAATCCTAATCTCGGAATCCAGTACCCGCCCACATGTTGCCCCTAAAAACCCACAAGAGAAGAGCTCAGATGATTGCGCCAAAACTCCAGAGCCCAAGCCCAAACCCGCAACAAAAATGCCCCACACCGAAAGCCCCTTTGAAAGCCCCTTTGAGCTGGAACAGCTTCACGCTGAGTCGTCGAACAACTGAGCGAGAACCTCACACCCCACACCTCTTCATCTTGAAAAGCTGAACTCTCCAAGCCCAAACCCCCCTACACTCAACCTAGCCCTCTCCAAAGAGTCTACATCAACCTCTAAACCCTAGACTCTGAACCAACCCCAAATGGCGGAAGGTTCTGTGCCGCCTGTGTCGTGTATTTGCTGCAGAGCTTGGGCTCACAGCACTCCTGACTTGGCGTTTAGGGTATGGGGCTTGCAGCTTTCAGGGCCTTGACCCACATTTGTGCGTCATGCGACTCTTGGCTGCAGAGGGCTCTCCAACCCTTTAGGGCTTTAGGGCTTTGCAGTAAACTCGAAAAAGTTGAGGCATAATTCTCCCCAAACCCCAAAAGGTATACTAAAGGGAATCCCATCTCTAGTCATCCTTAAACCATGTTTCCAACTTTCCGGAGTTTACTGTAGGGCTTGCGGCTGCGGGTTCCAGCCTCAGGACCCTCAATCCAAGGCCTTCAAACCTCCCGGCTGCAGGCTTGCAAGGGTTTGAATCGCAGGAAGAACCAGGGTTTTGGATTTGGGGTCTCGGATTTAGGGTTTCGAGTTTGGGGCTTCTCGGTTGCTGGGACTCCGGTCGCGCTTGGCGCTTGACCCGAAACCCCAAAACCCTAAACCCTGAATCCTATTTAAACCCTAAACCCTAAACCCTAAACCCTAAACCCTAAACCCTAAACCCTAAACCCTAAACCCTAACAAATTCCTGCACACATCTGCCACGTCTCCTCGTCGGTGCTGCCCAGCCAGCGCATCGCTTTGCTGTCCTGCAAGCCACGGGGCTTCGGGCTTGTAGGGGTTAAGGGTTTAGGGTTTAGGGTTTAGGGTTTAGGGTTAACGTTGAGGGTTAAGGGGCTTAGGTTTGGTGGCACCCTATACAGCCGAAAGCCTTCAGCGGAGTAGGTGGAGCATGTAGGGCTTGTGGGATAGATGCCTGCTGGGCTGCAGCGCTTCTCCCTTCACCTTGCACACTGTGGGTGGAAAAGCCTCTTCCCTGGTGTAAAATTTAAAACTTAGGGCTTGGCTTTGGGGCAATGACAACGGAACAGGCCAAGAAGCCTTCGGCAGCATAATTTCATGAACTGCTTCTGTCCTTCTTCCGGTCGTACATCGTGCCTAGGGAAGGTCTAAGGTTACGTATTTATTCTGGGGAGGCGGCGAAAAGAGTGGGGGGGGGGGGGGGGGGGGGGGGGGGGGGGGGGGGGGGGCTTCCTTACTGGAGCTTCATGGGTAGACATGTAGGCCATACCTAGTTCCCTAGTTCTAAGACAATAGCCAGCCCCCAAACCCCAAACCATCAAACCCCAAACGACCTTCAAGTAGACCCTAAGCCCTAAACCTAAAGCCTAAACCCTAAACCCGAGGTTTAGGTGTCAGCAGCACTGCACAGGGAGTTGCGTGGAGCATCGCGTGAGGTGCCCAGAGAGACACAGGGCACCGCGCCGAGAAAATTTCAGTTCATGTCTTGGGGCTTTGGCCTCTATGGCGTAACCCTCAGCCCAAAAAGTTGGCCGAAGTTTCAGGCAAACCAAGACTCTAAGTTTGTGCAAAGCCTTCCAGGATTCCAGGACTCCAGTCTTGGCATTGCGTCCACCCCAAGTTCAGGGCTTCGGGGTTTGAATGGGCTTTGGGAGGTTGAGGGTTTAGGGTTTAGGGTTTAGGGTTTAGGGTTTAGGGTTTAGGGTTTAGGGTCCTTAACCCTCTAAGCCCTGTATAGCCACAAGTCTTGAAATCGACGAGGCGGTGGTTGCCAGACTTCTGGTTTGAGGTCGTAGGCAGCTTGAAGGGTACAGTTTCCGGAGAGGGGCTTTCGGGTTTGGGGCTTTAGGAAGTAGGTACCTTCCACTGAACTGTTGTCGGAACACCTTTTTGAAACATACTGCTTGCCCCTGAGACACAGATCCAATCAACAAAAACAATAAGCTGGGATGTTGCCCCATAGCAGGGGTTACTATAGTGCCGATTAAGGACTGTTAGTATAAGGGGGAACATCCCGTGTTGGGTTTAGGGTTGAGGGTTGAGGGTTGAGGGTTTAGGGTTTAGGGTTCAGGTTCACGTGGGTCAACCTGAAGCCAAGAAACCGATGCCATCGCCGTCGTAGTCGGTTGTGCAGTTGTAATCAGAGCAGGACCTCCGCATCTCACTTTCTGGGCATGAGGGTTTAGGGTTAACGCTTTAGGTTTAGGGCGGGGGGGGGGGGGGGGGGGGGGGGGGGGGGGGGGGTGTGGGCTTTAGGGTTTGGGGAGTCTTGCCCAGTTCGAGCCAAGCAGCACCTCATCACAGCACTCCTGCAAAGAGTGCCACTGCCGTCTCCGGTCTACGGTTTAGGGTTTAAGCCTTGCGGCCAGAATAGGGGGTTCTCGAGGTTCTATACCAAACACCAAATATCGCAAACAAAAGGAAACCAGACAACTGAAACCTGAACTCCAAACACCAAGCTCCCTTGAAGGTCTCTAGTCTCAACCACCAACGAACTCAACAAACCAGGGGCCTTGCAGGTAGGTAATCTTCAGGTTTATGGCCCAGGGTCAGTTACATGTGTGTATACGTAGATATTATGCGTGTATGCATGAATATCCGTGGCCATGTTGTTTTACTTGCTACAGAGCCCTAAACCCTTGTGGACCCTTAGAGACCCCATACCCTAAACCCTAAACCGTAAACCCTAAACCCTGAACCCTGAACCCTAAACCCTAAACCCTGAACCCTAAACCCTGAACCCCTGGGCCACACATCATGGGATACAAGGTCGGGGTTGTCTTGCTTTGGGCACTTGGAGGTTCATGGGTAGTTATAGTAGTCAGGGTTGTAATTATGAAGGTTGTAGCTATAGCCCTATTTCGGCGAAATAGGGTTGTAAGTATGAAAGTTGTAGATATAACCCTATTTCGGGTGTCCATGAAACCTCCATGACCATGCCCGCATGTCCAAGGGCAAGAACAAGGGGCAGGTTTTGGTGCGCTGTGAGTTGTGATTGGGTGGTCTTGCTACTGCCTTCAGCTAACATATGCTACACCCGAAGCCCGAACCGAAACCCTGAACCCGAAATCTTACCCACATGACGAAACCTCGCAAGTTTCAAGAAGTGGGGAGGACCCAGTGGCCCCTTGAATCCCTCATTTAGGGTTGAGAAACCGATTGTGGTCCTCGAAGGTCCCGCCGAGTGTCTTGTCGTCCTCAGGCCACTTCCTGCCGAGGAGGGAGAGAAAGGAAGCCAGTATGAGGGTTTAGGGTGTTTGGTGTAACCATAACCCTGCTCCCTGGTACTGTGAGCACCGTATCATACCACCCCCCCCCACCCCCCCCAACCCCTAAACCCTATTTCGGCAAGGCTGCTGGAGCAAAGGTTGCGGATGGTCGGCCGAGCGTGGATCTACACCCTAACCCACCGCCTAATCCCCAAATCAACTGGCTCTGGCCTCAGCTACCCGGGTTTAGGGTTTTGGGTTGAGGGCCCCTTCAAGCGAAACCGCAAACCGGTGCAGATTGATGCTTCTCACCGTGTACTTCGGCTAAGGGTATCATAGGGTTTAGGGTTTAGGGTTTAGGGGTTAGGGGTTAGGGTGTAGGGTTTAGGGTTTAGGGTTTAGGGTTTAGGAATCCAACCTGGCCTGAGGGAGCATGGAATCGATTCCGCTGCGCGACTGGCGGTGCTTCAGACATCGGTTTTCGTGACCCGCGCGCGTGTCGACACGCGCGTAATTGCAGGAGCCTGTTGAGCTTCGAGGGTCTGGGGTTTGGGGTTTAGGCACCCTAAACCCTAAACCCTAAACCCTAAACCCTAACCCCTAAACCCTAAACCCTAAACCCTAAACTCTAAGCCTAAACCCTAAACCCGAAACACCCTTGATGTCTGGACCCAAAGACCCCCAAACTCCAAAACCTGTCCTGGCAGTCCACTTCGTCGAGCTGCCTTTGCTGGCTCGAGGGTGGCGCACCCCTTAAGCCTTATCAATGGGATGTTCCGCCCTATACTAACAGGGTTTAGGGTTTAGGGTTTAGGGTGTAGGGTGTAGGGTTTAGGGTTTCTAGCAGTCTTGAATAGGGAATATAGTACCCCCCCCCCCTCTTATTATCATCCCTTTTAAGGGCTGGTAGTACAAAGGGGGGACGTCCCAACTTATCAATCCTAAAACCTTCAAGCCCGGCATGTGGGGTCTGGGCTCAGGGTTTTGGGGGCCGCCGAAATACTCCAACAGACCAACAGAAACTCTGCATTCAATCCCTAAACCCGGAAGCCTACACCCTGAGTAAGCCCTAATACTAGATGACACTACTCCCTCAACCCCACTCCAAACTTAAACGCTACATGGACTATAGCCAAGAGGAGCCAACCTCCAGATTGCTACCCATGAACCTGCAGGTAAGTCGACCCAAGACCTAACCTTGAAAACCTGGGGTGCGCGCCCTAAATTTAGGGTTTAGGGTTTAGGGTTATTCTTGAACCCAAAGCCCTAAAACCGAAGCCCAAAACCCTAAAGCCTGACCGTCATACCCATAACCTGATGTGCACCCTGAACCGAATCTTCAAAGTGTACGGCGTCTGGCTCTAGTTCCGGGCACTGGGTGCCAGCGCACAAGTTCTGGGATGTTCTTTGTCTATATCGTGCTTTTATTTGGGGTCAGCGCTCAGAACGCAAGCAACTCGACAGTCTGGGCGTAGGTTAGGTTTTGTGAAGAACATCCCTAAAGCCTGTGAGCCGAGAACACAGCGCCCCTCTGAGGCCAATCCGAGTGGCAGAAGAAGTTCTTGCAGTACTTGGGCGTGCAGCACTCCTTTTCATTTCCGAGGGGCTGTCCATAAGAGCTTGAATCATTTTGGGGCTTGGAGGTTTAGGATTCAGGGGTTTAGGGCTGAGGGGTTTGTAGGTTTTTGGCTTCGGGCTCGGAATTGTAGGTGGGCACTCAGGGTTGATGCGGGCACCAAAGCCGTCCATCATGTCATGTTCAACATGTCGACCCCTAGCCTGCGGCATATCCTCGAAGGCACCATCCTTCTCTTCCAGCTGAATGGGTTTCGGGTTCAGGGCAGACCCCTACGGGTGGATTCAGTAACCCTCGTCCCTCCTTTAGTCCCTGATGGCAGAACCCTGAACCCTAAACCCCTAAAAATCCTAAAGCCTTACATCCCCCTTAACTCCTAAGCCTGACGCCACAAAATTAAACCCTGAAGCCCCAAACCGCAGGCCCTAAACCCCAAATACCCTTCACCTCTACAACCCTCCATACCGTGAAATCACTCTAAACCCTAAACCCTAAACCCTACACCCTACACCCTAAACCCTACACCCTAAACTCCTAACCCCTAACCCCTAACCCCTAAACCCTAAACCCTGGCCCTAAGCCCCAAACCCCCAAAAAAAATCCCCCCAATTGCCCAAACCGTCCCTCCGCCTCGTCGCTGTATCCCGCCCGGGCCACCTGCAAGCCGTCCTGCTTAGGGTTTAGGGTTTAGGGTTTAGGGTTTAGGGTTTAGGGTTTAGGGTTTAGGGTTTAGGGTTTAGGGTTTAGGGTTTAGGGTTTAGGGTTTAGGGTTTAGGGTTTAGGGTTTAGGGATAGACAGGCTCTGGGAGCTGCAGGGTCTGGAGGTGTTAGGGCTTGTGGGGTTTATCGGGTTTTGGGGTTCTTGCGGGGGAAAAACAGATTTAGGGTTTAGGGCTTCAGGATGTAGAGTTTCGGGCTTCCTGCCCTTCTCGGGAAGGCACGGGGAGGAAATGGGCGAGTGGGGAGATGTGCAAGTTGTCTAACCCCTCAACCCTAAACAGCCCTAAGCTTGTGTCGTTGGTATATAGATAATACTATCGCCGAAGCAAATACAAGTCCAAAAAAGCCTTTAGAAAGTCCTTGTCAAAAGTCCTCTTCAAAAACTTTAAAGCAAGGGTTTTCAACAAGTCTAAAAAAGTTGTCAAGAAGCCCTACAGAGAGTCTCAAACAAAGTCTGGGAAAAGTCTAGAACAATTCTAAAATAAGTCTCGGGGTCCTCCACTTCCCTCCTGAGACTCTGCCCGAGACTTTTTCTAGACTCTTACTAGATTTTTTCTAGAGATGGTTTAAAAACTTCTTTCAAACTTTTCCCAAGCAAAAGTCTAAAGCAAGTCCAAAAAAGTCTAGAAAAGTCTTAGAAAATCCAGAAAAAGTCTCCGGCAGAGTCTCCGGAAGGGAGTGGAGGTCGCCGGGAGACTCTCCCCGAGACTTTTCTTAGACTTTTTCTAGACTTCTCCCAGACTTTGTTTGCGACTCTCTGTAGGACTTGTTGAAAACTTACTTGTTTTGGACTTTTTGAAAGCCCGTGTGTTTGAAGAGGACTTTTGAAAAGACCTGTTTAAAGACTTGTTTTAGGCGTTTAAGTATTTATAGAGTTAACTAGGGAAGCCAACCACATAACCCTAAGCCCAAAGCCCTAAACTTATAATGTAATCCGACTGCTGCTACGACGACGACGACGACGACGACGTAGGGTTCAAGGGATATGGCGAAGGGGAAAGCAGGGTTTAGGGCTGTGCAGGGTTTCGCGTTGTACAGTGACCCCGAGCGTCCTTCGTCTCCTCGATGGTGGGTAGCCTCGGCGAGGAAGGAGGTGAGAAGACGAGAACTGTGCAGGTTCAGGGATCAGGGCTTCTACGGCTTTGGGGGTTCGGGGTTCAGTGTGGGTTTCGTTTTAATATTTCTTTTATTAATATTATTATCATTATTATATATATATATATATATTTTTTTTTGTTTTTTTATTTTTGTTTTTTTTTTTTTTTGGGGGGTGGGGGGGGGAGGGTGGGGAATATGGGGTTCAAGCACCTTGAAACAAGGCCGACATTGGACACTGAAACCTGGTGAGCCAGAGGCGGCGTCTTCCCGAAAGGGTTCAGGGCATAGGGTTTAAAAGAGGTGCAAGGCCCAGTGGCGATTCGTTGGAGCAATATGTCTGTTCCAGGATGCCATTTGTTTTACATGCTCAACTGGTTTCGAACCCGAAAGCCCTAAAGCATGTTTAAAACGCATGATTCTTTAGGAACACAACTTACTGAATGAACACATTGATATATTTCCAATAACAATCCAGTTCTGGTGGCTGAATACTCCCACACACACATGAAATTGTAATCTGCTAGAACTACCCAAACCCAACAAAACCTAAACCCCAAAAACTTATCGTCCTCAGCTTGGCTCTTCGCATGGTTTAGGGTTTAGGGTGGGGCTTGAGGTTTTAGGGTACCTTAACCCTACAAACAATGTTGGCAAGAAGCTTCTCGAACTGCGTAGGCTTGCTGCACTGGTAGTCCTGGATTTAGCTGCAGAGTGCCCAAAGCCCGCCACGACCTATAAGGTTCTAGGGTGTGGAAGTGGACACGCAACATAAAACCCTAGAGGCTGATAGGGAGTCTCAAGCAACCAGAGGGATTTGATCCAGGAAATCGCTTTTTGGATAGCTACAACTGCAATATCTTTGGCGTTGCGGCCATCATGTTGCAATGCTATGCAACTCCTCTGGGCTCTCACGGAAACATAGGTCTGGGGTTTGCAGTGGTTGTGTCTCAAAGTCCCAAAAGCATGCGCTCCAAACCTTGAACACTCTAAAACCCCTGAAGCATTAAACCCTGAACGCCTTAAAAGAACCCAAACCTCAAAGAGCAAACTCAACTAGGCATGCCTCTCGGGTCATTTACAACGAACTGAAAGCTACAATCAATCGGGGGGAATTTAAGAACTACTCCAAATTTGTGGACGGCGAGTGCAGATCAGGTCCAGGACGTGTGAACCTAGGCTTGGGTCGTCGGGGCAGCTCAAACACCTCAAACACTGTTTCGAGCTTAGGAAGTCAAGTCTAAAAGCATCCTCCATACCTTCAACGCCCATTTGGGGGTTTTCGAACATATGGGACCCCTAATACAGCCCCCCAATAGCTTAGCATGAGGACCCCAGATAAGGTAACCCCTTCTTCCGGAAACCTCCATTTGAAGCCCATGAAAGTGCCTGGACTCTAGACCAAACTGCCTCATGCATCAGTCCTCACAGCGCTTGAGGGTGCAGCACTCCGAGTCCGTGCTGCCTGGAAGAGAGCGATAGGATTTGGTGTTTAGGGTTTAGGGTTGAGAACTTGGGGTTAGGGGGTTTGGGGTTTTGAGGCAAGGGTTTAATGGGCAAGCCGGTATCGGAAAAACGAGATGGGCGCACACCTCAACTTCCCTGATCCCATAGGGATGAGGGATTATTTCGGGTTGGCCCCCAAGATTCCAGAAAGTCTCCACATGAACCCTCGGCTCTCTGCTCATTGAAAAGTAGGGACACTAAGCCCTAAAACCACTGCACAGAAATAGGGTGCTTCGGGTTTGAGGAGCATGCGTCGGCTATATTTTTGGGTAGGGGATTGCATCGTTATCCTTGCGCGGGGGCGAGTCGGCTGGGCAGCTGCTGTTTCTTCCTTTCGTGAACAGCAAAGGGCCCGCGTAAACCTTTATAAGCCTCTTGGGATTGGGGAAAAAACTGGCGCTGTCCTAAACCCCCTACACCCCCCACGTGGGAGTTTCCGAAATTAAGCGTACCTTGTTGGGGCCCTTATCATAAGGGGATCCTGCTATTTGGGGATCAATATTGGGGGGTCCCCCATTTTCGCAAACCCCCCACGCTGAGCCGCGCCTAGGCGATCATCTCCGACGAGGACGCGCAAGGTGGACTTGCTGCACTCGTAGTCCTGTGGTTGCTTAGGGTTTAGGGTTTAGGGTTTAGGGTTTAGGGTTTAGGGTTTAGGGTTTAGGGTTCAGGGTCAAACCGTAGGGTTGAGGGTTTCGAGGAAGGGAAAAGAACCACCCGAACCAAGACTCGAAGTCCTCGAACACCTCTGGGCACCCTAACCCCCTGAAGCACGACCCAGACCCATGGAAAATGGATGAAAATAACATACCTTGACTTGAAGGCTTTAGGGTTTTAAAGTTTATAGGATTCTTGAGTTAGATTCCGGGCTCTACCTTCGAGATACTCCCGTGCAGGTGTCTGAGAAACTGATACGCCCAAAACCCTCTTGAGCCCTAAAACACACGAACCAAACCCTAAAGCCTAAAACCAATACCCTCAAAGCCCGCCGACCTTGCAGTGGCGCGGCTTGCAGCACTGCGCAGGTGAACTGCCCCGTTCGGAACCCGATTCCTGGGCCGAGACTCGGAAGCGTTTTTGGAGCGGCGTTCTGCGTTTGAGGTCCCGCACGCGGGGGGTGTGGGTTATGAGGGAGCTGTATTGAATCGAGAGTGCCGATACAAGGTCCCTGACTTAGAACAACTCCAGATTTAGGGATTAAGGCCCAGGGTCTATAGTGCTTGGGCTTAGGTGCATTTGTGGGTCTCGCGTTTGAGCTGGTGTCTCTGATCCTTATTCCAACTCCCCGAAATAGTCCACTGACCTAATTTGAGGCTCATATGCATCGCGACAAGTGGGTAGCAAACCCTACTTATGGCTACCCACGCACCTCTAAGTACAGTTTTTAAGTTTTTGGATTGGGTAGGATGGCAGGCCCTTGACTCTACTGACTTCCCCTCGGACGATGCAAAACTTGTTCCAACATTTGCTTGAAGCTTGGTGTGCAAACACGGTTCTTACCATCCTAACTTTTGTGAGTTTAAAGCAGGCGAAAAAATTCTGCGGAATGGGGTGGCGCTGTCTTCGCATGGAAAAAGCAGCCGCCGCGCATGAAGATGCCATATAACCCCTAAACCCTATGCCATGTAACCCTAAACCCTATTTAAAAAATAAAAATAAAATAAAATTCGGGGCCGCGAGGCTTCAGGCCCATACTTGGTCATGTTCTCGCAGCTCAGGTCTTTGCCTCAGAAGTCAGCTCACGGCTTGCGGGGTCTCAGGGTTTCAGGCTTTCGGGTTGACAGGGTTGAGGGTTTTGGGGGGGGGGGGGGGGTTTAGGGTTTAGGGTTTAGGGTTTAGGGTTTAGGGTTTAGGGTTTAGGGTTTAGGGTTTAGGGTTTAGGGTTTAGGGCCTAGGGGTTTAGGGCTAAACGGCCTTAGCCGCAGGGAAACCATGGAAGCGACCCTGTCAGACTCCAACAACACCGCGGCACGCAACACCAGCTTTGTCGGGGGGCCCTTGCTATTCGGCAGCTTTGTCAAAAAAGGGTCAGGCGTGCAAGCCAGAAGAAATCGGTTTAGGGTTTAGGGTTTAGGGTTTAAGAAACTTCACTCAACATCGCACCCTGATTTAGGTCGGTTGCTAAGGCATACATCTTTCGTGTTGTGTTTGTTTGTGTGTGACCATGTCTTTCCAGCCCAAGCAAAGAGCTTGCCCCAAAGAAACCGCAGAAAGCATGCTTCTGGCGCAGGCGCGAATTCAGACCTGACTCAACAAACGTGCGCCTGAATGCTACAAAACTAGGCAACCCAGCATGGAACTTCGGTTGCAAGCTCGGTGTTTGGGGCTATACTCCTTTGTTCCGGGTTTTGGAGCTTTTCATTCCCGGCAGAGGTCTTGGAAAACTAGGCCCCCGACAGAAAGCCTCGTCACAGCACTTCTCGAACGTCTCTCCGATGCCTGGAAATGAATGGGTTGGGCAGGCCCCACAACAGCAAAAGGCAGAATAGGGTGTACTACCTAGCCCGGAAGAGCACAAATCAGGCTTCAATAGACGATGTTTGGGCCGTATTTTGGGCAGGGCTAGATAGGGTGGGGTGCTTAGAACTGAAGAGAGGGGGGGGGCGGCTTCAACCCAATTAAGCCCAAGAATCAACTCCTGAATGCACCCTACACCCCCAAAAACCGAAAACCCTCAAATCCTCCACCACCCCCAAAAAAGAAAACCCAAGACCACCCAACACTCTGCAAAGCCCCACTCCTAAAGCCTCAACCCCAGTCCCAAATAATCCCCAAAAACCCCAAAGATCCGCCAAGCAAACCCTAAACCCTAAACCCTAAACCCTAAACCCTAAACCCTAAACCCTAAACCCTAAACCCAAGATCTGCCAAGCTGCCAGAGGGCTTCTCCTTGTTCTTCCATAGGCCCTTGCCTTCCTCAGCTTCAAGGGTTTAGGGTTTAGGGTTTAGGGTTTAGGGTTTAGGGTTTACGGTTTGGGGTTTGGGGTTTGGGTTTGGGGTTTGGGGTTTGGGGTTTGGGGTTTGGGGTTTGGGGTTTGGGTTTGGGGTTAGGGTGTTGGGTTTAGGGCCTTACAGGGGCCTTACACCTAGTCCTAACCTCGAAGCCTAAGTGACCCTCTGCAGGGTTTGGGGCCTCAGGGTTTAAGGCTTCGGGGCTAAGGCCCTACCAAAATCGAACACGTCATGGGCCCCGTAAACCCCGCAACCCCTCAAAGCCGCCACGAAGGACAAGGAGCCCTAACCGGGTTTAGGGTTTAGGGTTTAGGGTTTAGGGTTTAGGGTTTAGGGTTTAACTGCGACAATCCTGAGCCCTAATAGGGCTTAGACTCCAGAATGAAAGGCTAAGTACATTGAATCCGGCGCGCCCCCTTACTGCCCGATTCGCCCGCAGCCGCAGACTCCTACCCCGAAAGCCCAACACCCCTAAATCCTAAAGTAAGGCCCTCAACAGGCCCTCAACCCCTAACCGCTCTTGGCTCAAGTGGCTGGCGCAGTGCACTTAAAGTCCTCGCACTTGCTCACGTCGCCTGGAAGTCTTTGGGGGCTTGGAATTGTTGATGGCTTTGGGGCTTTTGGGTTTGTACGTTAGGGTGGCCCTCATTCTGCTACCAACCCTAAACCAAAATCCCAATACTCCAATCCTTGCCCCCGAACTGAGGAGGTGTCCTTAAACACGTCTTCTGAGTGTACAACCAGGATCGTACTGTGTCGTTTAAGGCGCGCTCCCACTCCTTAACCACAACTTCGCAAACAAAAAAAACCTTAAGCCCTAAACGCCTTCACCTAAGTATTGGAGTTCGTTACAACCATCCTAATCCCCGAGACCAGAGCGTTTCCAGGCTCAGTGGCCAAGTAGTCCTCTACCCTCCCTAGAAATCCTAGAACCCCGGCAGAGCCCTCCGACACCTAGAAACCCTCTAGACCCAATAGAACCCCAGGAGCCAATTTCAACCCACTGAACCCAACAAGACCCTGCAACACCCCACGTAGCCCCTCATAAACCCTCTTAAAATCCCCAAAGTTGCGCCCTCGAAGCAAACCCTCGAACAGCCCCTACTTGGAGGTTCATGGTACCTTTTTTTCACTATAACTGTACCTATAACCCATTTACAAGCCCCGGAAGTGCCCTAATATGCTTATAAGTACAGCAATTGTTGGTTCATAAGTGCCCCTGAACCCTAAACCCTAAACCCTGAACCCTAAACCCTAAACCCCTACAAGTAACAGCTATTGTTGCTTCATAAGTACCATGAACCTCCGAGTAAGCCGCCCCATGGGTCGCACCAAGGCGCAGCAATCAATCTCGGTACTGCCAAGCCGAGGAGAGCCGTCCTGGCAAACTTCGTGTCAGAGTAGGGTTTAGGGTTTAGGGTTTAGGGTTTAGGGCTTAGGGCTTAGGGTTTAGGGTTCAGGGTTTAGGGTTTAGGGTTTTAGGGTTTAGGGTTTAGGGTTTGGAGCTCGGTGTCGTGCCATGGAGTCTCTCCTCCGACCCCTTCTTAAAAATGAAGTTTGGGAGACCCTTGCATCAGCCTCAGGGAGAGGGGAAGCACGTTTGGCGCTCGTGAAGTAGGAGCACCACCTGAACAACACCCAGGCACCGAGAGGAAACCAAGGAAACAGCAGGGTACTCTTTTATCGGAAGTGCAAGAGAACCGAACCCAATATTTCCACAAAAACAGAATAAGGGCCCGTTCTGACCCTCAAAACCCTGATCCCCTCACTCAAGCCCTAAACCCTAAACACCCTCTCTGTGGCGCTAACTCTTCCGGCGCCGTCCTCCAAGACGTCGGGCAAGCGCTCGCCGCGCTTGGGATCTGCAGCTGTAGATGCCCTAAACCCTAGACCCTAACCGGAGAGCCTCGATTCTTAGACCCTAGATCCTAACAAAATCTGTGTGCTTTGGGAGCCTCCTCCCCTGCACGCTACAGTGCCATGGTCGCGCTAGGTGGCGGGGCTGAGGCAGAGGTAGGGAATGACATGGAGCATCTTGTGGGCTTCCCAATCCCTCAGCCCTAAGCCGCAACAGCTTGCATGAGGTGCCTAAGTCGGCGAGGTCGGAGGGAGAGGCAGGGTGGTACAAGTCAGAAACCCAGGCATGACCGGGGTGGCGTTTTTGCTTGGATTCAGGGAAAGTGGTACATACTCATTGCCGGGTGTCCTGGGCACTGTGCCTCAGAGGGGACGAATAAGGTCTAGTTTTCGTGCCCCCCCTGAACGAACTCATGCGCCCAGATGCCCCCGTGACGGTGGGCGTAGCCTACCCTGCCTGGACTTGGGATCTCCAAGCTCACAAAAAAAAGTCGAAGCTGTAACGGCAAGCACTGACTGAGTTTCATGTCTGGTCTATAGCTTGAGGGTTCCTGTTCATTCCGGATCGTGGGCATATATAGGGCGCAAAGGGCAGCGGTGAAAGCGCTTCGCATTGGCGCGACTGAATAATTAGTTGCTTGCAAGACACAAGCCAAGACCAAAAGCAGGACTGCGGCATTGCGGCACTAGCTTCTACAGAGTGTGCTGGTTTGGGGTGTACAATCAACCCAAAACAAACTGTCGCTTGCCGAAAGCCCGAAACCGTGCATAGCGCAAACCTTCAAGCCTGATCCCTAAACGAGGGCAAGGTGCCGCAGACGCCCGGGTAGCTTGAGCAGAAGAGCTTGTCACAGCACTCCTGCATGCTCGTTGCAGCCGGCTCTCTTGCCCTGTTATATAACAATGGAGTTCGGCAAAGATGCATATATCAATCCTGGCTTCAGGTCGGGCTGAGGACTTTGTGAAAGGCCTTTGCAGGACTCAACAAAGGGTAACAAAAGGCAGGGGGCGGCTTCGGGCTTCTCCATTTTCTAGACGCCATGTCTACGTCCCAAGGAGCATGCCCCTGACCCGACAAAGCCTGCCTGCAAACCCGAGGAGTGGAGCCAGGGAATTAGGGAGGCGGGGACCCCCAAAAAAACAGAGGACCTATATTACTTCCGCACAATCCGGACCTGTCTTGGTCTTTTTGAGGCGGGTCATTTGACGGTGTTGAATGGTTCCGTAACCAGAGCTGCCATGCAAGCATCCTCCTCGGTGGTGCCTAGCAGCCCGGTACCTTTCCTCGGTTTCCGGTTCCGGGTTGCGGGTTTAGGGTTGCGGGTTTAGGGATGTCGGGATTTGGGGATTTGCTTCTTCGGGCATTTTGGGGGGTTTGGGCATTACCTCTGAGGACGGGTTTCAGGGTTGCGGACTTAAAGGGAGAAGGCAGGGGGCTGCCAAATTAAGGCCTGGACCTGAAACCCTGAGCCCTAAGCCCCAAACAGTAGTTTAAGTCCCAAACCCTAAACCCGAAACGCTAAACTTCCCCTGTGTGGGCTTCGGAGCTTTCAAAATTGCTCTTTGCACGCTTTGCGCGCGGCTCAACCCTCCATGTGGTCGAAGGGTGTCAGGAAGAGGCTGCCAGGCTTCTGGTAACAGCTCCCCGAGGCTTCAGCGTAGGGTTTAGGGTTTAGGGTTTAGGCTTTGGGGTTTAGGGTTCGGGGTTCAGGGTTTAGGGTTTAGGATTTAGGGTTTAGGGTTTAGGTTTCAATACTTCAGCTGGTGGGTCAGTTGTAAGCGACTTGGAGCAGAGTCTTCCCCTTCCGCAGCTCCAGTGCCCATGGTTTCTGAAGTCTTCTGGGGGACGCTGAGCCTGAAACTCTGGGTTTCGCGTTTGCGGAGGGTACCACTGAACACTGAAAAACAGTGAGGGTTTAGAGATTGGGGTCTAAAGGCTTTAGGGTGTTGGGGCAAAGCCTTCCCTTAACTCAAGCCGCCCTGTGCTGGCAAGATAACTCGAAAGCCCTAAACCCTCAACTCTGAAACCCTAAACCCTAAACCTCATAACCCTAAACCCAAAACCCTCAACTCTAAAACCCTAAAACCCTAAACCCCTAAAACCCTCCCTAAAACCCTAAACCCTCACCCTCAACCCTAAACCCGAAAATCTGCTGGCAAGTTGCTTGGGCGTGTACTTGCCGGAGCCTCGGCCCCCCGCGCTTGAAAGCGCACTGCAACAGCCCAAGCAGCCCCCATAGGTTGTTACAAGCGGGCTAAGCTTGCTTAGGGTGCTTGTCATACTACTTTAACCACCATCCATGAGCTGTGGAATCCTAAACAGCCCTCACAGGTTATTATAAGGCATAAGCGGGCAAAAAAAAAAAAAAAAACTATGCTGCTAAGCTTGTTCAGGGTACTTATGATACTACTTACTTCTATCCATGAGCCGCCAGGTATGCTCTCCGCCCTAAAGCCTACAACATCTGAAACCCTACACCCTAAACAACCCTGGGCCCTAAACCCTAAACGCTAAAGGCCTGAACCTTCACCCTCAACCCTAAAACTTGGGATGTTGCCCCTTGTACTAACAGTCCTTATTGGGGATTCTAGGGGGTACTATAAGCCCTATTAAGGACTGTCTGGGGGTGGGGGGGGGGGGGGGAGAACATCCCAACCTAAAACCCTACACCCTGCACCCTACGCCCTAAAGCCTAAAGCCAAAAGCCTAAACTCAAAAACCCAAAAAAACAAAAGCCCAAAAACCCAAAAACCCCAAAAACCCAAAAACCCAACAACCCAAAAACCCCAAAACCCAGAAACCCAAAAACCCAAAAACCCAAAAACCCCAAAACCCAAAAACCCCAAAACCCTAAAACCCTAAAACCCCAAAACCCGAAAACCCCAAAACCCTAAAACCCGAAAACCCTAAAACCCTAAACCCTAAACCCCAAAACCCTGGAACCCTAAAACCCTAAATCCTAGACAAAAACGAGGAGCTGCAGATGTCTTCGGTGCAAACCTGAGCCATGCAGCCTGGGCTGGGGATCCGCTTTCGGATATATAAGGGTTTAGGGTTTAGGGTTTGGGGTTTAGGGTTTGGGGTTTAGGGTTTAGGGTTTAGGGTTTGGGGTTTAGGGTTTGGGGTTTAAGGTTTGGCTAAAGAGGGTTTAGGGTTTAGGGTTTCGGGTGGAGGGTTTCTGGCTTGGGGTCGGCCGGGAGAAGCTTTACAATCCCCAGCATCAACGCCACAAAGGCCCGATTCTAAGTAGGGAATGAGGGAATAAGGTAACCCTTTTATAATCCCTTAAAGGGTATACACAGAGGGATATAGGGTACCTCATTCTCTCATTCCCTACTAACCAACAGTAGGCTATCAGGTACATTCCCCCCAACCCATCCTGGTAATAAGGCAGGTGTGGATTCCGGCGGGTGTTCGCCGAGGCCCGAGAGGGCTTTAGGGTTGGGGCTTGGGGTTAGGGTTTAGGGTTTAGGGTTTAGGGTTTAGGGTTTAGGGTTTAGGGTTTAGGGTTTAGGGTTTAGGGTTTAGGGTTTAGGGTTTAGGGTTTAGGGTTTAGGGTTTAGGGTTTAGGGCCTAGGGCCCCCATTTGTGATGCTCATGTTCTTGGGGTCGAGCAGGGGCTTCCCAAACTTAAACCGTCAGGTGCTTCTGTTGGCTTAGGGTTAGGGTTAGGGGTTTAGGGTTTAGGGTTTAGGGTTTAGGGCTGAAGGTTTAGAAGGGAATATGGGGGCCCCTTACATCTCACTCCCTTGCGGCCCCCTCCTCCCCAAGCTGTTATGTCAAGCCGAGGAGCATCGCTCTCGCGTGTTGCCCTGTCGCTTGTCCTTGGCTTGTCTTCAAGGGTTTAGGGTTTAGGGTTTGGGGTTTAGGGTTTAGGGTTTAGGGTTTAGGGTCACATGAAGGAGGGTTTAGATTGCTAGTATCCCCATTCTTTCTGTGATGCTTGAGTCCTGATCGAACCCGCATCTAGCAAATGAAGTCCACCTAATTAAGACTCGATCGGCAGCATGCACTCACCCTGCAGAGAGAGGGGGGGGGGGGGGGGGGGGGGGGGCAGAAATCTGCCAGTGTGCATGTGACGCTCTGCTGGCAATCCGAAGAGAGCAGGCTTAACCCGGCATAGACAAAAACCGTATCCTGCAATCGCGTCGCCTGCCCCAACACTACACCCAAAATGTACACTCCCCCCCCCCAAGAAAAAGGAGCCGTGTATACACTCACCAGCTATAGAAATATAAACCCTGCGGGTGTGGATTGCAGGCTTTGGCCTGCTTCTTCGGTTCTGAGGGAAATGATGGCCTTTGAGATGGGCATCCACCAGTTCAACTACGAGGCAAGGCTTGGGTCTGAAGACTTCTCTGGTAAACCGTTTTTACCCTTCAAACCCCAACCGGAAGCCCTGAACCCTAAACCCTAGACCTAAACTTTGCTCTAAAACCCAAAGCCCTCAACCCTCAACCTCTTGTCCGGAGACGGCCAGCTGGGGTTCGGGTCAGCAGCGGGCTAGCCGGCTAGCCCCAGGAACGGGAAGAGACTCAGGGTCAGGGTATCGGGCACTCAGATCAAATCAACAGACCCTGGCCTGACCAGGTTCCCCAGTACTCAGTAAACTTGGGACAAAATAGGACACCCTGGGCTCAATTTTTGTTCGGCCTGTGTACATTCAACTGTAAGTAGGCAATGAGATGTTCAAGGCTAATGAGCGCGCCACCCTACACACAAGCCCACTGATGGTCATGAAATCGCAGGGGGAGGGATACTTTGGTTCTAAGGCTTCTAAGGTGCAGACTCAGGGATCTGGGACCGTGGGACTCTGGCCCTTTTCCCTCGTGCTCATACACACGCATCTTACTTGGTCAGTGCGCCTGAACGTATCCCTTTATGCAAGCATTGAAGCAAATCGTGAACCTTAAGTCCTAAACCTGTGATCCGGTCCCGGAACAGAAACCCAGAACCCACAACCATTGTCTGCAGGAACAGGAAGCCTTCATGTGAACTCAGTACCCATCTAGCAGAGGAGCCTACATGAATACCAATTGGCGTTTGGAGTTTAGGGTGTTGGCAATCAGGGTTTACCAGCCTTTTGCCCTTTCAGCTATATAACTGCGGCAAACGACCCAGAAATACCATTCCAAATCGAACCCGAATCCCTGAACCAAGTGCCGGCGGGATTCGAAATCAGCAGCAGGCTTCCATTGGGTAGAAGGGCTGCAGCCGTCTAGCAGCTCGTCCTATAAACCCGAAACCCCCAAAGCCGCTCTCACCCTCCCACACCCCCGCCCCGGAAAACGCTAGTCCCTCAGCCCCTCTCCCAGCAAACTTTGGAGTTCTGGGCTTCGGGTTTGGGGTGCAGGGGCTGAGGGTGGAGCTTCGGCAGTATCTGCTTGAGGTCTACAGGTGAGGGTTAATCTTGTAACCCCGAAGCCCAAAGGATGTGGAGACGAACACGAAGACTCTCCCCTAACCTCAAACCCTAAACCCTAAACCCCAAGCCCTAAACCCTAGACCCTAATTTATTGCAACTACGAGCCCAAAAAACTAAACCCAAACTTCATAGTTCTTCGGAAAGGAATGGGGAGTTCGGATTAAAACAGGGACCCTGATTCCCGCAATCCCTACTAAGAACTAGTAAGTCAACACCTCGCTCTGAGGGCACTCCTTGCACAGGACGGGGTCGCAACACTCCTGGTCACATTGTGGCGCTTTTTGGGCTTAGGGTTCAGGGCTGGTGTTTTGGGGTTTCGGGTCTCATGGTTGAGTGTTCCGGGTTTAGGGTTTGAGGGGTTTAGGGCTTGGGGAGAGTTTGCGGCACAGGGTTCGGGTTTTGGGGCTTAAGGCCCGGGATCGTGCCTTGCTGCTACGCTTACCCGCGACCCAAACCCCCAAAACCCAAACCCCTGGCCCTAGACCCGAAGATCTCAGCAAACCTTGAAACTCAAAACTCCTGTTGCGCCAGACTTCAAGCAATACCCATGGGTTTGATTCATGTCCTTCACCAAGGAGGTTCGCCCCCCAAGACCAAGCTAACACCAAAATCTGGGCCTTAAACCCTCAAAGCCCTAAACGTCCTCAGCGAAACTGCGGCCGCAAACAGGAACCCTTCAAAACCCTATGAGGGTTAGGGGCTCTGGGGATGGACACAAGCCTAACCCTCAACCCTAAACCCGAAACCCCTCTGAGGGAAGGCTGCACTCCTAGCCGCGGTTCAGGGTTTAGGGTTTAGGGTTTACGGTTTAGGGGCCGTCCTCCAAGGTCAGCCCAGTGCCGGACGCTTTCGGCCTGAAACTGTAGCGAATGCCATCTCGAGGCTCGGGGGAGGGATAGCTTCTTGGTGGCCAACACGGCCCCTAAAATTGAGAGCAGATGCCCGGTGCTGCTAGTATCCCTATTGAGGCAGATGTACCATATACCCTCTTGGTGTCCATTTAGCCCCCAAAGCAATCGTTTAGGTACATATTAGAGTTGGAAGTACATAAAAAAGGACTCCAAAGTGGGGTTATCCCAACCCCCTACTGAATAACTGAAGTCCCGCGATTCTCCCAAAAAAACCCTGGAGCCCTACACCAAGCGCAAAAGCCCTAAAGCCTAAAGCCTAATGACCTAAAACCCTGACCCTTATGCCTTTTCTTGCAACACCCTACAGGCTGAGGCGTTCGGGCTCCACCGGAAGGTTGCTTGTACACTTACGGCCTCTGAGTTTCCTAGCGGGTTCTTGAACGGGATCGCTACAAGGAATGCCCGAAGTGAAGCCCTGAACTCTACACCCTAAACCCTAAGTCGTAAACTCTAAGAAGCCCTAAGACTCCAGTCACATACATCTGGCCTCCACTTGAAGGCAGGCAAACAACCCTGGAAGTCCGCGCACATCCGGGGTCTCAAACACACCGCCTCAAGCCAGGGTTGAGGGTTTTTAGGGCAGCTCCCCACTTTCTCCACACTTTTTGGGTGGTGGGATTTGTGGTTGAGGGGGTTTGGCATTTATAGGGTTTCTGGGTGCTAGGTAAACTTAGAGTAATCAGGGAAAAGGCACCACCCTTCTCGGCTTAATGCAGTTCATGAATAAGGGCCCGTTCTGGGTCCTAGACTTCTAAACCCTGCAGGAGAATAATGTTCAGTTTAGGGTTTATAGGGCTTAGTGGTTGATTAGGGTCCCTCTTTCGCGGGATGGCTTCTTGGTATGAACCCTATCTTGAAACTCCTGCATGAACGTACCCAATATCATGGGACCTCATGTAACTTAAGAGCCTCTAGGATGGCCCATAAACCCCTCTGAATCCTCTTAAAAACCTAAGCAGGGGAAATATATCCCATCCCAAGTGTTTAGGGTTTCGGGGTTTAGAGCCTAATAGGGATCCAGGTGAGGACTGGTTTTTCCTTATGAATGCCCTAACTTGAGCCCAGGAACGGGGTTTCGGGTTTCGGGTTTAGGGTTTCGGGTTTAGGGTTTAGGGTTTAGGGCTTAGGGATGACCGTCGCAGTGGGGCTGTTTGACCCGAATCTTGGGGGCTCACTTGGCTTCCAAGAGTTGCAGGAGGGCCCTTTTAGGGTTTAGGGTTTAGGGTTTAGGGTTTAGGGTTTAGGGTTTAGGGTTTAGGGTTGATGGCTTTCCTACATATGACCCTCTTGAGCCCATAAGGGAAAATTAGAAGAACAAAATCTCCCAAGGGCCTACCTACGACTGCAGAAGCTTGAAGCCCTAAACCCGGGTCAGGCACCCTGCGCCTAGGTCCAGAATCGAAACCCCCAACCCCAAACCCTAAAGCCGAAAACCTAACACCCCAAACCCTAAACCCTAAACCCTAAACCCTAAACCCAAACCCTAAACCCTAAACCCTAAACCCCAAACCCTAAACCCTAAACCCTCAACCCTAAACCCTAAACCCTCGACCTGAGAACTTAAACACTTTTAATCCTCAAACCCTCTGCACTTGGCCCAGGCTACCGAGACCGTCGTGGGACGTGACACCGCCGGGGGGCTGCTGCCACCTGAGCATTCTTTAAGCAAGTTTAGGGTTTAGGGTTTAGGGTTTAGGGTTTAGCGTTTCAACCCCTAAGCACCAGACCCCTCCGTGGACCCTTCCCCAGAATTTGTCGGGCTCCTTCTGCGATCCTCCTGCGGACTTCGACCCAACTTCTCATAAGGGTAGGGGACTTGATGAACGCTAAAAGGGTTCAGGGCTGGGCGCCGCTACCTTGATCTGGATGATAGCAGGGTTTAGGGTTTAGGGTTTAGGGTTTAGGGAGCAATGGGCATATATGATCAAAACTTTCGGGTTTTTGTTCGGCCCACCTGGACTGCAAGCATATCGCTTCCGCGCATTTTTTGTTTGACCTCTTCCACGACAAAATGCAATGTTCGTAGCAAGTTTAGCTTGCTACAGGGCGTACTTGAAGCTTCATGGGCAGTTACGCGTAGAACTCAGGGTTTATGCTACGATGATTTCAAGATTCTTTGACTACTATTTGCTTAACAACCCCAAAAGAGTAAACAAATACTAATGATCCCTATATTACCCTTATAAGGAGGAACATTTTTCCTTTTTTGGGGGGGTTCTTAAGCAACTGGTAGTTGAGGCAATGAAGGGCGAATTTCCGGGCAAACCCTACACCCTTTGTGAGGACTTTGGGACTTGATGCTTCCGATGGGTTGTAGGGGGTGGGGGGGGGTTGAGGTGTAGGGTTGAAAGCCCTGAATCCTAAACCCTAAACCCTAAACCCCAAACCCTTAAGGCCCCCAAGATAAAGCGGGCAGGACTCGATACTCCAGCTCCACATTCTCGGCCGTTGCTTTTACCTGGGACACGTGGAAAGAAGGCTTTATGGGCTTGAGGTACCCTAACCCCTAAACCCTGAACCCTCCTAAACCCTAAACCCTAAACCCTAAACCCTAAACCCTAAACCCTAAACCCTAAACCCTAAACCCTAAAGAGTGTCGGGGCATGTCGATCAACCTTCAGGTTAGGGTCTTGTGTCGAAATATGACTAGGACGCTGTGTTTTGCCACCACCAGGTTTTCAAGCCAAGCCATTTCCTCCCGGCCGCGTTCCGTAGGAGTCTCAAAAGTTGTCTTAAGCCAAAAGAAGTTACAGGTTACCTACGCAGTTTTGGCGAAGATTCGAAGGTTACACAAACCTCGAGTGAACTAGTACTCAGCTGCAACGAGGGAAGAATAATGATGCTTCGACTCATTATTGCGAAGCTTGTGCCCTAAACTCTACAGCCTATTGGATATGTCGCATCCTGCGCACGTGACAGCCCAGATAGCCTTTGCAGAATCGGCCATGTCTACGTCGCAGAGGGTTTAATTGAAGGTGTAGGGTTTATAGTCCCTAATCCCTCCATGTCTACCTTGATTCACGATCTATCCCACGCGGACTCTGCTTGATTCTGCAAGTAATCCAGTTCTGACGGCATAATCTCCTCCCACATATGAAATCCCTTGAAGGTACGGTCCTGAAGGTATACTGAGCTATACGAAGTATACCGAGCTTCCATTGTCAAGGTGTTCGTGCCGCTGCATGCCTGAAACAAAGAAAGCCTCAGGGAACCTACCAACTGAAACCCTGCAAACCTGAAATCCTTTAAACCTTGCACCCTGTTGGACAACCCACATGCCCCACACAAAGCCGGCCTTGTCAGTCACCCGCACCATAGCATTGCCTGACGGGGCTCCGTCCGTACAGACTGAGCACTATACCCCGAAATATCAGATTGCGGCTTGGGTCTTGATCACTCCCCCCTCCCCAATAACTGCAGTCTGCGACAAGTAGTAAAGGCCGCTTTCACGAATGCCCTCAGGAGTCATGCACCAAAACCCGCAACAGCCTGAACCCGAATCATTAGGAACTCTGAACCCCAGACTCAGACCCGAAACCCTGCACCTCACGTACTTCGTTAGGGCTCTGGGTCTCTAGAGTTTGGGTCCTTGGGTATGTCCGGGCTGCCTACGACTGGACATCTGCGTCCTGAAGCTCCAAACCACTCAAAAACGCCCAAAACAACCAAAACAGCCTTGGCATGTTCCCCCCTATACCAGCAGAATTATAGCACCCCCCGATTCTAATCCGCTTTCAGGACACCTCGGCTTCCAGTCTTCCCCTTCGTGGGGACTGAAGGGAACCCCAAAACGGGAATAGGGTTTAGGGTTTAGGGTTTGGGGTTTAGGGTTTAGGGTTTAGGGTTTAGGGTTTGGGGTTTAGGGTTTGGGGTTTAGGGTTTAGGGTTTGGGGTTTAGGGTGTAGGGTATAGGGTATAGGGTTTAGGGTTTAGGGTTTAGGGTTTCGGGTTTAGGGTATACACCTGCAGACCTGAAGAGGGACTGCCTTGTAGCATTGGGCATATGATCCCACTCCATAGGCTCTGCGGTGTGAGAGACGACCTAGCCGACTAAAGCCCTGAAGTTCAAACTCTCTGGCTTTCGGGCGGTTTAGGGTTTAGGGTTTAGGGTTTAGGGTTTAGGGTTTAGGGTTTAGGGTTTAGGGTTTAGGGTTTAGGGTTTAGGGTTTAGGGTTTAGGGCTTAGGGCTTAGGGCTTAGGGCTTAGGGTGGTCTTGGATTTGAGGGCTTCGCGGACCCAACACCCCAAATCCAACCAGAACCACCCGTTTCTTGCAGCGCCCTGAAGGGAGGCACAACTGCCTCTGACTGGTCGAGTACAGCCCAAAACTCTGTTCAAGCGCTGTAGGCTTTGAAAACCTCACGCTGCAAACCACCAGTAGCACCCTAACCCTACGTAACCCTGAAGCCTACAGCCATAGACCCGACTCCGTGAAGCTCAAAAAGCCCTGACGGCCTGAAGGCCTAAAGCGCTAGACACCAAAACCCTACAGCCCTGAACCCTCACCCAACACTAATCCCCTAAAGTCCGTGGGGGGTGTTGGGGGTTCAAATTTAGAGGGTCATGAACAGTTGCTTATGTAGTTGCTGCTTATCTATTTTAGGGACCTGAGCCCCAAGTAGACACTGGCAGAGTCCCTCTTGCGCGTCAGAACCTATGACTTGAGGTAGGATTCTGAATCTTGGTCCCCAACAGGACACCCAACACTGTTCCGTGCACCAGAACTTTCATCGGAGAATACCTAGACTCGCCAAGCCCGTCATCAAAATCCCGAAGTCGCATAGGCGCTAGGTACCTCTTAGGCTTCCGAGCCACCCCTAAACCCTCACCTACACCCAGCACCCCGGAACACTTCTGGAAGCAGAGCACCCTCGCCGCCCGGGAAGCCAAACCTGGTCCCAACTTGGCGGGGCTTCGTTGGGTGGGGTTGTGGGGTTGTAGGGTTTAGGGTCCTAACAGGGTTCCGGGCGCTAGTTCTTGGGGCAGTTACATGGTCCCTTCATACGGGCCCTTATATCAACTAGCTGGGGACCCTTACAAACCCTATACAACCCAGGTTCATGTGTAAGCCCCACGAGCCCTTTGAGCCCGGCAAACCCGCCACAAACCACAGCCCGAAACCGAACCCAACTAGCCCTAAAAGTTTCGGGTTACCTAAATCCTCAATCCTAAACCCTAAAGCCCAAAACCGAAACCCTAAACGCAACCTTGAGCGCACATTTTCGCCCCGACCCGTGATGGAAGGCCCCTTAGAACCCAAAGCCCATTTTTTGCAGGGTGTAGGGTCTAGGCTTTATGAGAAGAGCCTACAACACAGTAGGTTTTGGGTTCTGAAGGCATGCCTTAAAACGTGCCCCGAAGCCTGGGCCCTGCACAGCCACATGAACTCCCAGCATGTGCAGCCGACCCCTCGCTCACGTCTGCTTTCACTCGCATCTCCGAAGCTACCTGCTTAGGGTGTTTGGGCGTTTAGGATTCTTGGGGTCTAGGTGCCCTAAACCCTAAACCCTCAACCGTAAGAAAAGCTTTTGGGTGACCCCCAGAGCCTCCGTCCTGAATGCACCCCCAAACCTCGAAACGCCACCCGAAGTGCTGGGATCCATCCTCCCCCCCACCCCCTCCCTTTCCCGATTGTTGAGAAGGCGGTAGGGTTTAGGGTTTGGGGCTTAGTGCTTGGGGCTGAGGGCTGAGGGCTGAGGGTTGAGGGTTGAGGGCTTAGGGTTTAGGAACATAGATGAAGATAGATGAAGCCAAAGAGCTCGAGGTCGGTGCTGTGTTCCGTGGAGACTTTGGCCTCACAGGTCGGTGGCGGTTTAGGGTTTACGGTTTGGGGTTTAGGGTTTAGGGTTTAGGGTTTAGGGTTTAGGGTCCCCAGACTTGATCCCAAGTCAAGCATTGAAGAGCTCCTTCGTCTTACTGGGGGAATGGGGGGCGTTTGGAACCATACATCTGGTTACTATTCTTGGTTTAGAAGGAACCAAAGCCCATCATTCCCTACCAAGCACTCGTAAGTGACTTGGCCAGCCGGCCCTAACGATTGCTGTTGAGAGAGGAGCGTGGGGCGCTTGAGCTTCATACGAGCTCGGGTCGGGTTTCGCCCCTTGGGGAAGGGATGCGTGGGGGGAGGGGCCTGGGACATGGGGCAGTTACAGAGACATGGTCGCATGAACTTGTACAACCCCCCTAAACCCTAAACCCTAAACCCTAAAACCCCTTTAAGGGGTGAGCAAGGTTTCGGGTCGTTTAGGGTTTCAATGGCATCCTACAAAATATCGCCCTCATGGTCTCCCTCCCTCCCTCCCTCTCCCTCCCCTCAAGCCCTAGAACCTGGGACCGCTCCGGGCCTTGAACTCCCAGATGGTGCCCAGCTGCCAGTCTTGATCTTCCTTCCCCAGCTCGGGTGTTCGGGTCAAGGGTCCAACTTTGGGTTGACCCTACACCCTAAACCCTAAACCCTGGAGTTCAGGGTTCCAGGGTAAGACCCGCAACACTAAAGCCTACACCCCTAGAGTTCAGGGTTGCTTGGGTCAGGCCCAGTTTAGGGTTTAGGGTTCAGGGTTGAGGGACATGGGGGTTCAAGGGAGTCGGCGGCTGGGCGTTTGGGATGGTTCTTTCGGCGCCGCAAGTCCGGAACCCTAAATTATTCCTTTCTATATTGCTTTTCCACTCTTACATGATTATACTAGAAGAATATGAAGTCATTCTTTTGCACTATATCACTATAGCCAACTGCTTGAGAGATCTGAACCCTTCAGCCCTGAACCCTTATAAACCCCAAACCCTAAACCCTAAACCCTAAACCGTAAACCGTAAAGCTTTGAAGCACTAAGCCTCAAGACATCCTAGAACACTTCAGAGCGTGGAGCATCCTGCCGGAGGCAATACTTCGTGCCATCACACTAATGTAGAAATGGGGTTTAGGGTTTAGGGCCTAGGGTTTCAGAGTCACAGCTGCAGTATACAGAATTCCCGATCGTTCTGGCAGGACAAGTCCTGCTTGAGGAATGCCAGGGCCACCGCCCAAGCACAAAATCCTTACCCTCCACCCCTAATCCCTAAACCCGAAAAAAAAAGGAACCCTAAACCCTAAACCCTAAACCCTAAACCCTAAATCGCATAAACCCTACCGCCCTGCAAAGGGTCCTTTAGCAGCTCGCGCAAAGCCGCGAGGTCGACCTCCCGCAATGCACCCCCAAGGGGGGGGGAGGTATAGGGTTTAGGGTTTAGGGTTTAGGGTTTAGGGTTTAGGGTTTAGGGTTTAGGGTTTAGGGTTTAGGGTTTAGGGTTTAGGGTTTAGGGTTTAGGGTTTAGGGTTTAGGGTTTAGGGTTTAGGGTTTAGGGTTTAGGTTTTTTTTTTTTTTTTTTTTGGGGGGGGGGGGGGGAGTTTTTCTTACCGGTTCTTGGGTTTTGGGGGCTTTGGGGTTTTGGGCTTAGGGTTTAGGTTTATGGTAGTAGTTCTAGGTCTTTAGGTACCTTAATCCCCGAAGAGGGTGGATAAGGTACCTAACTCTCCAAGACCCCCTCCAACTTCATAGTGGGTGGGTTCATTTGAGGGCTTCTGTTGGAGGGCTGTAACCCTAAACCCGTAAACTCCATGGTCCCTAAACCCTAATCCGAATTAAACCCCAAAACCCCACTTGGGGCGATGGGGGGAGCCAACTCAGGCCCAACCACGGGGTCCTTCAGGGAGGTCCAAAGCCTGGGGGGGGGGGGGGGGGGCAGTTTCATGAAGGTCTTGGGGGGTTTAGGGTACGGGCATAGGCTTAGGGTTGAGGGTTTAGGGTCTAGGGTTTAGGGCAAGCACACCCTCCCGCCCCCCTCTAATAAACTTTAAGGCTGAGCTGAGATTGAGCGACGGTGACAATTGAGTTTCCCTTTTGAAAGGGGGGTGGGGAGTTCGCAAGGTAGTTGGCGAACATCTATATCCCCCGTGGAACCAGAACAAAAATCATATTTTCAACATTCTTTCTGGGTCTTATATAGACATTAAGGGAGCCTCAAAAAGTAGGGAGTATGTACTGGGGCTTTCTAGGTAACCTCATGCGTCCTCCCTCCACAGTCTGTTTTGGGCACCTGGTCAAAGAGGTCGGCGAACTGTGTCAGGCCTGCGAAGCGCGCTTGGAACAGCAACACAGCAGGTTGAGAGTAGGACTTCTACGATTGTAAGCAAGACTGAGGGTTTAGGTTTAGGGCTTATGGTTTAGGGTTTAGGGAGTACTCCTCATACTCTTCCCCTTGGAGACTACATGAACGCACCCCTACAACGGTTTCGGGCTCAGGGCTACAGAGGGATTATAGTCGTATACAGAACTCACCTAAACCCTAAGCCCTTGAGGAGAAAAGGGCATCCCCCAACACCCTCAACCCTACACCCTGCTTGAAGGCGATGTTTTTGGCCCCATGGGGTTCTCAAACCCTAAAGCTTAAGACGCGGGCTCTCCCCCATCCTTTCCTGAACGTGTCAAGAGGATTTGGAGCTTAAGACCACGTTTTGTTACTACCGTCCCAAAAGGACCCCGAATATATAGAGCGTGCCTCTGGACTTTATATCCCCCACTGAAACAGAGAAAAAAGGAAAGATTTTCTGCCCCGTTGTCTCATGCGCGGATACCCAGAATCACAGAGAAACTAGCCGTTTTTGTTTCTCTGGACACGACGAGGTCTGCGGGTTCTCGGGAGAAGGAACGGGGCTGATTTCCGGGGAAGGCCCTAAGCCCTAAACCCCAGCACCTAAACCCCAGCACTTGTCAACCCCCCCAAACCCTGAAACACTAAAAAACCTTTGACGAGCAAAACCTGAAACCCCGAGCCCTGAACCCTCTAAAGCAAACTCCAAACCTAAGCACGAACCCATGTCTGCCTCCAACAAACACCCTACACCCTATCGTTTATAAGGTTTGGGTTTAGCACTTCGGGGGTTGCTACTTTAAACAAAGGGCCTTGAGCGGAGTACTCCGCATCAGGCGAGGGGAAGCGGTTGCCCGCACACCACTCCTCAACGGCTTAAGAGGGTGCTTTGAGGGGCTTAGGGTTTTAGGGTTAAGGTTTTGGGGTTTCAGGGTTTAGGGTTTTAGGCTGCTTGATGGCTCTTTGTTGAGGTTACGGGATTTTTTGGGCGCCCTAGATTTAGAGGTTCGGCTTTGTTGGGATTTCCGTTCTTTTTTGTCTGGTGTGACTTAATCCCTAAAGTGCAAAGGGGCCAAGCTAATGTGTGGGGTATAAGAGATGTAAGCCTGAGACAGCCAGTCCTACAGCACCTAAACCCAAGAGATTGCTGTGCTAGATAAGGCTTAGGACGAAGGCTTTAGGGGTTGCATCGGGCCTAATCAGCATGCTTGGGGGCTTTGAGGCCTCGGGTGAACCCCCGTCCCTGCCTCAGCAGTGGGCTCCGCAACGTGGCGAGCCTGCCCAACTGATGCTTGGGTCCTAGGTCTGTGCCTTGAGGTCAGCTACTCTTTTGGGTTAAGGCTCTACTTCGAGGTTCGTTGGGGGGTACTTCTGAAACAGACATGTAGATTAAGCAATAAACAACCGCAATCACAAGGATAACAGCCCTACAGCTTAATTTGATAACTCGTACTGGTAGCAATAAGGATTAGCATGGCTGTCTGTAGGAGAGAGCTGCCAAGGAAGAAGAACGTTCAGCGCGGATTCCTGGAGGTGCCAGAGATCGGGGTAGCATGACCAGAGCCGTTATAAAAGCTGTAAGGATTGGAACTTAGGGTTTGGGGCTTTGGGTTTTTTGCTTTGATTTACAGGGTTTAGGGTTTTGATTTATAGGGCTTAAGGATGCGATGAAGGATTTAGGGCTAGGGTGTAGGCAGAACTACAAGGCCAACGCGGAGCCTACTTAGTTGCATGCGGACCTGTGGAGGATGTTTCGCCTTATCCCCAAAAAGAACATCCACAAAGCCCCACTAAGCTCCTCCCCCTTAGACATTCCTTGACTTCCAAGATGGTTTTCCTCACAAAGGAGTCTAAACCCTAAACCCAAACCCCTAAACACTTAAACCCATAAAACCCTAAAAAAAACAAAGACCGTAGCAGACCATGATTGAGATGCCTCCGAGGCTTGGGATCTCAGAACTAAACGGTTTAGTGCTCATGACTTCGAGGAACTAATAACCCTAGAATCCTCAACCCTCTCCAAACCCTCCCTAAAAACCTAAGTCAAAATTTGTTTAAGTATCTGAGGGCAGATGTGCACAAATTCGCCTTGAGCTTCGCCGCAGCTACATCGTGTGCCAGCCTGAATTTCAATCCCGCAATGTGGAAAGCTCAGGGTTTGGGGGTTACATAAAATTTGTAACCCTGAGTATCCTGAACAAGGGCCCAAACCTGCCTTGCATAGGAGTCCTATTCGACATAAACCTCAAACCCTATAGGTTTACGGGGCTGAAGCCCTTTTATCTCGGAACGTGAGGTTTCTAGGGCTTATGGCTTCACCTCATTGGGGCCCTCAGCCCCTTCAAGCCCGTGAGCCGCCCAAACCACCCCCAACTTCTGGGTTGAGGGTTACCCTGCCACCCGCCCTCAATTTGCCTTAAGTTCTGCTAAACCCTAAACCCTAAACCCTAAACCCGAAACCCTAAACCCTAAACCCTAACCCTAAACCCTAAACCCTAAACCCTAAACCCTAAACCACCCCCAACCCTCAACACTACAACCGAAACCCCAAGTTAAGTGCGGGCGAGGCGCAGCAGCCAGGCGACGGCCTGGAGGTGGGCAAAGCGAAGGGTTTCTGGGAAGGGTTTAGGGTTTGGGGTTGAGGATTTGGGGTTTAGGGTTTAGGATTGGGGGGGAGTTGGGTTTTTTGGGCTAAGGGCTTGGGGTTTAGTGTCTAGGGTTTGGGGTTTAAGGGTTTATGGCTTAAGGGTTTGGGCAGAGTTTTAGGGGTTTAGAGTTTGAGTTTCGAGAAAAGGTCGGGTACGAGGGCTTTAGGCCCTTTAAGATTTCGTGCCTAGGGTTTAGGGTTTACAAGTCTTAGAGGAACTATGGAATGCCCCCGGCTTTTTCTTAGGGGAAGGGCCCACGCTGGAGATTTTGGGTTTTAGGCGCATGTGGGCCTTGTGCCATGTGTAACGTCAAGCATCTTCTAGCTTATATAGTGCACAGGACAGCTATATAGAGACCAGAATGGATGTTGGTACCTTTGCTTCGTTGTTTTTTTGTCGAGTGTACTGGAGCCGCAGATACTGTCCCTACGCACGAGAAAACAGACCACGTGCCCCAACTTCACAGGATGCGACCTGTTCGACGGTTTGGGTTGAGAGGGTTAGGGGGTGAGGGCTTGGGGGTTGGGAGCTTAGAAGCTTGGGCTTAGGGGTATTGGCCGGTATTGGCATTTTTTGGGCCAAGGTTGCTAGGGTTTAGGCTTGAAACCCTAAAGCCCTAGGGTCTAGGCCTAGACCCTGGCAAGATTTCGGGCTGAAAGCCCTCAACCCTACACCCTAATCCCTAACCCTGATCGGATTCAAGGCCGGGGGTTTTGGGGGGATCTGCAGTCTGCAACTACCATCCGTTGACTCTGCAGTGTTTTAGGTGTGGCTTGGCGGCTTTGTATCCTAGTCTAGGCTCGGGGTTTAGGGTTGAGGGTTCAGGGCATCGGGTTTCCAGGGCGTTGAGGGTTTTTCAAGGCGCTTAGGGCTTTCAGGCTTGACGGTTAACTCCCCCACTCCCGGCTTAAGCACAGTAAGTCTTAGCCGCCGGCTCGTATTGCCGCCTTCATGGCCCTGAGCGGAGGCAGCCCTCCCCCAAACCAACTAGCCTATAGGTTCTTCTTTGAGCAACTTAAATGCCAGGATTCCCTAGAGTAGGGTACCTGTTGTTAGTACTGTAGGTCCTTGCAAAGAGGATTATGCTATCTGTGTTATGTGTCGAATCTAAGGGGTCCCCTGCGGTCCGTTGAGGCGAAATGAGGAACAAACACCTCAAGGAAGGTTGCCGACCCTTCACAAACTGAACTGGCTGAAACGGACAAGCCTGAAAGGGGTCCCCCCTACATGGGGAAATGCCCCAATTAAGTTGCCATAACACGGTATATAGTAAGCAAGATAGCATTTGTTTCCTGGATTGCTGCCAGCTCCATTCTGACGCGGCAACACGTCCCCGCATCACCCGATGAAACCTCTGCAACAACAAGCGCCAATCCAAGAACTTTCCGGACTAGCCCTAGCCCTACTACTAGTCAGAACCCCCCCCCCCCCCCCCCCGCTAACACCTCCCCAAATATCCCAGCTGCGGGGTTCGAGATGTTGGGGCTCTAGGGCTTTAACCTCTACCTGGACTCTACCTCGTGGCCCAGTAACCATATTACAATAAGAGTACCCTGTTTAGGGTTGGTTACTTCATGAGTGAACCAAAAACCAAGAAAATGTTTTACTTCGAAAATCCCCACCCTCTCTTGGTAGAGATACTCTGGGGTTGGGCACTCCAGGGACACTCTGGGGCTGGGCACTCCGGGCACACTCTGGGTTGGGCACTCCAGGGAGACTCTGGGGCTGGGCACTCCAGGGAGACTCTGGGTTTGGGCACTCCAGGGACACTCTAGAGTTGGGCACTTCAGGGACACTTTAAGGTTGAGCGAGGAGCAGACCGGGCGAGGAGAAGAGTTCCGGGCGAGGAGAAGAGTTGAGTTTAAAATCTAACAACCCCACACCAAGGGTGGGGAAAAAGGTTAAAAGGGTACCGGGCAACCAAGCAATTCGACACCCAAAGCTCTAGAGGCTCCAAAGCCGGTTCGCCCGAATCTGTGCTGCCCCAGGGGCGCCGCAGGCGCCGGCGGAAGTCGCGCCACTTGCGCGGCTTGAGCCAAGTCGGGGAAACAACAGAGAAGCCATGGGTGTGGCTCGTTAATGTTTAGGGTGGGTGTTGGGGCAGCTAGGTTCAGGGCTTTCGGGGGTTTTAGGCTGATGCTTGTTCAGCCTGTTTCTGCCACCTAAACTCATAACCCAAAGCCCAAACCCTTGGAAATGTTCCTTTCTTCGCTGCTTGCGTCTGTCCGCTGGCGCTTGGTTGCAGGGCCGTCGTCGGGGCGCCGGAAAAGGAAGAGCTGGGTGAAGATGCCTGAGTGTGTTCCCCGGCACCTTTAGGAATTAAACAGGAATCCTTCTTCTGCCTAGTGTGAGACTTTCCTCAGGGAGCCTCGACACCTACACATGCTTCCCCAAGCCCTACAACCAAAACAAATGCCACTTGCCACCTCCCCCCTCCCTGACGCCTTAACCTCCTAAGCCCCGAAACCCAAAACCCTAACCCCTAAACCCTAAACAGCAAAACCATCAGCCAGGTCGCCTTCAAAGGTCACATGCTCCTCATCAGTGAGCTGTTCTTGCAGCTCCTGCAGAGCGTTCCAGGTAAGGTTTAGGGTGGAAGGTGTCCACCAACCTCTAGACATGGGTGCTTATGAGGGCATTGCGGATGAGAGTCAGGATGACTATAGAAGAGGGAGGCCGGCTGGATTCTCAAGCAACTCTCAAAGCCCTTGTTATGGTTTAGGGTTTAGGGTTGGGCTGTTCCCCCATATTACTAACAGTCCTTACATAATCGGGTGAATAAAGGGGGGGGGGGGTACTACAATCCCAAGAAAGGACTGTTAGTATAAGGGGGAACATCTCAAGTTCAGGGTTTTGCTTTAAGTTCCTTAGGAAGAGCCACGCCAGGGTCCGGCCTCGGGAACCTGCTTGGCATGCGTGCGTTTTTGGGGCCTCTTGCTCGCAGACGGCTTGAGAGACAGCCATGTTTGCAATGCGCATATGGGGTTCAAACTTGAAGCTAACCGTCCCTAAACCCTAAACCCCCCGAACCCTGAACCAGGAATCAAGCCAAGTGTGCATGCGACGAACTCGTGACATTGGTGGTGAAGGTCTGGGGCTGTGGTGTAGAATTCCAACCCGACAACGTGCAACGCTGCAAGACAAGAGAGCTCGGAACTGCACAAATACTAAACCCGAAACAAACGCTAGGGTACTAGGGTTCCCTAAAGGGAGGGGGTTCCGGCCAGGAGCCTGGCAACATTAGGGAAGCTTCGGGAGCACGAGGGAATGATAGGGAACTTTGATTTACCAGCTAGAGCTGTTAGACCGTCCCAAGACCCATAAATTCATAAGGGGATGGGATGGAGGTTTTGAAGGTCATGCTATGGGCATGGGCAGCATGGGGGGGGGGGGGGGGGGGTGTTCTGACAGCAAGAAAAAACTCTCCAGCACCAAGACAACCTCGACAATCTTCCTGATCGAAATTGCATGGCCATGAAAAAGATTCTTCTGGCGCCTCATGCATGCTGGCCGAAGGACCCTCAATGCAACCCCCAGCCGACAAAGGTTTCAGGGGATTCAGAAGCTGTACTGAGAACAGATGACACAAACGGTATTTGCTTGCACAAACAAGCCACCTCCCGACCTGCAACAAATGTATCAAGCTCCTCGGTGATTTCTGAGATCCTGGTCAGCACACCCCCGACCGGAATCTTGCCAGTCAAGAAGTCGTTGCTGGCCTGGTCTTTGGTGGGACGTGATGCCCGTTGAAATGTCCCTAGACCCCAAACCCCTACAGGGGAAGGGCTCGGGCTTTGCGTCTCTCAAATCTGGATGCGAATCTTGCCAACTGGGGTTTGAAGATCCAGCAGGTGTGAGGCAAACCTCGACTTGCGAAGCCAGAAATCTGTAGTTTGGCCAGGCCTACTTCTTGACACATATCAATGTGTGATGAAGATAGCTCGCGACATCGATGGATAGACATAGATAGAGAGAAAAAGCAAAAGAGATAGGGAGAGAAAGAGAGAGAGAGAGAGAGAGAGAGAGAGAGAGAGCGAGAGCCAGCGCATGTGATATGCCTGAAAGCCTTGCAGACAGGAATCCTGAAATATTGAGCAACGGGGCGGATAAGGAGAAAGGCTGCAAGAACAAGGATGCAGAGCTTGTGCATCGGACCAAAATCACCACATATGCTATACTTGTGGGGGGGGGGGGATTTGGCAACCCTTTACAAATATGACCCGGCATTTAACACGCATTCTAAACAAACCCCTGACTGACGAAATGCCAACGCCTTCGAGCGCGGATTGCCGAAGTCGCGCCAAGACAGCGGCCTGGCTGCATGAGGAACCAGGGAACTGGGGTTTAGGGTAGAGGGCGAAGGGAAACCCTAGTGCCCCAACATCGGTATAAAGGGAGGAGTTCTAGGGTTTGAAATCCCTGGGTTTGAGACAAGAGCTTCGGCTTTATAGGGTTTCCGGGTTAGGTGGTTCTACAGGGGTGAGAACCAACCAATGCGTGAGGGCTCGAAAAATAAGATCCCTTTGGGGGCCGCCAGTTCCACAAATCAGCACAAGTCAGGGCACCAGAAAATGACCCCGAAGGTTTGGGCCCTGAGGGGTGAGCCCAAACTCCCGTTGGATCTCCTGTGCCCTCAAAACCTACAGAGGCCTAAACCCTACTAAACCAAAACGCAAACCCTAACCCAAAACCCGAAACCCTAAATCCCAAACCCCAAACCTGAAATCCCAAGCCAATCCACCCAAGGAACCCCTAAACCCTCAACCCTCAACCCCAACCCTACACCCTAAACCTTATAAACCCTAAACCCTAAACCCTAAACCCTAAACCCTAAACCCTAAACCCAAAACCCTAAACCCTAAACCCTAAACCCTAAACCCTAGCCCGAAAACCCTAAAGCTTCTGCGTGCCCAAAGGCGCTGCAAAGCGGCGCTCCAGGCCGGTCGGCCGGAGGAGCTCCTGGGGGCTATGTTGAAGAGCGGGGCGTTTAGGTGTAGGGTTTCGGGTTTCGGGCGTAGGGCGTAGGGTTTAGGGTTTAGGGTTTGGGGTTTGGGGTTTGGGGTTTAGGGTTTAGGGTTGGGATTCTATGGATGTGGGTTGCTTGGGATTAAAGTAGGTACGCGCTTCGGAGGTTTGAGCGTTTGGGCTGTTTGCAGGACTTAGCGGCGCTTAAACGCTTGCTTAGAAGCAACATCAAGGATTGTAGGGGTCAACGGATACGAGGATGCCGGGTTTGTACAAGGTTGGGCGATGTAGGGAGCCCCCAGAAAGGGTTTCTTGTTGGGGTTTAGGGTTTAGGGTTTGGGGTTTGGGGTTTAGGGTTTAGGGTTTAGGGTTTAGGGTTTAGGGTTTAGGGTTTACGGTTTAGGGGCTCGAAGCACATCCCGAACCGAAGTTTATCTCCCGCGTGTGGCCGAGTCGCGATGGCAAAGCCCGCCCCGGCCATCAGGCGAAAGAAGCGCCTCTCGGCGATGGGCTTGCGCCACCTTTAGGGTTTAGGGTTTAGGGTTTAGGGTTTAGGGTTTAGGGTTTAGGGTTTAGGGTTTAGGGTTTAGGGTTTAGGGTTTAGGGTTGGCAGAGAGGACTTCAGGCTTAGGGCTTGCTTGGGGTTTAGAGTCTGCCCGTCGCGAATGTGGGCCCTTGATTCTGGATTCGTGCATACCGAAATCCCTGTATATGCCCGGAGTTCAAGACACAGGGTCGAGGGCCCAGGCCGTGATAAATGGCCACTCCTTGATGTTGGCCCTTCATCTAGGGCCCTTTCCCCCCCCCCCGCCCCTGAAAAGGAGAATAAAACAAACGAAACCCTAAACCCTATAAACCCTAAACCGCTGATTTTACCCTGCTCCTCAGGTCTACTCTACCGATCGGACCGTATCGTAGCCGAGGCCGATGCCGGCATGACAGCAGAAAGATGCCTTCCGGCTTCAGCGCTCCTGGGTGCGAGGGTAGAGAGTTCAGGCGGTTCAGGGGTGCTATCGCGCAGCTAGTGAAGGGCTTCAATCGGCTGTTGGGTTGAGGATTTCAGGGTGTGGGGCTTCAGGGTTTAGGCTTCAACCGCCGCCCCATCCAACCTTCTTGCCAGCTGAGAGGCTGCAGATGGTATGGACGAGAGGCTGATATCCGGCTTTGGTATTGTAGAGGACGTCGCTGGCCTCAGGAGAAAATGAGGGTGCAAAGCACCCCCAGCTTGGCTATTGGCACCTGGCTTTATACGGTTTTGGGCTTAGGGTGCGGAGTGTAGGGCAAACTAAGGCGTATAGGGCTTACAGCACAGAACCGCAGAGTAAGATGCAGACACAGGGGCCAGAATCACGTCAAACCTCGGCCATCATGGTGGTGAGGCTTCAGTGTCTTTAGGGCTTTGGGGTTCAGGTGCTTAGGGAATAAGCACGAGAGAAGAGGACTGAAGTGTGAGACGAGGGAATGTTGCTCTCGATGTTTCGGGTCGCGAGTCCAGGGTTGCAGGGCTCTCACCACCCTACACCCTAAACCCTATAAAGGAAAGTCTCGTCGATTGGAGCTCAGCAGAGACATCCCGCTTTTAGGGCTTAGGTTTGAATTCTGGCTTTAAGGCCCCAGAAGAGTCTCACGTTAAACGCCCTTTATCTAAAGGAACCCTAAGAGTGGTGTACATAACCATAAACCTCAAACTCTACTTGGAGGGCGCATAATGAGAAGTGGTTAGACCTACCACCCAGTCGTCTGGGGCTACAACTTGCTACAACTGTCGTCATCCTGCTTATGGCCCTGCTACCCATGCACCTCCAAGTAAACTTGAACCCCCAAAAGTTCAAACGCGTAACGCTCTACAACCCGAAAAGCTCTAACGACCGGATTCCTCATAAACCCCAAAACCCGACCTTCCAAGCCTTCAAACCTCCTAAACTTAACCCTCAAACCCTCAACCCTTGCCCTGGAAACCCTAAACGCTAGTCAAACCCCAGCAGTGCCAGGTGACGTACCCTGCGGCTCCTTCCCCCATGCCAGCTCAGCTACCGCTAGCGCCCTTGGCCGAAGCAGCGCAAAGACTTTTGGGTTTAGGGTCTAGGGTTTAGGGTTGTTTTAGGGCTTAGGGTTGTTTGGGGTTGAGGCCGTAGAGTTGTTTAGGGTCTACGGCTTTGGATTTTGGGGTTTCATGGTCGCTCATTGACCGCGCTTGCAGGGTATGAGGGCACGAGCACCGACAGGTAACATGATGAGAGAACTGCCTGGCATAGGGATTCGGAAGGGTCTAGCTCTCAGATTCAAGGTCTCTGCCGCAAGCAAAGCGAAGGGGCTTTGATTCCGGGTAGCTGATAATGTTGAGTTCAGTTCGTCCCCAAAGTCAAAGCCTGAACCCTAAACCCTAATCTAAGCCCTAAGCCCTAAGCCCTAAGCCCTAAGCCCTAAGCCCTAAGCCCTAAGCCCTAAGCCCTAAGCCCTAAGCCCCAAGCCCTAAGCCCGACCCGAAGCCCTAAGCCCTAAGCCCTCAGCCCTAAGCCCTAAGCCCTAAGCCCTAAACCCTAAACCCTAAACCCTAAACCCTCACCCTACACCCTAAGCCCTAGAAAACATCCGGGAAACTTCCGACCATTGACCAAGCGCCGCACGGGTTCTCCGACGCCTCACGCTGGAGTTGGGATGCCACCGCTCCCCTGTCCTCCCAGGGTTTCCGAAGAAGTTTAGGTTTTGGGGCTTGGGGTCTTAGGGTTTAGGGTTGGCCTGCGCCTGCCTTGGGGTCTCTATGATCATAACACTGCGATAGTTCAAAGGGGTTCAAAACTTAGATCAACCGCACATGAGCCGATTTAGTGGGATACTTCGACCCCCAAAAAAGGCGCTATATTATACATGTAGTACTGTACCCTAAACCTAGATAAACCATTTGGGAACTCCAAAAAACAGAACTAGGCAAGGCTGCAGATTTTTGCATCCAGACTCCACGCGAACCGGGTTTAGGCTCCAGGGGGGCATAGATTTCAACCATCGCCAACATGATTCCGAGTCGGAACTATATATGCTTTAGAACCCCTAAACCCTAAACCCTAAACCCTAAACCCTAAACCCTAAACCCCAAACCCCACAGCCCGTAAAACCGCCCGCAGTCCCCGCAGTCGCTCCGTCAGCACGACGCCCGACGCGCCCGCGGAGAGCGCCGCCAGACCCACGCGCACCTCATCTGCGGGCTTGGCCTTCTTGGGTTGCTAGGGCTTAGGGTTTAGCGTTTAGGGTTTAGGGTTTAGGGTTTAGGGTTTAGGATTTAGGGTTTAGGGTTTAGGGTTTAGGGTTTTTGGCTTCTCGGGTTGGTAGGGCTTAGGGTCTACAGGACTTCCTATAGGGTTTAAACGGCTTGTGGTGTTTCTGGGGTTTGTCCAGGTTATAGGGTCTACAGGGTTTACAGGGCTTGTAGGGTGTAGGGTCTCACGTGGTTTACAGGGTTTACGGGTTTTTGTCATGGGATGTTGGGGAGGTAGTCTGAATCAGGGCCGCTTCTGGAGGATCCTAAACGTTTCTTGTTCTGGTCCAAGGGGAACCCAACAAAGGCCCCACGCTCTAAACCTACAGCCAGAATGATCTGATTTATAGTCCACGCTTGAAACCCTAAACCCTAAACACTAAACCCAAAACCCGACACCGTTTATTGGGGATTTCGGTTGAAGGCTTGCGATTGGACACTGAGGAAACACCTAAGCCCTGTAAACCCTGAGCCCATACACTCGAACCCTAAACCCTAAACCCTAAACCCTAAACCCGAAACCCTAAATGCCCCAAGAATCCTTCAAGTAGATCCTAAGGTGCCGACGTTCCCAGATCCCAACTCGAGCACAGAACGCGACTGAAGCCTGGCGCAGCAGACAAGGATTCAGGGAGTTTAGGGGTTTAGGGCTGATAACAGTTTATAATGAATCGGGGCTTAGGGTTTAGGGTTTAGGGTTCAGGGTTTAGGGTTTATACTGAAATCTAGAATACCTTTACGGGGGAATGTACATAGGGGATGCCAGTGTCGTCCCATCTTTCGGCCCGAACCAGCATTGTTCGGCTGCGCTGGTGTCTGGGATGCCCTGATTTCGCGACACGCGGTAGGGGTTGAGGAACCCTCAACTCTAAAGCCAAAACGCGGTATTCAATTTGGGCTTGAGATGTAGGAATTAGGGCTTCGAGTCGTGCGCTCGCGATGGGACCAAGGAATTGGTGCGTGGTCCTCGTTTCCCAACACAAACCCTACAAGCCCTGAAGCAGGGAAGACTCATGAGCGAGCACCCCGCAGAAGTTCCTAAAAGTACCTACGCCTGCCAGCAAAACTTCTGAACTCTACCTATAGGACTCAGGGTGAGTTTGACAGGACCTACAAGAGCAGACCCTTAGCCCACAATGAAAACGAAGGGAATACTTGCTCTTAAGAGCCTCCTCTCTCTGGGTAGTTGCCAAAAAGTAGCTCTTGCTAACAAGGCCTGAATGAAACCTTCAGAGTGTACCTCATTGGTGCATTGCGAATTTTACTCCCACGGGTCAGCTTCTTCTGCAGTGCCCTAACCCTAAAGCCTAAACCCTAAACCCTAAACCGAGCCTAAACCCTAAACCCTAAACCCTAAACCCTAAACCCTAAACCCTAAACCCTAAACCCTAAACCCTAAACCCTAAACCCTAAACCCTAAACCCTGAACCCTGAACCCTAACCCTAAACCCTGAACCCTGAACCCGGAATCATCAACTCACTCCTTCCCGCCTGCGCCCAATCTCGGGACAGCTGAGTGCTAAAGCCAACGCCTTGCAAACTAAGCGAAGGACGGCTTTCCCGGGTTGCCTTTTGCTTTTGAGCTAGGCGATAGGATTAGGGGAATGTTGGGGATGTAGACCCTCTGAATAAGGTCCCTGTGTAAGAGAGCCAGAAGAGGGTTCAGAAGGGTTCCCTTTTAAGGCAGGGTCCCCCTTATCCTACCTAGGATGAGCACAGGGTTTAGGGTCTATAGGGCCTAGGTTCAAGGCTGCTGGCTGCACTCCAGGGTAAGGTGTAAGTAGCCCCCGGCACGCAGCTAGGGTTTCGGGCTTAGGGTGCGCGCTGGGTCAGCCTCAGTTACACACGATGAGCCGCCCTCTAGACCTCTGCCACCGAACGCCCTGACGAGACAGCAATGAGCCCAACATATCGAGGCCCAGAGCCCCTGGAAGCTCAAAAACCGCTGACAAAGCCAAACCTCCCTGAAAAAAAAAAGTCATGTACTTCAATCATCCCCACTCTACAGCTATAGCCGATGTGGGAGCGATCCGGTACTTAAGGAGTCTTCGCCGCAGGGAGCAACTTCTAAACCTTACATCCTTATCATGAGCTAGCACGACTTGAAATGACTCTGACGAGGGTACGCCTGCCAGAGTGCAAGAACCCGGTCGCAGACATCCGGATGTGTGTGTGTGTGCCATCCGATTTGCTCAACGCAGCCATCTTCTCTGAAAAGAAAAACACTTAATCTCACTTAAAGAACTGTTTTTATAGGGACTCACTGACCCCTACAAATGGGATCAATGAGGGCATCGGATTCATAGGTTTTCCAGGGCCCTAGGGTTTGTAGAGCTTATAGGCTTTGGGAGTTTAGGGTTTGTAGGGTTTAGGGTTTTGGGGTCTAGAGTCTAGGGCTAGGTAGGGTCTATACAGTTTATAGAAGGTTTAGGGCTTTCGGATTTAGGGTGTGGATCATCTAGGGTTGGCTTAGAACAGGGTACCCTTTTGGGGTTGGCCTACTAAAGTCTACAAGCTGTTAGTAGGGAATGGGGGAAGTAGGAACCTTTTATATCCCCATGCTCTATCTATCAATATACATATACACATACACATACACATACACATACATATACATATACATATACATATACATACACATATACATATGCATATACATATATATGTACATCATTTAAGGCTTCTATTTTGGGTACATAATCCCTCATTCCCTGCTAGGAACCAGCAGGTAGGGCACCACTCAGGGTCCGAGAGGGTCGATCCCCGGGCCTCCCCTGCTGGCCAGGGATGAGATCCAGTTCCGTCGACTCCTGGGTGGGGTGTGGGTTTTAGGGTTTAGGGTTTAGGGTTTAGGGTTTAGGGTTTAGGGCTTAGGGCTTAGGGCTTAGGGCTTGGGGTTAAGGGTTTAGGGTTTCGGGCATAGGGTATCTAGAGGGCTATGAGGGGACTTATCAGGCCTAGAAGGTCTTCAGGATGTTTTCCGCCGAGGCTTTCCGCTTCGCTCAGGATCTTTCGAGGTTTTTCGGGGTTTTCGGGTCCAGGGCTTTCGGGTCCTGTGGGGTTCTTGGGCCTGCAGGGGCATAGAAGCTTTGAGGGCCGAGGATTCAGGAACAAGGTTCCGGCCCGAGAGCCGCACGGCTTTTTGGTGTAGTGTTTTGGTCAGAACGCTCAGGTTCTTGCTGGCTGCGTTTCCAAGTAAAGTGTTATCAGTATATAGTACCCAAAACGGTTCCACCGTGAGTTGAAAGGCTCAGGGCTTCAGAGCAGCAGGGCCCCAGAGGTTTGGCAGGCCGAAGGTTTGAGGGTTTCGCGGGGAAACGCCTGAACACTAACCTTCCAAAGTTTTAGGGCTTAGGGTTTTAGGGTTTAGACCCTATAAGCCCCAAAAGTCTGAGCCCCAAAACCCTAAACCGGCTCAATGCGCAAAGCCACCATCCTCCACGCAGGGATCGCCCTCGCTGCTCTCCTCCTGGAGGGGCGTTTGGGCTGAGGGGCTTCGGAGTAAGGCAGGAGGGCCTAAACCCTAAACCCTAAACCCTAAACCCTAAACCCTGGCAAAAAAGTATATACTTTATGGGAAGCCCGGGAGCCCAAAGCCCGGTAAGAGCCGATGTCTCTGCAAGTGAGGCAAGATGATTAAACCCTAGATTATCGGATTTAGGGTTTAGGGCTATGCGACTTCAAGTGGGCTTGAGGATGTAAGTTTGGGGGGTTTCTTGCGTATCGGACAGTGACTGTGCTGTCTGCCAGGTCGGCACGAATTACACCGTGTCTTGGGTTGCCTTAAAGCCGGAGCCCTTAACGCAAAGGCTTTGGATTCATGCGTGGCAGGGGTCTCTCCTTTACTTTCTGCCTGGGGAGAGATAGACCCGGAAACCCTCGACCCTGAAACGCAAGGGTAGGGGGCCAACCAAACTTTGGTCAACAACCCACCCACATAGACCAGGGCTTCGGGTTCTTGGCCCTCTCCCTCCTCGCCGCCTTCTTCCATAGCGTGCCGGGGCAAGGCCACAGGCAATGTGAAGGGGGCGGTCCGATTGTTTGAGGGTTTAGGGTTTAGGGGTTAGGGGTTAGGGGTTAGGGTTTAGGGTTTAGGGTTTAGGGTTTAGGGTGTAGGGTGTAGGGTTTAGGGTTTAGGGTACTTCCCAAAAGGACCCGACCGCATGGGACCTTGATAGCCACCGTGAACCCTAACCCTGATCCTTTAAACTCCAATCCACCTGAGTCGGTTGTTTACATGTAGGGGCTCGCGAGCGCAGGCTTTGGGACTTTTGTTTTTAGGGGCAGACGTCGAAACCAGGTTGGCGGGTTAAGGGTTCTAAGGGGTGCAGAGTGAGCCGAGTTGGGCTTCTAGGTTCGACACACATATACCTACATAACATGACAGCGTTTGTAGGTATATCTATATGTAATATATATATATATATATATATATATATATATACACAGCAATATATCTGTGTATATATATACACACCTATATACATAACGTGCATGTGTATATAGCTATACATGGCAGCACACATTGTAGGCTGCGACGTACGCGCGACGGCGACCACTACATGCAAACCATGCCAGTCGGACGACCGCGGGGAGGCCCAGGCACCCCTGGCCGACTCGTTCGGGGCTGAAGGCTTTCAGAGCTTACAGTTGTGCTGCTTTGAAGAGTTTGATGATCCTTTGTCTTTTTGGACAACTGCATGTGAAACATCACCAAGATCCATGCAGTCCAGGGCTTTGCACCAAGTGGGGATGGATTAATGGAACCTCGACAAGGGTTAATGATAATGATCCTTATTTGCATATGGAGAACAACGAGCCCAACCCTCAGCCCTAAACCCGAGAAACCCTAAACCCTGCAATCCTCCAATCTGGGACAAGTTTGTTGTGAATCCTCTCAAACCTGAGACCGAAAATAACTTGCCCCCTCCCCCCGGCACCCCTGAAGCCTCCGAATTCATCAGGTCCTTAAGGGGGGGGGGGGGGGGGGCGTTCTCAGGTGAGCGAGGGAGGTTGGGCTTAGGCTCCGGGCTCAGGTGCCTAAAGAACCATGAAAGGGGGTCAAGGGTACTTGTGTTCCGGGACTAAAGGCGAAACCCTGAGGAGATTCCCCGACGCCTTGAGGGGCCGGACCCTGCTGCAAGTGTTGGGCCAGGTCGGCAGCAGAAAGCACCTCAGCAGGGTGAAACTGAACCTTCAACCCTTGAGGAGGTGTTTCGGGTTTAGGGTTTAGGGTTTTGGGGGGGGGGGGGGGGGGGGGGGGCTGCAGTGCACATTGCCCTGATCCCTCACCTGCTGCTGTGCTCGCAACTACTAAATCTGGGAGTACCTGAGACTAAACTTGAGACAAACCTTTGCATTGTCGAAAGCCCTAAAACCCTAAAGAAGGCCTCTTCAGAAAGGAGACGGAACATCGAGCGTCTAAACGGCTCCCTACTTGTGAGGGAGGCATAAACCCCACCGAGCCCCTGCTGCTGAGGGCGGCGCGGGAAGCCTACAGACAAACCCTAAAGCCCTAAACCCTTTGGCCCCAACTACAGCACCCTGGAGACCTCCAACCCTTCCCCCTAATGCAACCACCCCCCCCCCCCCCGTCCCCTAACTTAAAAAAAGTACGTTCGCAGGACTCCCCCCCCCCCCGCCCTCTCCCGAAATCCAGCGCGGTGCTGAAACTGTTTGAGAAGTAGGAGCTCGCACACGGATTACATATCAACGCATCATGCTACCGACCGAAGTAAACCTAAGCCCTGGACCCTGAACCCTTGGATTCCCAGAAACTCCATCTTGTCTCATACCTCTGAACTAGTTCATTGTTGGGATAGTATGAAAAACGTGAAAAATGCGTCTATTCCTTATTGAGTTTAAGTACCCTCAAACATGTAACAAACTACCCCACTATGACAAAGTGAACCAATATGGTTTAGGGTGCTCAGGGTGTTTAGGCCGTACAGGCTCTGCCTCCTGGGACAGAACACGTCGCAAGCCGGCAAGGGGCAGGAATCACGTTGCTCGACGATCTATACTCCAAGAACCACCCCCCCCCCCTTCGCCCTAAACCACAAACCCTAAACCCTAAACCCTAAACCCTAAACCCTAAACCCTAAACCCTAAACCCTAAACCCCTTCAAACCTCAGCACGGAGCTCCAGACATCCAACGATAGCCGCCCCAAACTCACAACCAGCGACTCAACCCGGAATGAAACTCCAAGCCTCCTGACGACCGGCTTCGCCTCAACAAAACTATCTGAAGGTTCAGAGGCAGTTCGATCTGAAAGTACCCCAAACAAGGTTGTTTGCCAACCAACAGTTGCTCTACTTCTAAGCCTATTTCTAGATGACCCTTAAAACCCTCTGAAGTACATTCCTGAATAAGATCCTCTGAAGCCCAGAAAAGGAAAAATATAGAACGTCCCAAGGGCCTACCGAGGGAAAAAAAAACCCAAACCTTGGGGACCCCTGCTGCATCAGGCAACTGCTCCCCGGCCCGTGAGGCCCGGAGTGCTGCAACCTCCTGGAAAAGTATTTTTTCAAGGTCGTGGGGTTTAGGGTTTAGGGTTTAGGGCTTTAGGGCTCTAGGGGTTAGGGTTTAGGGTTTTAGCACTACACGTGCATGAAACAAACCGCCGCCACCAACAAGCAAACCTTACCACGGGACCAGCCGCAAGATCTTCCCCCGGTCCTCTTCCAAATTCTGCCGCAGCTGTTGCTCCTTAGCAAGGTGCAATCATGATGAAGTCCTGACTGGGCTGCCCAAACCGTCAAATCCCCAAACCCTAAACCCCAAGCTAGGGGAGCGTCAACCTCCACGACTCCAAAACCGAAGTCGCAGGGATTATTTGAGGGATGGAAGAAACGTTGGGGAGGCGCCTGTATCATAAAGACACCGGCAGGGGGGGAATGCAAGAAAGACCTGTATGAGCCCAGAGAAGGGGAAGATGAGCCCCTTAGACCCTTTCGAGCCCTAAACCCTGATCCCTAAACCCTAAACCCTAAACCCTAAACCCTAAACCCTAAACCCAAGCACGCCCGGGAGCCTCTTCGGGGCTTGAGGGGCTCAGCGAGTTTGCCCCCGCCTCCTGGAGCAGTAGCTGCAGCTGACTCGACCGCTGAAGCTCCGGCCGCAGCGCCTCTTCACAGGGCTCGGGGGTTGAGAGGAGTTAGCGGGTTTTCGGGGGATTAAGGGGATTAAAGGGGTTCAGGGGTTGAGAGAGGTTAGCGGGTTTTAGGGGGATTGAGGGGATCAAAGGGGTTCAGGGTTGAGAGGGGTGAAAGGGGTTAGGGGATTAAGGGGATTAAAGGGTTTAGGGGTTGAAGGGGATTCAAGGGGTTTAGGGGATTAAGGGGATTAAAGCGTTTAGCAGTTAAAGGGGATTAAAGGGGTTTAGGGGTTAAAGGGGATTAAAGGGTTTAGGGGTTAAAAGGAGTTAAAGGAGTTTAGGGGTTAAAAGAAATTAAGGGGGTTCATATGGGGGCTTAGGTGTTTCGGTTCCGGTCGCTTCCTGTAGTTGAGGAATAATTAGATAGCTGAAGTCGTACAAAGCACGTCACGGTTAGTTAGAAGTAGCGTTCAAGGAATGGTATCTACAGTTGCAGTTTTACATAGGGTACCTATCATCCTACTTATCTTGCTGCACGATACTAACATACACTAACCGTAAAGGCAGTTCAAAGACCCGACAGCATAGCTTAATAGTCGGGCCAAACCAGCCCAACGCCCTACACCCTAAACCCTAAACCCATGTTTCGATCGGCCAGCGCATTGTTATCGTTCGGGGCGCCTTTGGCTTGTAAACTGCTTGGGGGGCTTACAGGGGCGTTTCTTCTACTAGGTTCTCGCAAAAAAACAACTGCAGAGGGGGAGTTCAAGTAGCTTGTACTCACAGGACATTGGGCCTTTTCGGTCCTATGCCCTGAACCCTGGTTCAGGGTTCAGGGTTCAGGGTTCAGGGTTCAGGGTTCAGGGCTCAGGGTTCAGGGTTTAGGGTTTAGGGTTTAGGGTTTAGGGTTTAGGGTTTAGGTTTCAGCACGCAAGGGCTCCATGGAACTTGGGGTTCTTCCACAGTGGGCTGGCTTGACGTGCCTTGGTGAGGTTCTACAAGGGCTTTTCGGGCTCAGGACTTTAGAGTGTACAGGGTCTAAGGAATTCCAAACCAGGGTCGGAACAGCATCATTGCATCCTGACGAGAACACGCCTGCGAGCCCGAGTAGCAAGCGATGGATCTGGTGAAGTACGGAACTTGTCTCCAGGCCCCCTCTCCCGGCCTGATCACGGGCCTCCAACTTCTCACACCTGTTGTTGGTTCAGGCTCTGCGGCTTTTGGCGTTGGGGCTTCGGTTTGAGGCTAAGGGTGTGGTGCCCGGGTGCATTGACTAACAATGGGCCCCATGGAAGAAGGCAAGGGGCCTAAGCCATAAAGTGCCCAACAAAAGGGGAGTATGGGTGCATAGAGGTTTCAGATTTAGGTTCGATATGCTTGATTGGTTTGGGTTTAGGGGGGCCTTTTGCGCTTTCTTTTCTTTCTTGGGGGGGGGGGGGGGGGGGGGGCGGGCACGGGGAGAGGACATGGCTGTTGATGATTTGGATCGAAGCTTTACCAGGGCTTTTGAATGCTTTCGGGCTTCAGGATAAGCCTCAGAGTCACAATGCATGGGGTTCACCCGGCGTACAGCAGTATACTTAGGTAACTGGTAACGGTAATCCCCTAAACACTATAAACCCCTAACCCTAAACCCTAAACCCTAAAAGATGCTAAGAACTGCTGGCAAGGAAGGTTGTCGGTAGCAAGCGCCCCTAAAACCTGAAGCCCCTCCCTCGCAACTCAATGACGCGGAGCGGCCGCTGCTGGAGCTGACGCTTTGCAGCCTCATCGGGGTTTAGGGTTTAGGGTTTAGGGTTTAGGGTTTAGGGTTTAGGGTTTAGGGTTTAGGGTTTAGGGTTTAGGGTTTAGGGTTTAGGGTTAGTAAGGCATGGACCAGGAGCCGTCGTAACCTTGCCCTATACAAGGCCCATGCTGTATACCTTGCACAACCCGCACCCTACATCCCATTTAGGGTTTAGGGTTTAGGGTTTAGGGTTTAGGGTTTAGGGTTTAGGGTTTAGGGTTTAGGGTTTAGGGTTTAGGGTTTAGGGTTTAGGGTTTAGGGTTTAGGGTTTAGGGAGTTGGCTTGAGGTCTGTTTTTTAACGCCCCCTCCCTCCGCAACCCGGAGCCCCAGTATGAAAACCCACCCAGCAGATGCGACTTGAAGTAGCTTACTTGACATGAGCCTCGGCCGGCGTGGGATAGGGAAATAGGGGCCCGCAACTCCGCAAAGCGGCAACCCTGAACAGTCAACCTCAGACTTTAAGAGCGCTAAACTTCGAATGAAGTCAGAATACCCCAAACTCCCTAAACCCTAAACCCTAAACCCTAAACCCTAAACCCCAAACCCTAAACCCTAAACCCTAAACCCTAAACCCTAAACCCTAAACCCTACTCTCCCTGAGGCTCCTCCGAGTTGGAGAGGCGCTGTCGGAGCTCATGTACCTCGACATGGCTTGGGGCATGCTTCTAGGCTGGCCTGCGCAAAGCCTCTGAAGCAACATGTAGGGTTTAGGGTTTAGGGTTTAGGGTTTAGGGTTTAGGGTTTAGGGTTTAGGGTTTCGGGTTTCGGGTTTACTCATGGATAAATTCCTCTTCGAGCCAGCATCCTAAGCCCGCAACCCTAAACGCCTCAGGGCCTTACTTGAAGTTTCGAAGTGAAGCGCATCGCTTTGAGCGGCTTGGCCGAGGGTGTGAACGTGCTTGGGCTTAAGTTGAGGCTTAACCACAAGACATCGAAAGCCACCGAAGCCTTGAAGCCCGAAACACCCCCTCATGTGAGGGCGGGGGGGGGGGGGGGGGGGGGGGAGGGAGGGGAGCTCGGAAAATCGGACCGATCAGGGGGGCAGTATTGGCAATCGTTTTAAGCAAGGCTCAGTTGGCTCGAATTACGGCTCACGCAGACCCGAAACCCTATAGACTCTAAATCCTATGGAGCCTGGCAACTCCACCCGTTGACCATTGACCGCTCGTGCGCCTGCAAAGTCACGAACGCACAAAACCCAAAGTCGTCAACAACGGCCTCTGCGCAAGTCCAGCTTCTACACCCCTAGATCCCCAAAGCCGAAACCGCAAACCCTCCCCGAAAAACACATTCATGATTTAAACGGTACAGCTAACCCATTAACTTTCTAGAAAAAAGTAACCTGAGTCTAACCCCTTAGCTTAAACCCTTAACCTATACAGCAGCTCCCACAAATCATCCTCAAGCCACTGCAGCGGTCGTCGACGCCAAGGCCAGCTGAAGCTCAGCATCTGACGGGCCGAGGAGCTCCAAACCCCCAAGGGTTTAGGGTTTAGGGTTTAGGGTTTAGGGTTTGGGGTTTGGGGTTTGGGGTTTAGGGCTTGGGGTTTGGGGTTTGGGGTTTAGGGTTGAAGGCTTCGCCGGAACTCTCTTTAAGAAAAGCACCCTCTAGAGCCGCGTGGCTAAGTATAGTGCCTTCGGCTGACGGGGCCCCTCAACCTACCTTGAAACCGGCGCCTGAACCTTACTTGGGAACGCCCTACCCCCCAAACGTATTCCGAGACCCCACAACCAGGGCCCAAGTACTCAAGTAGTGTTTAGGGTCAAGGGTTTCCGTAGGATTTGTTCGTGGCTAATGGAATTAACGAGTATTTCGGTTGCCCTAGGCCCGAAAGAATGAGGACCTTGCGACTATCAGTACGACCTTTCACAGCTCTTTCTTCCGGTGTTTGGTTAACCAACAAACTCTTACCCATATTCCCTTGTGTTAGTGTTAAGTCAGTCAACAAACGATGGACATTCCAATACGTCATGGCCTTCTCCGCTCCGGTCAGGGGTTGGAACAGAGATCTTCGGAGGACACTATCGACACAGATCTTTCAGACCAGGACCTCGCTCCTCTTGTTCCCACTGAAGCCATCATGTGCAGGCATCCACAATCTGCAGAAGACGCTTCACTTTTAAAATCCATGGCGGATGCCCGTGCTAGGGCCACCTTCGTTAGGAAGCCCATTGCCATCTTGGTCTGGAAGGGCTGTAGGTGTATGCCTCGTCATACGTGAACTCTTTGCAGTCTCAGGCAACTGGCGAAAACCAAACCGCTAAGGCCCCAAGGTCCTGTAATTCCTACCCCGGTCTGCACACGTCGGCAGTTTGGAGTTCAGGATTCAGGGTGGGAGGCTTAGGGTGTAGGGTTTAGGGCCAGCGTTTAGGGTTTTCCCAACCCCAACACCTCCCTGAACCTCCCTGGGAAGTGAACCTGGGACCCTACAGGATCAAAACACACTTGAGGGTTGAGCGGAATCTTAAACAAGACGCTTACTGCTGGTTAGCTGGAGGAATGAGGTACCCTCATTCCCCCATTCCCTGCTAGCCAACAGTAAGGTTAAGGAATCGGAGGGCGAATCGTGGGTTCTGGATCTCAACAAAAAGAAGAGGCCCTGCCAGGTCTCACTCCCAATCCTTGCGTCCCCCATTTCCTCTAAGCTTTGTCGAGACCTGAAAGCCTAAATGTGCTTCGGTTCTAAGGGTTATAGGGACAACCCTGAGCCGTGAACCCTAAACCCCAAACCCTGAACCTTAACCCTAAACCCTAAACCCCAAACCCTGAACCCTAAATCACCTTGAAACCCTCTTTCCCTGGAGCGCCTGGGCTCATCGCCTCACACTCTTGCATCTCCCGCAGCGCCCGCAGCCTCGTCGGTTTGAGCTTAGGGTTTAGGGGTTTAGGGGTTTAAGGTTTAGGGTTTAGGGTTTAGGCGTTTAGGCGTTTAGGCGTTTAGGCGTTTAGGCGTTTAGGCGTTTAGGCGTTTAGGCGTTTAGGCGTTTAGGCGTTTAGGCGTTTAGGCGTTTAGGGTTTAGGGTGTCCCACTACAACTAGAGCAACCGTCGCTAGTACGGACACTCGTGATGACTCCAAAGTAACGTAGAAAAAAGCTGCGAAATGCCGTCCGTGTCGCAGCTCGCCACGCTCGCGGTCCAGCTCTGGCAGCCTTTGCTGGGCCACCTGCTTAGGGGTTTAGGGTTTAGGGTTTAGGGTTTAGGGTTGAGGGTATAGGGTTTAGGGTTTCGGGTTTAGGGTTTAGGGGATATCTAGGGTTGAGGGTTTAGGGTTTAGGGAGGGTTTAGCCAACCTTATCGGCGTCCAAGCTCCGCGTTCTCGAATCCCCCCCCCATCGGCCACCCATGGTATCCACCGGAACCCTAAATCCTGATCCTGAAGCCTGGGAGAGGGCAAGCCCTGAACCCTGAACCTAAACCTTGACCGCCCTAAGCCCTAAACCCAAACTTCACATGAAGCACAGGAACAAAGTGAAAACCAGACCCAAAACCCTAACGCCACCATGAACACAGCTGCGAAAACCTCAATGGGGGGTGCGGGGGGCCTAGACCCACCATGAATCACAGCAGGGGGGGCAAACGGGGGGGGGGGGGGAGGTACTGGGAGAGGGGGGGTGCCTACACCCCAAACCCCAAAGTCTTGCAACTGAACAAACCCAAACCCAAAAGAGCCTGAAACTAATTCACAGAGCCTACGCCCCCAAAAAACCCGAAAAAAAAGAACAACAAATCCCTGAACTCCAAACCCCAACCTCTAAACCCTAAACTCCGAGCCCTAAACTCCGAACCCTTTCTAACCCTAAACACTAAACCCCAAACCCTAAACCCCATACTACCCAAAAAAACCCTAAAACCCTAAACCCCCCAAACCCCCAAACCCCCAAAACCCTAAACCCTAAACCCCAAACCCCAAACCCTAAACCCCCTGAACCCCCAAAGCCCCTAAACCTTCAAACCCCAGCAACTTGGCACCTTTAGCTCGGCCCGGAGGGCGTCGGCGCTCCGGCTCAGCCGCTCGGCCTCCCGAATTTTTTTTCTACGTAAGGGGGCTTTGGGGTTCAGGGTTTAGGGTGTAATTTAGGGTTTAGGGTTTAGGGTTTAGGGTTTAGGGTTTAGGGTTTAGGGTTTAGGGTTTAGGGTTTAGACTTTTGGGGCGCGGGGTGTCTGGGGTTTAGCGGGTTTGGGCTGTAGGGTAGGGTGGGGTTGTAGGGCTTAAGGGTTCAGGGGCCCGAGCCCGAGAATTTAGGGTTTACGCCGGTCTAGGCTATCGTTTGTAGAGTTTTGAGGGGCTCAGGGCTTCGTTGAACCCCACAAAAATGGCGCCACCCCCTTTTCGGCAAGCTTGGAGCCGAGGGGTTTAGGGTTTATGGGGTTTTGGGTTTAGGGTTTAGGGGGTTTAGGGTTTGACTCAAAAAAGTACCTGCCTCTGCTCGCAGAGCTTCCTTCTGCTCCTGCAAGCAGCACATGGTCATTTCAGGAAAGCCGACACAGGAGACTCGACCGAGACTAGAAGTCCAACCCCTATAAACCTCCGAAAGCCGAAACCCTACGCCCGAAACCTTCCCCTGAACCCTGAAAACCAACTACGGTTTAGGGCTTCGGGACTTCTTTCGTCTAGGTTCAAGCTACAGACAAGGGCGGATAAGGACACTAGTGGGCACCACACTAAAACCAAAAACCTAAAAAGACCCTGAGCCCTAAACCCTCAACCCTAAGCAGCACCCTACGTAACCCAGGAAGGGGCGCTGATTCTGGGAGGACGCAGGTTTCGACCCTGAACCTGACACCTGTGGTCCAAGCCTCATCTCCGAACCGACTCCAGCCAAAAACCCAATCGAAACCCTAGCGGGGTTGGAAGTTTCTCAGGGCTTCAGTGTTTTGGGGCTTTGGGGCTGTAGGGGCTATTGGGTAACTAGGCTGCCCAGTAACCAAGGCTTAAAACGGGTGCCCTTTTTTGCTTAACGGGGTTTATAAGGGAACCTAAACCCCCCAAAAAGGGAACAAGGGTACTACTGGGCATCCTAGGTAAAGGACTAACCCCATCGTTCCTCAGCCTCTCGTAGTGCATCGGCGCAGTCCTCAGCTTGGTCTTGGTTGTGTCTTTGCCTGCCTCTGCATGCCTTCGTATATCCGCCCGGTTTAGGTTTTGGGTCTAGGCTTTAGGGTCTAGGTCAGTCTCTCTCTCTCTCTCTGTTGTCTGTCTGTCCTGTCTAACTATGCAGTTTAGGGTTTTTGGGTCTATAACCCTGAACCCTGCGGCCTGAACCCTGGCCTAGAAACCACCAGCCCCAAGACCCCTGAACCCGAAACCCCCAAAACCTGGAGGGTGCTCATGCCGGCCGGGCTCCAGTCGGGCTCGCCGCTCCACCTCGAGCTCAGCAAGCACCTGCGACTGTTGCAGCGGAGGATTTGGGTTTAGGGTTTAGGGCGAGGGTTTAGGGTTAGGGTTCAGGGTTTTGGCTTCAGGGTTGCGTGCTCTCTGGATTTCTACAGGGAGAGAGGCTTACCTTTTGGTCGGATTTTTGTACCTAAGTTGGTTGCAGGTTGAAGTTGTCTTCTCGGCACCTCCTGCCAGGATAGTACAATATCATTTCTTGTGAAGCAAAATACTGAATATGGGCATTTACGAAAGCATAGGCCCCCAAATAGTAGGATGCCCTTATAGTAAGGACCCCAATAAGGTACCCCGAATCGGAGACCCAACTTTCTACTACCAGTCTCTTCACGCCCTAAACCCTAAACCCTTTTCAGGCGGGACAGGCCTCATAGGGTTTTGAGGTGTTTAAGCGGCTTTAGGGTTAAAGGTTCACTCTTCAGGGTCAACGTCTTTGAGCTTGGGGTTTTAGGGTTTCCGGGTTTAGGTTTTAGGTGTTCAGAGGTTTAGGGTAAGGTTAGGGCTTTGGGCGGCAAGCTTGGGGCTTCAGGGTCTAGGGTTTGTGTGGATTTGTGTTTAGTCGGGTTTATGGTTTGACTCAAAAGTACCTGCCTCTGTTCGCAGAGCTTCCTTCTGCTCCTGCGAACAGCACATGATCATTTCAGGAAGCCGCCACAGAAAAACTCGACCGAGACTAGAAGTCCAACCCCTATAAACCTCCGAAAGCCGAAACCCTACACCCGAAACCTTCCTATGAACCCTGAAACCCAACTACGGTTTAGGGCTTAGGGTAAGCCTAAGACCGGGCTTAGGGCAAGGCTAAGACCAAAGCCCTAAAGGACCCTAAGCCCTAAACCCTAAACCCCCCCACCCTAAGCAGCACCGTATGTAACCCAGGAAGCCCGAACTTGACACCTGTGGTCCAAGCCTCATCTCCGACCCCCGACTCCAGCCACAAACCCATGAACTCTAGTGGGCTTTAGGGTGTCTTCAGGGCTTCAGGGTTTTGGGGCTTTTGGGGGGTTGGACGAATGGAGTTCTTGGCTTATAGGGCATTGCAGGGTAGAGGGTTTGCCCTGTCGTTCCTCAGCCTCTCGCAGAGCTCCGGCGCAGTCCTTAGCTTGCTCGCGGTTGTGTCTTTGCCTGCCTCGAGGTTTAGGGTTTAGGGTTTAGGATTTAGGGTTTAGGGTTTAGGTTGTTAGGGTCTAACCCTCTCTCTCTCTCTCTCTCTCTCTCTCTCTTCTCTGTCTGTCTACCTGTTGGAGTTTAGTCTTTAGAGTTAAAACCCTAAACCCTAAACCCTCAACCCCAGCCCCTGAACCCTCGCCTAGAAACCACAAGCCCCAAGACCCCTCAAAACGAAACCCCCAAAAACCAGGAGGGTGCTCATGCCGGCCGGGCTCCACTCGGGCTCGCCGCTCCACCTCGAGCTCAGCAAGCACCTGCAACCAGAGTTTGGAGTTTCAACCCTAAACTCCCACAGGTAGACAGACAGACAAGAGCGAGAGCGAGAGCGAGAGCGAGAGAAAGAGAGACAGAGAGGCAGAAAAAAAGAGAGAGACTTAGTCGCCGATTCCTAAACCCTCGACCCTAAACCCAAAACCTTGTTCAGGGTGTTTAATATGAAGGAGCTTTACGGTTTCAGGGTTTACGGTTCAGGGTTTGCGGCTGTGAGCTTGGGGCGGTTAGGGTTTAGGGGTTTGGGGGTTTAGTGGTTTAGGGGTTTAAGGGTTTATGGGTTTAGGGGTTTAGGGATTCAGAGGTTTAGGGTTTGGGTGTTTAGGGTTTAGGGGTAGGCTCATAGGGATCTCCTGCGCCTCCTCAGTGCAAGGGGCAGGGTGCGGCTCCTCGGCACAGGAGACCTGAGACTGGGCTCTCATGGGTTTATGGGCTTAGGGGTTTGGAGTTTGGGGTTCAAGGGTATAAGTATGGAGAGCGGCCTGTCATGGGGCCTGCGTTTTCCATGGTGCAGGTTTTGCATGGCAGGCCCTTCTGTAAGTGTAAGGGTGTAAGGGTTTAAGCGCTGAGGGTTTGGGAGCCAGGCGAACGAACCAAAATCAGAAGCCTTTGCTTTTGTCAATATTTTCCCCCCCTTTGCTGCCCCTGTTTATATAATACAAACTTCCCCAGAACACAGCATTTAGATCAAGTAGGTCCCTGTTATAGTGCTTGGAAAGGCTCCCCTAGACAAGCAAGTGCAACCTTCTAAACCCTAAACCCTAAACCCTAAACCCTGAATATCCCACGTTTGGAGTGGTTGGGCTTTAGGGGCCATTAGGGCTGAGTTGAGGGCTCACCAAGGAATCGAAATACAAACGGGGCGGCTGATCAACGGAAACGACCCTTTTCTGGTACCCCTAAGCTACGAGGACTCAGGCTATAGATATCGGCCCAAGCCCTTTAAACCCTAAACCCCTAAACCACTCTGAAACCCCAAGCCGTGCAAGGCCGCCAAACCCGAAAAGCACCCCTTCACGAGAGAAACGGTTCAGAGGCCGTACCTGGAGGTTCATGGATGGTTATAAGCAACCCCCAAAATATGGGCTGTCCAGTGATAACTACCACAACTACCCGAAACCCTAGACACTGATTCTACCTATCCCCCCGATACTCCCTAAACCCTAAAACCATAAAACCCTAACACCCTAAAACCCTTAAACCCTAAAACCCTAAACCCTAAAACCCTAAACCCTAAACCCTAAAACCCTTAAACCCTAAAACCCTAAAACCCCAAACCCTAAACCCTAACCCGCTCATGCCAGGACGCCGTGGCCGGGCCATCGCCCACCGACTCCAAACTGGTCGGCCGGGATGCCGCGCCAGGAGGCCGGGCCCAGAGCCTGCTGAGGGCAGTTTCGGGACGGGGTTTAGGGCTTTTAGGGTTTAGGGTTTAGGGTTTAGGGTTTAGGGTTTAGGGTTTAGGGTTTAGGGTTTAGGGTTTAGGGGCTAAACCCTAAACCCTGAGTCCTCAGAAGTTTGGGGTTTAGGGCTTGGGAGATCAGGAGTTCATGGGCGGATGTGAGGGGCCTGGGGGTGTTTTGGGCCTTTCCGGGCTCTAGTTGTTTTTGTTTAAGGGCTTTTGGGCTTAGGTTTAGGAATTTGGGTTCTTCGTTTTTGCTAAGGTTTGGGCGTTCGGGCTACGACTTAGAAGATTTGTTCTGCTGTGGAGCTTCCCCATGCCCTATACCCTAAACCCAAAACCCTAAAACCTAAACCCTAAACCCTAAACCCTAAACCCTAAACCCTAAACCCTAAACCCTAAACCGGAAGGGCACCCTTTTTGTGGTCATGTTCCCAAGACACAGGATCCCAAGAGACCCGGAGTCCCTGAAGTTCTGAGCCTCTAAACGTAGGGTTTAGGGTTTACAAAAATTTATGTCCAGCCCTAAACCCTAAACCCTAAACCCTAAACCCTAAACCCTAAACCCTAAACCCTAAACCCTAAACCCCTGTCTATGCTGCTCTCCGAGCAGCTCGTCCGCCACGTCCGCCGCGAAGAAGTCCGGGAGCTGCCGGGCGCTGCCGGCACTCCAGGACTCGGTCAGGCGCACCTCTTTTGAGGGGTTAAGGGTTTAGGGTTTAGGGTTTAAGGTTTAGGGGGTTAGGGTTTAGGGTGTATAGGGTTTGTTGGATCTATAGGGCTTCCAGGGCTTAGGTTTGGGTGGCTTTGTCCAGGGCGCTAGGGAATTTGAAAGCTCAAAGAATCAAGGGCTCGCTCGGGTGTTTCGGAATTTCAGGGTTCCGGGTCTTGAGGGTTTAGGGCGTGAAGGGGAGTTCAGGGGCTAACGGTTTTTCTACCGTTTGGCAACTTTCTGGGTGGGGGGCTAGAGAGCTCCCGGTCTTCTGAGGTTGCTGCGGGTTGAGGGTTTAGGGCGTACAAGGTTTAAATCCTACATTGCTGGGCTTTTGAGGCCGAACTCCTAAGCCCTGCAACACCCGAAACCTAAAGGCCCCGAAAATGTCTGGTGCCGGGTTGAGGGTTTAATGTTTAGGGTTGAGGGCTTTATGTTTGGGTTCTTCGTTTCGGGCGAAGCGGCCTCACGCAACAGGAGCTTTGCTGCTGCCAGAACGTCCTGTGAACAGCGCCCTAAACCCTAAACCCGGCTTAAGGTTTAGGATGTGGGGTTTAGGTTTAGGGTTTACGATTTAGATCTGAATGGAGTTGTCGTTTCGTGCACCTGCAGCCTTCGGAGGCTTCGTTTGGAATTGGGTTGAATTCTCCCTACGTTCAAAGAAGTGAAGCCTTAAACCCTAACCAGACTTAGGTTCCTGAGGCTACAATTCGGCTTCCTGCAAACAAACCTGGGTTCTTACTAAGAAACGGCCGACATCGGGTTGGTGAATGCCAAGGCTGGCCCTTAGAGCCCTCTGCACGATGATGTTCCTAAACCCTATGAGCCATAAACCCTAAACCCTAAACCCTAAACCCTAAACCCTAAACCCTAAACCCCCTAAACCCTCAAACCCCAAACCCTCAAAGCCCCAAGCCCCTGAACCCTGGACCCTGTGGCAAGTGTGCAGCATTCCCGGGCCTAGCCCGAAACCCTAAACCCACCTAGGGTTTAGGATGTAGGGTTTAGGGTTTAGGGTTTGCGGTTGAGGGTTTAGGATTTAGGGTTTGCCCCCACCCACTCACCGCCCCCACCCGGCCCGTCCTTTGCCCCGCGCCGCTGCTCGCTTAACTCCGCGTCAGAGCCTCTGGGCGCTCGCGATCAGGGGTGTAGGGCGCTTCAGGGCTTAGGATTTAGGGCTCTGGCAGTCTGTGGAGCAAGTTCGGAGTTTAGAGCTTCGGCTTTCTTAGTTAGGTTCTGAGGAAGAGGCAGTTTCTAGAGATTTTGAACTTGTTGCTCCGGGCTAAGCTGGAACCTACCTATATGCCTGTAGCCCTGGCGCCACTTTTAACTTTCCTGGGCTTTGGTTTATGGATGAGGGTTTAGGGGAAGATTAGGGCTTCGGTTTCTATAGCACCCTGGCCGGAGAAAAATCCTGCAAAGGTCTGCCACCAACCTGCCCAACTTAAACGAAGCCCAAACCCAGCATGCTACGATACCGACTCTCCGACGTCTTGCTTGCATTCAGGGACAGTTCGGGGTTCGGGCCCCTGGACCCTAAACCCTAAACCCTAAACCCTGAACCCTGAACCCTGAACCCTTGTGGTTCTGAAAGGAGGACGGTCCTTCAGTGTCTGAGTCCAGCCGGTAGTTCGCCGCCGAGGGCTCCGAAGACTTCCCAGACCTGGCCTTGCCTGAGACATCGAATGAACGGGCCGAGAAAAGTTAGGGTCGGGTTTTGGGGGTTTGGGGGTTTGGGGTTTAGGGTTTACGGTGGGAATAGGGTGGGTGTGGGGGGGGGGGGGGGTTTGGGGGGGGGCTTTGGGGGGGGGGGGCGGGGGGCCAGGTACCAGGCAAGCAGGTAATTCCTGATACTCTCTACTGCTCGATCATTGATGCCGTAAACCTTGAGCCCTAAACCCCAAACGTTCGAACGTTCGGGGACCCTCCTGACTCGCATAAGTCGCATAGGATCCTAAAGGCCGATGAGAACCTACAAGACGTCCAGCACTCGAAGGCCAGAAGCCTTATACGAGGGATTCTGACCATCCTCAGAAACTGATGTTTACTCACCTTTCTATAATAACTGGGAAAAATAGGAGCAAACTAAAACGATCCCTAAACTCCTAGACCCGTGAACTTGCAAACACCTAAACCGGTGAATACTCTCTGTAGGCCCCGGAGCCCCCATCCTATACCCCACATCCCAAACCATAACCCCAAACCCTAAACCCCAAACCCTAAAACCCTGAACCCTGAACCCCTACAAGCCCCAAGGCTCTCCCTTTGCTGGGGGCCCCGGCGGACTGGAACGCCACGTGCAGCCAAGAAGGCGCGCGCTGCGGCCATGAGCCACTGGGGCGCCTGGCCAAGACTTTAGGGGTTTAGGGTTTCGGGGGTTCAGTATAGGGTTTATGTAGGGCTTGGGGTTTAGGGTTTAGGGTTTCGGGTTTAGGGTTTACTAGGGCAATAGGGCATTGTTGAAGGGCTTTTGTGGTTTTGAAGGCAGGGTTCGTGGCTGCATTGAAGGTTTCAGGAGGAGGGGGGGGGGGGGGGGGGGGGTGGGATTCGTGTTTAGGATTGAGGGAGGACCCAATAAGTAGCTCAATCTAGCCTTTGATAAGCCTGGAAGCCTTACACACTCCCTTGCCTTACTCGTCCTTAATAGGGAGGCAGTTTGTTGGGATACTAAGGGCCTCACCCCCGCCCTTTCCTGGATCCTCAAACTCTCAAAAGGGTTTCGGTTTAGGGTTTAGGGTTTATTGAAATTATTCAGGGTTCAGGTTCGGGGAAGTTTCGAGGAAAGTTTCGCTTTTTAAACTTCTGAATAATTTCAAGTTACAGGGGGCTTGAGGGTTTAGGGTTTAGGGTTTAGGGTAAAACAGCTCAATGGACAACCCTGAAGTCAAGACGCCTTGGACGCCTCGCTGTCCGAGCCGCTGCTGGCCTCGACGCCTGCGCCCAAGCGGGGGGACGGGGGGGTTTAGGGTTAGGGTTTAGGGTTTAGGGTTTAGGGTTTAGGGTTTAGGGTTTAGGGTTTAGGGTTTAGGGTTTAGGGTTTAGGGTTTAGGGTTTGAGGGTTTAGGGTTTAGGGTTTAGGGTTTAGGGTTTAGGGTTTAGGGTTGAGGGTTGAGGGTTGAGGGTTTAGGGTTTAGGGTTTAGGGGTTAGGGTTTAGGGTTTAGGGTTTCGGGTTTCGGGTTTAGGGTTTAGGGGTTAGAATTCACAGAGGGTGGATCTGGGGTGAAGGTTCCGCAATTCCGTTTCGGCACGCGCCCGAAACTGGAGTCTTGACATGCCTTTCTTACAGGACGCCGAAACCGAAAGGCTCTACAGGCCCCAGGCCCTAAACCTTGCAAGTCACCACGTCAAGCCCTCTAAGCCCGAGTCACAGTCCCGAATGGCCCAGGGCCCAAAGACAAACT
>CAJNDS010002150.1:448984-541484 GCA_905221605.1 Symbiodinium natans
TACCCAAGCCCAATCATGCCCAATGTCTGGGGTCGTGTAACCATAAACACCAAGCATCTCGTACTGTCCAAGCACACAACCCTACCCGCTGAACCAATTGGGGGCTCGTTTCGGGCTTTGGGTTTTGGGTTTGGCTTTAGGGTGTAGGGTTTAGGGTTTATAGGGTTTAGGGTTTTAGGGTTTTAGGTTTTTAGGGTTTTAGGGTTTTAGGTTTAGGGTTTAGGGTTTATGGCTCAGGGTTTAGGGTTTAGCGTGTTTAGCGTTTAGGGTTTAGGGTTTAGGGGCCCTAGGGATTAGGATGAAGTGAGACTCCGAAGTGCCTGGAGCAGATGCCGCGCGAGATGGTGAGTCGGTGAAGGTGTCCTGTGTAGGGTTTGGGGGTTTAAGTGTGGAGTTTAGAGGGGTTAACTTTGAACAACTTGGGGGGGGGGGGGGGTGTGCGTGGGCGGTCCTTTCTTGCAAGCCCCTTAGACCTAAACACCCGAACTCTATAAACTCTAAACAAACCTACGCCCGAACCCCTAAACCACAACTCGCTTTCCCCTCCTTCCCCCTTCTCCTGCGCCCCCCAACTCCGGCCCTTCTTGAAAGGCTTTAGGTAGCCTCTTGGGCAGACAGGAAGTGCTCTGGTGGGCACGTCTTAGGTGCCTTCACCATAACATGCCTGAACTGACCTCAACCCCAGACAAACCCAAAAAAGAACTAACCACCCCGGGAAACCAAAAAGTCTCGACTGTTTCTGTCCCTTAAACCCTCTGAAGCATCACCTCACCCCTAGGGCTAAACCCTAAACCCTAAACCCTCAACCCTGAACCCTGAACCCTGAACCCTAAACCCTAAACCCCAAACCCTAAACCCCTAAACCCTATCCTAACTCCTCAGCTAAACTCCTTTCAGCCCTGGCTCTCAGCTCCAAGGCGACCCCGAAACCCTGAACAACAACTATTTAGGACTTCTGAGGCTTCAAAGGGTTAGGGTTTAGGGTTTAGGGTTTAGGGTTTAGGGTTTAGGGTTTAGGGTTTAGGGTTTAGGGTTTAGGGTTTAGGGTTTAGGGTTTAGGGTTTAGGGTTTAGGGTTTAGGGTTTAGGGTTTAGGGTTTAGGGTATAGGGCTTGGGGCTTTAGGGTTTAGGATTCAGGGCTTGGGGTTCGGGACTTAGGTTTATTTGGGCTATTGTAGGAGATGATGTTCCTAGTCCTAAATCTCAAAACCCTGAACCCTAAACCCGAAACTTCAACTCTCACTGTGCGCCTGAACGCCCTGGCGGCCCCTGGGCGGCCGGAGGGGACCCGGCGTGGGCCGTCGCAGCTGGGCTGACGGCTGGCAGGCCTCTCTTAAGGAGTTTGTTTTGGCTGAGGGTTTAGGGCTTCGGGTGTTGAGGTTTAGGCTTCAGAGTCTTGGGATGAAATAGGAGCATTAGTCGGGTTCCATAGCACAAGTCTTCTACCGGCTTCTGCACAGTTCTTCTCATCTAGGGCACCGCAAAAAAAGCCCTTACATGACACTCTTGCAGGTACATGTTGGTGTTACAGGGTTTAGGGCCATGTCGACATAGGCTGACAGTCAGGAGGGCACCGAAGGTGGACGCGTCCAGAACCATAAGCCCCCATAAATTTTAGAGTTTAGGGGACTGGTGAAGTCTCAGCCCGGCGCCCGCCACCAGCGTGCGAAGGCCGATGCCAGTGGGTGCGCGGTGCCCGCAGTCCTACTGGGCGGAGGGGTGAGGAGGGGAGGGGGGCGCGAGCCTAAACCCTAAACCCTAAATCCCTAAATCCCTAAATCCCTAAATCCCTAAATCCCTAAACCCTAACTCCCTAAATCCCTAAATCCCTAAATCCCTAAATCCCTAAACCCTAAACCCTCAACCCTAAACCCTAAACCCAAAGGGGCGCGAGGGGGGCCCTGCGTACGAAACCCTCAACCGCGCCTGGATTCCGCCGCACCGTGGCCCAAGTGAAAGCCCTGGGCCTGAAGAGCAGGTACAGGGTTCAGGTGTTTTTTTTGTTGGGGGAGGGGGAGGCTAGGGTTTCGGGTTTTGGGTTTAGGGTTCATAGGGTTTAGGGTTTAGGGTCTGGGGTTAGGGTTGAGGTTTACATGTTTGCATATTGATTTGTTTTGCTTTTTTTGTTGGGGGAGGGGAGGTTAGGGTTTCGGGTTTTGGGTTTGGGGTTTAGGGTTCATAGGGTTTAGGGTTTAGGGTCTGGGGCTAGGGTTGTGGGATTAGGGCTGCGTCAAGAAAGCATTCCCGTGGTTAAGGGCTCGGGTTGGGTTGTAGTTTTCTGTACGCCTCTGTGAAAAGCAGCGCAACACTTTGAAGGCTTTCTGCGAACGCTCGGGGATCAGGGTCTCCAAGCGTGGTATGGGCTTGAACCCCCTGGTTCTTAGCCGGGAATGAGGACATTTGGGCCCTTTTTTCTTTTTCCCCCTTCAAGGGATTACCAAGAAGCAGCCAGTTGAAAGCATTCAGGGGTGCTAGGTTCCTGGGGGGCGTGCTTGGTGCCAAGCTCGGGAGCATACACCCAAGTTTACCAGGGTTTAAGGTTGGAAGGGGTCAAGTGCTGGCCGTTCTTGGGACTTGAAGCCCGCACCTAAAGGTTTGAGGGACAAATCCAAAGAACCTGAAAGACTGTGAGCTCAAGCCATCTACTTGTACTTTGGACCTTACATCTTGAAGCCCTAATTAATCGCCACCCTGGTGCGGCTTGGAGATGGTTTAGGGAGGGTTTAGGGTTTAGGGTTTATAGGGCTTAGAGGGCTTATAGGGCTTATAGGGGCTTATAGGGCTTATAGGGCTTTTAGGGCTTTTAGGGCTTTTAGGGCTTCAGCCGGCCTCGAAGCGGGCCACCAGGCGGCCAACTGAGTGGCCACGGGCCCTGGCAAACAGAAAGTCGAAGAACCCTTCGGTAGACTCAAGTCCCTAAGGTTTGTAAGGGTTTAGGGTTTAGGGTTTAGGGTTTAGGGTTTAGGGTTTAGGGTTTAGGGTTTAGGGTTTAGGGTTTAGGGTTTAGGGTTTAGGGTTTAGGGTTTAGGGTGGCAACTCCGAAGTCTGCCGGACCCTAAGCTGCAGCGGCGTTGCCGTCTCAGAGATGGGGTAGAACCTGAACGCCTAAACTGCCCGAAGTGAGAACCTTTTTGTGCATACCTAACATCATACGTGCCCTGGCACTGAGAGCTCGACACGAAATTCTCAAGCATAAAGCTTAAAATAAAAAAAAAAAAAAAAACATGATCCGACCCCTCACAGCTTTCGGGCCTTGCAGTGCCCGTCATCACCGACTCCCCACCAGCGACCTGGGGCAGTGGCCAAGCCATTTCTCCACAAGACGCGTCTCCCGAGCTCCCAAACCCTCAGAGATCAGAGTTTAGGGTTTCAAGGTGCCTGAAAGGTACCAGCCCACGGTCACAAAACCCCGTTTGAGTCACAAGTATGCCCAGCTGTGGAGTACCTTTTGTTGTGCGATGTTTTGATCCTGGGTCTCATGACATACCTCTCCTGTCCAACGCCGAGGCAATGAAGTCCAGTGGATGGTTGGAGGTGGCTCACTCCATGGAGATGAGCTGCTGAAATATTCACCCTAAACAACAAGATCCCAAAGCTCTCGACGCCGCAAACCCGAACCTCCAAACCACGACTACCGTAGAGCTTTAAAGCCGATGACATGCTTGAACCTCAAGGCCGCGACCGGTGCCGCCATGAGGTCAGCTACACGGATTCTTCCCCACACTTTCGTACTGCCACGACTGCAGGGAACGATGCCTAGTACTTCTCTTGATGATTTGGCAGGGCTCAATATGGGCCGCCATGCTCTGAGGTTTCTCAACCTCCCAATCCTTCTGTCTGAGGTGACTTCCTACTCTGTGGCTGATCCTGAGCATCCCTAAGCACTTATAGGCCCTACACCCTAAACCCTAAACCCTAAACCCTAAACCCTAACAAAACGCGGACACCTGGGCCCACAGTGGAGGGGAAGGCCCTGCTTCGCGTGATGTCCATTCCTGCATTCTCCAAGGGCCCCAGAAGAGGAGAGAAGAGATGGAAAAGTATGCGCTGGAGCCAAGGCGTCGTAGAAGGGATTGGCATCAAAGTAGGATTTAGGGTTTAGGGTTTAGGGTTTAGGGTTTAGGGTTTAGGGTTTAGGGTTTAGGGTTTAGGGTAAAGTGGGAAGCCATGCACTTTTGTATATCAAGCCCAAGAAAACTCTTCAACTCTCGACCTGCCACCACCCCTCTTGCAAGCTCAACACCGAGACCCTAAAGCATTCAAAGCCCAAGCGCTCACCCCCAACATCCCGAAGTAACCTGACATTGCAGAGCCTTGTGTGCACTTTGGGGGCCGGGGGGGGGGGGTTCATGGATACCTCAAATCAGGCTATGAATGCAACAACCTCTAGCCCAGCCATACCTCTGAGATTCTTCCAGCATTAGATATAGGTTGCAAGGTGTTTCTTGTGCAGCGGAGCCCTCAAAGAAGCTGCGCAAAGTACTCACTGGACGGTTAGTTAAGCCGGTTAAGCTGTATACTGCCGAAGCCCACCCTCCTCATGGTCCTTCTTGCACTCTAACAGAAACTACACCAGATACCATGCTGACTTAGGAGCCCTATATTATGAAAGGGGGCTGGGGGGTTAGCTTGTTGTGCCTGCCTTCGGCTTACCTTAGGAGCGACTCATTGAATCCGGGTTTCGGGCTTTCAGCTCAGGGCTCAGGGGTTCGGGGGACCCTTTGCCTTCGGCATCCCAGAACACCAAGAGTCTCAGTCTCGCCCCCACAGAAACTAAACCCCAAACTTTAAGCCCTAAACCCTAATGGGCGATTCCCCCTAAACCCTGAACCCCAAACTGGCCCAAGCCCTAAACCCTAAACCCTAAAACCTAAACCCTGAACCCTAAGCCCTGATGGGCACCATGCCTTGAAGTAGGCCACCAGGGGCACCGCCAGCAACATCCCAGTCGGGCCCCAGATGAAGCTGCACGGCTCCGAGAAGTGGATTTAGGCCCCGATCCCAAAGAACTTTGTAGGGTGTGTTGAGGTTTAGGGTGTATAGGATACGGGGCATATAGGGGTTAAGGTTCACGGCTTTTCTTGTACTTAGGCGGCCCCAAAACCAGAACACTAATTCTGAAGCAAAAATGTTCGATCCCACCAGAACTGCTTGGACATGAGACACTGAACTCTAAGCCTAAAGTTTCACCCCTACTGAAGTCCAGCAGAGAGAATGCTGGAAGTGAAAACAACCTCGTTCACCTTTCTGGCTACTACAATTGAAATGTACTGCCCGCGCGAAGGAGCTCTGAGGTGCTAGTTGTTCAAACCAAGCTGAAGTCGAACGTTGTCCATCTCTTTCGCGGCCAGCAGTATCTGGTCTTTGGCTGGCCAGGATGCTGGAGCGATTCGGCGCGTGACATGGTCTTACCATACACTTCACGGCGGTCAAGATGAGTTTGGGACTCTTGAAGTCGTCAGGTGGTCCATGTGCCGGGAAAAACCGTCTGAGACCCTGCGGCTGAGCAGAAGAACAGGAATCGCAATGTTGGGTGCTACAGGGCAGTGAGACCCTCCAGGGGTGGTTCCTAAACCCCTAAGCACCCACTTGGAAGGGGCCAGTTGTGGCTGGGCTAGGGAAAGGATGCCCTCAACCCTCAACCCTCCCAACTGCAGCGGAGGGTGCCCCAAACCCTCCCAAACTTCAGGGCCCAGGCAACTCCTACATTGGGGGGGGGGGGGGGGTGGGCTTCTCCCACACCGCCTTTTTGGGACACCCTCGACTGCAACCCCTGCCCGAGGCTGCCGGTTTCTTTTGGTTTGGAGTTTGCTGGGTGCCTTGGACCCTGGACCCCCATGGGATCATGTCTACCATTTTCTGGATCTGCAACTTCTTTCCGATCCTACGGTACCCCCCCCCCCCCCTCTACATGAGGGCTTGGTGAAGGAAGCCCCTCAATCACTGGACGGAACAGGTTTTTGTAGGCAGTTGCATTGAGTTTAGGCCTAAAGCCTAAAAGGAATAGGTTTGGGGGGGTTTTGCCACCTGAGACGGCGTGGGGTGGGATAAAGCAATCGGATGGCCCTTCACATTCGGGCCAGCGTTGCTCTGCGAAGTCCACGAAGAATTCCTAGCCTGCATCCCAACCTTCACAGCTTCTGCGGCATGTCACAGCAAAAACCCTAAACCCTAAACCAAAAACCCTAAACCCCAAACCCGAAACCCGAAACCCCAAACCCTAAACCCCAAGCCCCCAAAACCTAAACCCCAAACCCTAAACCCCAAACCCCAAACCCCAAGGCTCCTCTTCAAGGGGACAGGAGACTGGCCCTACCTTTCCCCAAGGATGCGGCTTCAATGAGGGATCCTGGGAGCTCTCAAGTTCAGGGCGTAATAATTTTGGTTTGCGGTCAGGGTTTAGGGCTTAGGGCTTAGGGTTTAGGGTTTAGGGCTTAGGGCTTAGGGCTTAGGGCTTAGGGCTTAGGGCTTAGGGCTTAGGGCTTAGGGCTTAGGGCTTAGGGCTAGGGGGCTTAGGGCTTAGGGTTTAGGGTTTAGGGTTTAGGGTTTAGGGTTTAGGGTTTAGGGTTTAGGGTTTAGGGTTTAGGGTTTAGGGTTTAGGGTTTAGGGTTTAGGGTTTAGGGTTTAGGGTTTAGGGTTTAGGGTTTAGGGTTTAGGGTTTAGGGTTTAGGGTTTAGGGTTTAGGGTTTAGGGTTTGGGGGGGAACCTACTCGTGCCCATCCCTCCTCAACCCAAAGCCTCAAACCCTGAGAAAGGGTAGTTGTCAGTCAGGGGCTCGCGAGGATGAGCCATGTTGAAACACCCCCAACATGCGAGGGAGCATTTACCCCACAGAGACAACCGACACGTTGAGCGCCGCACCCGAAGAAGGTCACGGCAAGCAGAATGATCACGGGATGCCTCTTATCCCCCCATCAACCCGACGGTTTAGAATTTAGGGTTTCGGGCGGCTTTAAGCTTAAATAGACAGCACCTCCAAGCACAGTAGCAAACCTGCCTGGAGCCCCCCAAAAAGCTCCATCCCTAACCCCCCCAAACATGCCTGAACCCTCAGCCCCCTAGAGGCCCGAAGCCCTATAGCGCTAGCATCATGAGACCTTAAAACCCTAAACCCTAAACCCTAAACCCCAAACCCTAAACCCTGAACCCTGAACCCTAAACAAACCCTAAACCCTTGAAGGCTTCAGGGTTTGATCGCCAGGGTTCGTTCGCACCTTTTTTTGCGCATCTTGTTGAAGGTTGTTCTCAAGTGTCCCAGTAACCGAGGAATATGTAGAGGGGCGGCCCTAAACCCTAAACCCTAAACCCCAAAACCCTAAAACCCTAAAACCCTAAACCCTTCTGTTGCTCGAAAGGGGTTGAAAAGGAACCCATGCCGACTCTTGGAACTGCCCTCCCAAACCCAATCAACGGCTGTCAACCCTAAACCCTAAACCCTAAACCCTAAACCCTAAACCCTAAACCCTAAACCCTAAACTTGGACAGAAATGCCAAGGAGCATTTTCATCAGCTGATCTGCTTCCACCAGCTTCACCTCGCTCAGGAGATCAGCGGGCCAGGGGTCAAGACTGAAATGTCACAGAAACTCTCGCTCACAGGTTTAGGGTTTAGGGTTTAGGGTTTAATTAGGGTTTAGGGTTTAGGGTTTAGGGTTTAGGGTTTAGGGTTTAGGGTTTAGGGTTGAGGGTTTAGGGTTTAGGGCTGTGAGCACGGATCCGCTTCGTGACGAACACCGTGAAGTAAGCCAAGATGATCGATTTGACTCTTGGGGCTTCGTGTCTCCAGTAAATCTCAATTGAATTCTTCAACCAAATCAAGATGAGAGGCTGACACATCCCTAAACTGTCGATCAGAAGCCGATAACACTATGCCCTTTTGTAAGCCTTGCAGGAACTAGCTAGGGCACCCACTTCCCCAACTCCCACTGAGAACCAGTAAACTAAAGAGGTATTCTTATTGCTGGTCACTTATGACGTTTAACTTACAACTAAGAACGTATAACTTTGCTTAGAATCAGAGGGAACAAGGGCACCACTGCGCATCCGAGACCGTCGACCCTGAACCCTAACATCCTCAAATTCTCAAACCCTCACCGAGCCTCCACGACATTCGCGAAGACGAACTTCAACCCCAGCTGCGCAGCTGTTGCGATCTCAGCATCGGACACAGATGTCTTGAAGCATGGGCTTACCAGACCCGGGAGTAACCTAGGAATGAAACAAACGCACCCTTTTTGGTTTCTAAGTTATTATAAGGGAACCCCCTGCCCGAAAAAGGAAATGAGGGCCTACTCCGGGTCCTAGTTTAGGGATCATGTCAAGCTGCATGTTGGGCTAAGCCCTACGCCTGACCCAGGTTTGATAGGACTTGGTATGGCTGGGTCGGGCTAAGAAGTACAGGTAGAGCACAACAGGTTTGAGTGAGGGATGGCCCTGAATCCACCAACAACCCTCAACAACTCCGCCACTGAATTGACGAACTCTTCCTGGCTCATATTGGCTGCAAACGACAGAACACCTGAACATTACAAGAATATAAATGAGCAGAAAAGACAATAACGTTTATAACGAGCTTTCATCGTGGATTCGGCAACCCTGGCCTCTGATACTAAGACCACTACCGCATAGCTAGGTTGGCCAAGTGGTGAAACGGAGCCTCTTTGAAAATGTAACCCCAGAAAAGAAGGTGAAAAGGGTACCTAGTAAACCCTGCGCGCCAACACCCTAAACCCTCCACTATAACGTTGGAAAACTTCTTGGCCGCACGCGAAGAGCGTCATGGCTGGGGACTCCAGGCGACTGGGCCATGGATGTGCTCTCTGAAGGCTTGAGGGCTTCGTTTGCTACGAATTGCTTAAGAACCCCGAACCAATCACAACATTTTCCCTATTAAGGTTCATATAGGGACTGGGGTTCATAAGCAAATAGTAGTTTGAAGGATGGTCGTGGCTGCAGGGTTTGGGGCTTAGGCTGTAGTACTAGGGTCGATTCTCATTTGGGCTTGTAGAAGGTGGAGGGCTGCCGGGCGCACCGGGTTGCAGGGTTGACCTCCAAAGCCCGAAGTATGTTGAACGCCAGGAGGCTCTGAGCACATGTTCTCCAAGTCCGAAACCCGAAGCCCTAAACTCTTAGGGAGGCCGCCTCCGCGCCGTTCGCTTCGAAAATTTGGCCGGGTTTAGGGTTGGGGTTTGGGTTAGCAGGGTTTCGGCTTCCTGGCTGTAGTACGGCTGCAGGGCTGTGGGTTGATAGGTATATGGACAGATTAGATGCACTATATAAATAGAAGGGATACTCCACAGATAACATTGGCAATTCTTGAGGCTCCTAGATCCCAAAACCCCTGACCAAAAGCCCTGAACCCCAATACCCTAACCCAAGACAGGGCTAGATCCTAAAACCTTAAACCCTCAACCCTGAACCCTAAACCCTAAATCGTTATGTGGATAGGGGTTCATAGGGTTCCCTTGGCCTCATGAAATTCTGAGGATTCAGTCCATGACGCCACTTTAAGCGTTTAATCTGGGGTTGGGGTCAGGCTCTGGGTTTAGGCTTCAGGGTTTAGGGTTTAGGGTATGAGTGTACTGCTTATCTGGGGGCCTGACTAGTACAGGTGTTTTTGGGTCAGGGTTTGGGGTTGCTGCTGGAAGGCCTGTCAAACAAGATCACCGGAGCGGGCAGCAGCAACGCCACAATGGCACCCACCTTGCGGCGACCCTCCTTACCATCACTAACTAACTACATAACTCCCATTTTTTAACACCATATAAAGCCTATGAAGCCTGTAAACCCCAAACCCAAATCCTAGACCCCTCAATTCCTAAAGGCCCTAAACCGTAGCCCCTACACCCCCTCGGTGGAGCCGGCTACCGAAAAACGCTGAGCCCTCAACCCTCAACCCTGTGGCCTTATGGACACCCTCCCCCCGGCCCCCTGATGGACACCCCTCCCCGCCCCCTCCCCCCGGCCCCCCAGATTGGGGTTGAGGGAGTTGAGGTTTCAGGGTTGAAGGTTTAGGGTGAACATCCACTAAAGCTGAAGCTGCAACTCTCCTGAATCCTGCAAACCACCCCTAGGCACCCAGAAACAAAGAAAACCTAAGTGGTTTTAGCAAGGAATGAGGGAATGAGGCACCCTATCTACTCCCTTGCTATTTAAGGGATATTACGGGTATATATAGGGGGATTTAAGGTGCCTGATTCCCTCAGTCCCTAAGAGCCAGGAGGAAAAGCCCAATCCCCAGGCCCAACGCCTAAAGCCTGAGCCCTGCAAAACAAGCCGCGAACTCAAGCTCGGGAATCGTTGGGCAATCCTCTACCCAAAGCCCTACTTGCAGGTTCATGGGTAGTGAGAAATAGAGTTCTAGGTATGGTAGCTAGATTGTAACCCTATGATTAGGCTACTTACTTACTACTACCCATGAACTTTCAAGTCGCTTCTCAGCCCCTGAGCCCTCAACCCTGAAGCCCCGAAAGAGAGAGACGGCGCCTCTGGCACGAAGGAGAGGAGGAAGGCGAACAGTCCAAATGCCGGACTTAAGTCCACGCCTGCGGTCAGGGTTGTCGTGACCTAGGGTTGGAACCGTCTTGGGCCTATGGAGAGGTCCTAGAGGCCCCATCTCCCAAAAACAAGAGCCCTAAGCATTCTGGACATCTTCTGACACCACAAGCCCAAGGGAACCCCATGATTATGGGACTCTTAGGGGAGGGTGGTTCAAGGGGGGGTATGTAACCCAATATTCCCTTCTTCTCCCCACTACTCCCTATGTCTCCTTAAGGCCCCCGGAGCTTCTGAAGGTTCCCTAGGTACCTACCCCCCCTTGGAGCCCCCTCCCTTAAGATTGGGGATAGGATTGGGGGGACCCTTGGGGATATAGACCCTCTGAATAAGGTCCCTGTTTAATAGAGCCAGAAGAGGGTTCAGAAGGGTTCCCTTTTAAGGGTCCCCCTTATCCTACCTAGGAGAAGAACCCTATACATGAGTTGCTCCGAAACAAGGAAATGCCTCAACTCCAATGCATCCCGACGCTCCTGAAGCCCTAAAGGACGACACCCCAACGACAAAACTTCGAAAGCCCGAAAAGCTTGAACCCTGGGCCAAAAATCGGATTCCTGGTAAGGAAGTAAAATAAAGTTACCTTTTGTAGTGTTGTATGGTAACTAGAACGACCCTACTAAGGGTAGTGGTACCTTCGTATAGTTTTTCTTCGCAAGAACAAGGCTCCAGTTTGGGGCGCGCCAAAGACTTCGGAACTCCTTTGGGGTGCTCGAGCTTCCACCCTTGCTTTGCCCCGGCATTCTCCGGCCTAGGCTTCCCAGAAGCGTGCCGACACAAAGCCCTGCCAGAGAGAAAGAAACTTTGGGCAAGTAAATCCTAAACTTGGGATTTTCCCCCTTATAGTCCTTAATAGGGATTATAGTATCCCCCCTTTTAAGGACAGTTAGTTTGAGGGGGAACAACCCAGGGTTCAGGGTTCAGGTTCCAGGTGCTAGAATGCCATGAAGCCCGCAAAATTTAGGGTGCACCAAGACATGGGTGAGCGTTAATGTCGAGAAATGCCCATGTCAGGGTTTAGGGTTTAGGGTTTAGGGTTTAGGGTTTAGGGTTTAGGGTTTAGGGTTTAGGGTTTAGGGTTTAGGGTTTAGGGTTTAGGGTTTAGGGTTTAGGGTTTAGGGTTTAGGGTTTAGGGTTTAGGGTTTAGGGTTTACGAGATTTGGGGTTTGTAGGGTTTAGGGTTTAGGGTTTGGGATGTCAGGGTACCGCGCGCCTTGGGGGTCTCTCTGGAGACTTCGGGGGCTTGGCTTGGCCCTGCAGACCCTCTGAAAACCGTTCCTATTACCATTAGTATTAGTATTTCTACTTCTATTACGATTCCTATTTGTATTACTATTCCTATTACTATCACTCTTACTATAAAATCATGATCCTCGTAAACCCAATAAGGGAACGATAAGCTGGCTAGCTCTGAGTAGGGAATGAGGGAATGAGGTACCCTATGGAATCCCTTAAAGGGTATATATGGGTATCCATATATGGCCCGAATTTCCTCTAGGAACCAGGGGGGAAGGTCTAGGGGATGTTCCCGCTTATACTACCAGTCCTTAATAGGGAAGTGTCATGGGAAGTACGAGAATCCATATTGAGAAGCGGTTAGGAGAAGGGGGAACATCCCAATGTACCGCTCAACCCTAAACCCTCCCCCTAACACGCAAGCCCGAAACCCTAAACCCTAAACCCTAAACCCTGAACCCAAAACCCCAAAACCCCAAACCCCAAAACTCCAAACCCAACCCTCGACCGTGGAGTCGAAAGGCCTAAACCGATGCCACATGCCAGCATCGCCGTATCCCAAGCACGCGAGACCCTTGAGGAGGATGTATCGCCGAAACAGCTCCTGAAAGCTCTGAAGGGAGACAAAGGGGGCGACCCTTGGAAGGGGCCCTTGGGTTTAGGGGTTAGGGCTAGGGTTTGTAGGGTTTATGGTTTCTAGGGTTTAGGATTGAGGGTTTACAGGGCCCAGGGTCTGGGGTTTTATAGGGTTTAGGGTCCAAATGGTTGAGCATATGGCAGTGTACCAAGGCTCCAAACAAACCCGGGATATAACCCACATGGGGAATTATCTAAATTAGGGTCTTAGGGTCCCTTTTGGGGCTCCTTTGTATAAGGTGCCGTACTAAATAGGGACCCAGAAAGGGAGCCTTTGTTTTAAGAACTGCTCACTTTTCGGGTTCAGGTTTAGGGGTCTCTGGGAGTCTTGCAGACCTGTTCGGCACCGGGCGTTGCTGTCGGGGGTAGGGCCTTCAAGGGATTGAGGGCAACAGGCGTGTAGCTTGACTCTCTGAACCCTGGACCCTATACCCTAGACCCTAAACCCTAAACCCTAAACCCTAAACCCTAAACCCTAAACCCTAAACCCCTAAGCCTAAGACCGCACCCCAGAGACGCAGCGAGAGTAAGGAACGGGGTCCTCCATTTTGGATCCAAGCGGCCTCGGTATGGACGCGCTTAGCTGAGGTCCTGTTTGGGATCCCCGGACGAGGGGTTTCGGGTTTAGGGTTGCGGTTTAGTATTTAGGGATCAAGGTTCAGGGTTCGGGGTTTAGGGTTTAAGGTTTGGATTTAGGGTTTAGGGTTGGGGTGTAGGGTATGCACCCTAAGAAAAAGTCCATGCACAGCAACAACGCATAAAGTGACAAAATCCGGTTGCTTCTCGGGATCCAGTTCTAAGCCTTCAACTCTGGAAATCTCAAACGCAAAGATCCCAAAACCTTGAGCCCGACATCCGGAACCCATATGGCCCTGAAGCTATACCCACGACATAGAAACTAAACTGCAGAGCCACCCTCGACCAACAGCCCTAAGCTTAAGCCCTAATTACATCCCTACCCTCGAAATCCCCTAAACCCCCAACTAAACCTCAAACCCCAAACCCAAAACGCCAAACTCGATATCCCAAACCCGGAATCCCAGACGAGGCCCCAACCACGCAAATCCCTAAACCCAAAGCCCCAAAACCCGAATTCTCTAAACCCTAAACCCTAAACCCTAAACCCTAAACCCTAAACCCTAAACCCTAAACCCTAAACCCTAAACCCTAAACCCTAAACCCTAAACATCTACCACCGTTTCAACCTGCGGCTCTCGTAACGCCCGGGTGCCAGCCTGGGCCCCCGACATGGGTGCCGAGAGCCAGAAGGCGATATATAAGACCTGCACAAGATAGGGCTTAGGTTTAGGGTTTAGGGTTTAGGGTTTAGGGTTTAGGGTTTAGGGTTTAGGGTTTAGGGTTTAGGGCTTAGGGCTTATAGGGCTTATAGGGCTTATAGGGCTTGGGGCTTAGGGCTTATAGGGCTTAGGGCTTAGAGCTTAGGGCTTATAGGGCTTATAGGGCTTAGAGCTTGGGGCTTCGGGCTTAGGGCTGGGGGCTAAGGGCTTAGGGCTTTGGGTTGAGGCTTGGGGCTTAGGGCTGGGGGCTTAGGGCTTGGGGCTTGGGGCTTGGGGCTTAGGGCTTAGGGTTTTGGGCATGGGTTTGGGTCTAGGGTTTGGGAGTGTATTTAGGATCTGGAGTTTTGGGTGAAGTTATTGGGATCTAGGGATGCCTTGTGCCTCTACTGGCTTTAGGGAATCAGCTACCATGTATCACAATTCCGTAAAGGGTCGACCCAGGGGATATAGGGTACCTAACTCATTCATCCCCCGCTAGTTCGTCATGAGCCAGTAGGCATTCTGTTAGACCTTCTTGGGGTCCTTGATGCGCCTGCCGTCATCTTTCATGGACCCCCAGGAACAAAGAGCTTGGGACGGAGAGCTGTAACCTTAAACTCCGAAACCCAAAAACCCTAAACCCACTGCAGTGCCTCTAGAAAGCCACAAAGTGGCACTCTTTCAGGGTTCAGGGTTTAGGGCTTGCTGAGTTTACTGCCGAGTCCCAAAGGGCTCAGCAAGGACACCCAAACCCCTGCTAATGTTTTGCGGGTCCAGGGGGTTTAGGGTTTAGGGCTTAGTTTTGGGGCTTTGGGGGTTTGGGGCTTTTGGGTTTGTGGGTTTTGTGTTTAGGCTACCCCTGAACACCCTAGGCCCCACATCCCCTTGTTGAGACATGGGCCATCATCAGGAACTCCAGCAGAGTGCGCCATGCGTTTCCCAGCACCTGCCCAAGGAAAGGGAGCTAGTTTGTGTTTAGGCTTGCGGGCTTAGGGCATTCAGTTCAACAACTTCCCCAAAACCCTAAACCCTAAACCCTAAACCCTAAACCCTAAACCCCAAACCCTAAACTTCGGAAAAAGTCCTAACCCCAAAACCCCAGGTGTGCCTGCTAAACTCATGTTGGCCCACGTGCCGGTTTAGGATTGCGGGTTTTAAGGCTTTTAGGGCTTAGGGCGCATTCCTAGAAAGCCCGAATCCCCAAACCCTGAAAGAGGTTTCCTGCCTGAACCCTAAACAACTAAACCCTAAACCCTAAAAACTGCACCCTAAACCCTAAACCCTTAACCCTAAACCCAAACCCCAAACCCTGAAGCCTAACTCACCGGGCCTCTCCGACGATCGAAGACGCCACCTCCTGGGTTAAATGAAGTGGTCGGGGTTTAGGGTTTAGGGTTTAGGGTTTAGGGTTTAGGGTTTAGGGTTTAGGGTTTAGGGTTTAGGGTTTAGGGTTTAGGGTTTAGGGTTTAGGGTTTAGGGTTTAGGGTTTAGGGTTTAGGGTTTAGGGTTCCAGTCGAGCTACCTTACTCTACCGGGCCACCACTTGCGTCTGCGGCATGGTGGTTTTTAGATGGCTTCCTGCACATCTCTGGCCCAAGCCCCCTTTCTGTATGCCCAAACCCTGTACACATTAGTAGGCCATACTCCTAAACCCTAAACCCTAAACCCTAAACCCTAAACCCTAAACCCTAAACCCCCAAGTCCGGTCTCCCTGGCCCCAGGTCAGGTCCTCGGCTTTCTTCAAGGCGTTCCTGGAGATATCCTGCGCGGGCGATGCAATCACCCCCAGCACTCGTCAAACTTGTGTTATGACAATATGGGGGTTTACGATATTAGGGGTACCTTATTATTGGGGTCCTTATGAATTATAAGGGGATCCTACTATCTGGGGGGGGGGGCGTCTCTTTTGTGGTCCCCGAAAATCGTAAACCCCCCCATATAACCACATATAACCATGGTTCTTCAAACCAGCAATAGCACAATCATAACAATACAAACTGGTAGCGCATCTTTGTTACATGAAACTCCTACCCCGAATCCCGAGGAAAGACCCAAACTACGCACAGTTGAGTGGGGTTTTTAGGCAGGGCTTTCGGGCTTAAGGCCACGGTGGCTTGGAGAGGATACCTTCTACTAGGCGCAATACGAAAGGTAATGAGTGCTATAAGTCTCGGAGTGGACCCGCCCCGACATCTAGGACGCCCCAAGAAACACCCTAAGCCCTCAAGCCCAAACCTCTAGAAACCTCTCAGCCCCTGAACTCAAAAAACTAAGACCTAAACTCCGATGGCTAAACCCGAAACCCGAAACCCTATAGGGTTTGAATGGGGGCTCCGTGAAGCTCCAACACATGCACGTGCTGGCGCCGCCTCCGCCACGCTCTTTGGCATGGACCCTGGCAGGCTCAGAGACTACAATACCCCTTCATTCAGAAATTTTCCTTAAGCCATGTCAGGAACACCATTATACTTTAAGGAATACTCCTTAAATTAAGGGGTATTGGAGTCTCTGGCAGGGTTTGGGGTTTGGTTTAGGGTCTGAGCGCATGCCATGGAGCGCCAGCGAGGTCGCCCCGAGGTGCTTGGGAGGGTTTGGGGTTTAGAGGTTTCAGGGTTGCCCTAAACCCTAAACCCTAAACCCTAAACCCTAAACCCTAAACCCTAAACCCTAAACCCTAAACCCTAAACCCTAAACCTGGGCTTGGGGATTGGGCCTCATAAGGGCTTACGGTTTAGAGGTTCCAGGAATATTGAGGCGTTTTCAAGCTTCGACATTGCGATGGCGCAGAATTCCCCATAGCTTCACACGATACTCGACCAGAAGAGCCCTACATCTAAAGTTCGTAGGCTAGTGTTATTATAAGGCCCAAGAATCCTAGGACTCTTAACCCAAACAGAGCCTGTGACGTGGGCCACAGCTTTCTGAACGGCCTGGGCCACCTGGCGAGGACCCTCTGACTGGTGGTCTTGGCTTCATCTCTCTCTCTTTCTCTCTCCCTCTCTCTGCTGGGAGGGGCTACTACAACTGCAACTGTAGGGCCCCAAACAGATACCGGAAGTATCACCAGCAAAGGACCCTACTTTGCCTGTTATTGACAGTTTCAATATGCTTCATGAGTACCTGACTTGCACAGTTGCCGAAACCCTCTACAATAAAGCTTCCTTAAAACGGGCTCCTCGAAAGAATGATCCTAATTATTGAAGGGAGGAACAAAACAAAAAACATCGCGGCCCCCTAAACCCTAAACCCCAAACCCCAAACCCTCGTGGGTTGGGGAGTAGAGGCCTCTGAATGGGTCCAAACGGGAACTCATCTTGAGCTGTAACCTAAACGGTAAACAAACCCAACCCTAACCTGAACCGTAAAGGTCCCTGGTTGTGGGGATGGCAGTAGTGGTGCCACTGCCCCTTCGACCCTGCTTGGGTTTAGGGATTAGGGTTTAATGAGGGTTTAGGGTTCAGTGTGCATGTTCTTAAGGGCTGGGGGGTGTGGAGCCCAGTATGTTTAACCGGATAGTTGGAAGTTTGGGGTGGGATGTTCAAGGGGCTAAAGGAGCGACCCTCATAAGCTACTTTAGGGGTACTTCAGGGGGTATATAGGGACTATCTAAGGTAAGGGGGGGGGGTCCCTGCTTCTACCCCGTAAGATGTGCGGTTTAGGGTGACCGGCCCCCGAGCTGGGGCTCCCAGCATTCTCCGCGCCCTTCTTGTACACGTCCCAGTTCTCCTGCGGAGCACATGGTCAGGGCTTACAGGCTTGAGCTCCCAAACCCTGAACCCTATGTATCCTATGTAGCCCTAGCCCTGAGCCCGGAACCATAAGACCCTCAAACCCTAAACACTAAAACTCGGAACCCTCACTCTGCGTCCGGTTGCCAGCTCCCGAGGCCATCCACTCCCGTGATTCAACCCCAAACCGTAACGCAACGGCCCTAAACCCTAAACCCGTGAAACCTGAACCGAAAGCCCGAAATCAGAAATCCTGAGCCTGGCAAGGAGAAACGTCCTGGAGGTTGAGAACTGACTGCACCACCTGAAGTTCTTTCTCAGGCTTTGGAAACTGCGCTTCTGCAAGTATTTTGCGAGTGATGTGCTGACGGTCGCCCCGAAACCCCTAGCCGTGAAAACATGCTGTCCCAGGAGGGGGAGGGCCCGGGGGGGAGGGGACATGAAGGTGCGCAAGAGACTGCTACGCCCCCACCAAAAAAAAATAAGAACTAACTTCACTCCAAAGAGTCTTGTTACCCCGAAAAAAATGGAGGTTAGGGCTTATATGGGGGGGGGGGGAATTCCCAAAAGCCTCACTTGGCATTTTCCAAAATAGGGATTCCCGCGCCTCCGGACCCCGGCCGGGCCCCTTTGTAATCTCGAAACCTTGGGGGAGTAGGGTTCGGGTGTAGAAACACAGCAGAAGAGGAAGCAACATCCGTTTCGCATGTTGAGGGAAGGAGGGGGGGGACGGGACATCTACCAAAATAGACGAACCCTCAAAGCCAAAAGCCCCGAACCTAGGCCCCTGAACCCGAAACCCGGAAACCCATACCTTTCAGATCGCCCCCCCAGTGGGTCTCCGCGCTAAAAGACCGAACCCCATCATCGCGCAAAGGACGGCAGCGACGACGATGGCGATGGCCACCTGCTTTCTTGGGCGGATTGAGGGTTTTGATTTTTAGGGTTTAGGGTTGGGGACGTGTTATATTAAGGCTTAAGGGGTTGAGGTTTACGGGTTCCAGGTTCGAGGCATTTGAGATCGGGGGGGGTGAGGGCTTCAACTGTTCTTCGGTTTCGATCCCAAGACGTCAACCCTACACACACACACACACACAACAGCATATCCTCCCCATGCAGGGGCTCCCTGCGCCGTGCAGCAGCAGTCGGATGCACCGCGGAGGGCCCTCGGCCTCAAAGTTTAGGGTTTAGGGTTTAGGGTTTAGGGCTTCGGGCTGAGGGTTTGGGGTTAAGGGCGTCAGAGAGAGGCGCAGAAAGCTCCTAAGCCCTGAACCCCATTGCCAGGGGACCTTCTTCAAGCAACCCTAAACCCCAAACCCTAAACCCTAAACCTGCTTATGAGCAGAAGAAGTTGCACGCACATAAAGAGCCGCCAGGGGGCCGAAAGAAATAATTCCGTGCTAGATACGGTTTGGGGAGAAGTTTGAGCCTCATAAATAGCTAGGTCCAGAAAGTAAGGTATTGAGGATGCACACGGCCTAAAGCCCAAAGCCTAAAGCCTAAACCCAAAATTCGAAAGTCAACGATAACGCCGAGCCTGAAACCTTAGGGTTTAGGATTTGGCATTTGGGCGTTTCCCAAAATAGGGGTGCCCCGATTCATTAGACCCCAAATAGAATAGACTCCCCTTATAGGGACCCCCAAAAAGGGTACCCCCATTTTTGGAAACACCCCCCCTTTGTCCCCAAAACCCTAAACCCTAAACCCTAAACCCTAAACCCTAAACCCTAAACTTGCCCTAAACCCTAAACCCGAAACCCTAAACCCTAAACTTGCCCTAAACCCTAAAGCCCAAACTTTCTCAGGATTTCCTGAAATTGTCGCCGCGTCACGGCGCGGCTCTCCGCGGAGCGGCTGCTGCGAACGCTGTCCGAGACAGCCTCTGGCCCAAAAGGTTCGGCTGGTTGGGGTTCAGGTGCTTTGGGGTTTGGGATTTGGGGTTTAGGGTTTAGGGTTTAGGGTTTAGGGCTTAGGGCTAGGGTTTAGGATGTAGGGTTTGGTGTTTAGACTTCCGGCATTACTTCCGTTCAGGACAGAGAGGTGGGGCTTGGGTTTGGGGTTTTAGGGTGAAGGCTTCGGGTTCAGGGTTTAGGGGCTTCAGGGATGAGGGCGTAGAGCAAGTCTGGGGTTGGGGATCTGCATGTGCAAGGGGGGTTGAGGGCTTAGGATTTAGGGTTACCACTTTTTGGGGTGGTTCGTAAGCAAATTGTAGCAGAGGGCTTGCGATTTAGGGGTCAGGGTTTGGCTTGGTGAGGAATCCACAAACTTCGAACGGACTTATAGCATAGCTTCAGGACCTTAGAACCTTAAAGCCTGCCTTTATAGCTTGCTACGTCCTCTTAGGGGGCCCTTAAGCAAATGCTTGTCATCTCAAACCCCAAGCCCTCAGCCCTGAACCCGAAACCCCCAGACCTGAAGGGATATCAGGGGGATACTCGCGGTCCGCATAGTCCATCACCAACAAGCCATTGAAGTACTAAACCCTAAACCCTAAACCCTAAACCCTAAACCCTAAACCCTAAACCCTAAATACTCCACTTGTAGTGGGGCAGGGGCATCGGCTCCACCGGTCCCTGAGACATGGCATTCCTTTCGGGATCCAATTCCTCGGCCACCGTCTCCTGGTCCCAAGCCCTAAACCCTAAACCCTAACCCTAAACTCTAAACCCTAAACCCTAAACCCCTAAACCCTAAACCCTAACCAAGAAGGAACCGGGATTCTCGAGGATCGGGCTTTTTTCGCCCTTGGCAGCGCTTGCGCATGGACTCTGCCCACGTCCACTAGAACTGGAGCCGGGCACCTCATGCAAAAAACCCTAAACCCTAAACCCGCCACTCCGCATCTGGATGCTTGGCCTCCGCCACCCCCTAGAAACCCCTAAAAGTCCAGAAGTCTGAAGTGTGGTCTCTGTGCCAGGGTTTGGGGTTCAGGGCTTTATTCCTCGGTGCCCCTCCAGCCCTGAATGCGCACACCCGAAGCCCGAAGTCTGCAATTTGGAGCGGTGTTAGGGTTTACCGTTTCGGGCTTACGGCTTCGGGCTTCGGGCTTAGGGCTTAGGGCTTAGGCCTTAGCCCTTAGGGCTTAGGGCTTAGGGCTTAAGGCTTAGGGCTTAGGGCTTGCGGCTTAGGGTTTACGGCTTAGGGCTTAGGGCTTAGGGCTTAAGGCATGATTCTACATGTGCGCTGGGGCCAACTCGGGTTTAGGGCGCAAGGTTAGGATGTTAACCACATCGGGCTGCCCCGCCCCAAGCTGGTCCTGAAACCCAACAAAACCCATCGGTTTAGGGTTTAGGGTTTAAGGATGCTTAGGGTTTAGGGTTTAGGGCTTAAGGGCTTAGGGGCTTAGGGGCTTAGTGGTTTAGGGGTTTAGGGTTTAGGGGTCAGGGGGTTAGAGGTTAGGGGTTAGGGGTTAGGGGTTCGGGTTTAGGGTTTAGGGTTTAGGGTTTAGGGTTTAGGGTTTAGGGTTTAGGGTTTAGGGTTTAGGGTTTAGGGTTTAGGGTTTAGGGTTTAGGGTTTAGGGTTTAGGGTTTAGGGGTTAGGGTTTAGGGTTTAGGGTTTAGGGTTCAGGGTGTAGGGTTTAGGGTGTATACCAAACACCAAGTGATTGAGGTGCACACCGCAGCTTCCTGCCGGCTGCCTCACTGTGGCTCTAAAAGGGGAGTAGGGTCAGGCGGTGATCTTGGGCACTTTGCTCAGTGCTGCAGCGGTACGGCTAGAGGGCTTAGGGTTTAGGGTTTAGGGTTTAGGGTTTAGGGTTTAGGGTTTAGGGTTTAGGGCTTGGAGCTTAGGCTTACCAGAGTTGATGGGTCGCTAGAAGCAGAGCAAGAAGACTTGCAATCCTTTACAAGGGCTACCGATATCCGGATCGGCTTACGCCAAGGCTCATATGCGGGGAAAAGCTACCCACCTCAAAACCCTTCCCCTCAAAACCTAAAACCTGTGAAGCCCAAACCCCAGGGTCTGTATAAAGAGGGTGCCCTTTTGGGTTTAAAGGGGCTTAAAGGAGAACCTAAACCCAAAAGAAAGGGAATAAGGGCCTACTGTGGGTCCTGGTATAGGGTGTATGGTGAACGCTTCGAAGCTTAGGGCTCCAGGCGCCGCATAATGAAGAGGACACCCAAACCCTAAACCCTAAACCCTAAACCCTAAACCCTAAACCCTAAACCCCTACCCTAACCCTAAACCCTAACCCTAAACCCTAAACCCTAAACCCTCCCCCCACCCCCCAAACGAAAAAAAAAACACACTGAAACACAAGGATGCGAACATCAACAAGTACCAGAAGTGCCATGGCAAAAACAAACCTAATACTACATGTCAATAGAAACGTGAACTCAAGTAAAAGCATTCAAAAAAAAGATATAAATACTGCAAAACAAGACATGACCATTGAGAATGAAAGCTGGGGTTGTTTTCCCTTATACTAACAGTCCGTAATAGGGACCATAATAGGGGGGGGGGGCACTATGATCCCGACTAAGGACTGTTCAGCTTGAATCAGCAAACCCAAGCCAACAAACTCCAAGCCCTAAACCCTAAACCCTAAACCCTAAACCCTAAACCCTAAACCTTAAAGCTCTACAGCTAGAGCTCTAAACCCCTGAGACGCTACACGGGTTAGGTTCGGCCCAAGAGTCGCTCGACGCGGTCCTTGCAGCAGACCAGGGGGGGGGGGGGGGGGGGGGGGGGGGAGGCGGTTTGAAGGGTTTAGGGTTTAGGGTTTAGGGTTTAGGGTTTGGGGTTTGGGGTTTGGGGATTAGGGGTTAAGTGTTCAGGCTTTGGGGGTTCCGGGGTTTGGGGTGGTTGGGCTCAGGGGCGTATTGCGTGGGACTCGGAAGAATCTCTTTTCCAACTCTAGGGTTGTCGGGTTCAGGGTTTAGGGTTTAGGGTATTTCGGGCTTGGGGTTTCGGAATTAGGGTTGCGGGGTTTTTGTCGGTTCGGGGTTTCGGGTTCAGGTTCTAGGGTTTGGGGTCCGGGGGGTTCGGGTTTAGGGCGTGCAGAAAGTCGGAGCAAGAAGCAAGCAGGTAGCCTAAGACCCCAATACTCCTGAAAGAAGGCATGTTCCTGGAATCTCTGTAAGGATACAGGGTTTGACTGCTTGTGGTGATATTTAACGTGTAGGATATCCAGGAGTTAGGCTCTAGATTCAGGGCCTAGGAGAGAGCGTTTGGGCTCGAAGCCGTGGCTTTAGGGTTGAGGGTTCACAGTGCGCGTGTCTGCAGAGACGGGCTGCGGGGGGGGTTTAGGGCTCGACGTGGTACGGTCACATCAAGAGACGGGGTGCAAGTATCCCAAATGAACCCTTTAACGGCCCCATAGCCCCATAAACCCAAACCCTAAACCCTACACCAAGGAACTCTGAACTTCGGATTTCGGTCAAACTCCCACTCCCACTTTGACCTGGAAAGCATATGCTTTGCTGGCGGGCATGGACGAAGTGCACATGCATGGGAATCCCAGCTGAAGGCAAGTGAGGGTTTAGGGTTTAGGGTTACTAGGTGACGTAGGGTTTTAAGGGTGCCCTTTTTGCTGCAAGGGTGTTAGAAGGGAACCTAAACTCCCGAAGAAGAGAAAACAGGTACTACTGGGTATCCTCGGTTACTTAGAGCGCCCCAAAAGCAGGAAACCCTGAAGCCCAAACCCTAAACCCTGAACCCCGAACCCCAAACTCTTGCCTCGTACTCGGCCGCCACCGCAGATCCAATGACGACGGTGGACCCGGCCCCCTGCGGGCGGACAAAGGTCAAAAATGTGCTGAGGCTTCAGAGTTTGGAGTTTTTAGGTGATTTTGGGTTTAGGGTCTTTTGAGTTTAGGGATTTAGGTTTAGGGTCTTTTGAGTTTAGGGATTTAGGGTTTTTTGGGGGGTTGGGGGGAGAAGCAGAAGTGCTGAGGCCTGAGTTCGGGCTTAGGGGGGGTGTAGGGTTTGTGGCGGATCAGGGTTTGAGCGCAGCGCCTGCCGGCATATGCTTTAGGGTTAGAGGGTCACAGGTCTTAGGGTTTAGGATTTCGGGTTTAGGAGGTGTTGGGTTTAGGAGGTTTAGGCTTGTAGGGTGTAGCGGGCACAGGGTTATAGAGGGGGTTCCGTACGAGCTCATATGCGGCGGCTAGAACTGTGATTCAGGCGTGCGTGCAGAACGCCCCAATGCACCTAAAGCACCCGAAGCAAAAACCTTAAACCTCCAAACACAGCCCCTCAAACGTTTGTAGGCAAGCGTTGCAAAAGAGAAAGCAAGCCTCAGAAACAGCACGACAAGAAAAAACGACAACACACACACACACACAAGAAAAACAAAAGAAACAACATAATGAGAAGAAGAACAATAATAATAAGAAGAATAATAATAAGAAGAATAATGATGATAATCATGCATCCCTGGAGCCCTGTCACCTTCAACCCTAGTAAGCCCCACAACCCACAACCCTCTAACCCTAGAGGACAGGTACATGGCCGCATGTTTGCGAAGCAGAATCGTTGCTACTATCACCAAAAAGGGGACCCTTATGAACGTATAGACATGATTGTCCTCTCACCAATGTTTGTTTCGAGCCCTGCAGACACTCGCCCCAAACCTTGAACCCTAACCCTAAACCCTAAACCCTAAACCCTAAAACCCTCAACCCTCCTATACCACCTCACCTGCACCCTTTTCTCTTGAAAGAGACATCGGGCCTCCTGTGGGGGGAGGGAGACACCCGGGTCTGAAGGACTGGGGTCACAGGATCCACTCCTAGGGTTTAGGTTTAGGTTTAGGTTTATGGGGTTTAGGGTTTAGGGTTAGGGTGTAGGGTGTTTAGGGTTTAGGGGAAGCAGAACCAAAGCCATCAGAACCCGGAACTACCTACATGCCGGGCAGTCCCTTGCAGCGCCAGAAACGAGCATCAGGGATGCAGTCTTTAGCCCACTCCGAACACCCCCGGTTGGCCCCTTTCAGGGTTTAGGGTTTAGGGTTAGGGTTTAGGGTTTAGGGTTTAGGGTTTAGGGTTTAGGGCTGACAAATCTTCGTAATCAGGATCCTCATAGACCCAACTTGTGGGGAACAAAGGTATGGCAATACGTCCCAGGGGGGCCCAGCTGAGGCTGCAGGACATCGAGGAACAAGATGGGGACCGCCGGTTCCCCTAAGTCTCTCAAGAACCCGCAGGTTCTCCTGGCACCCCAGAACAGTTGAGGGTAGGGGGCTAATGAGGGTCCACGAGGACTCTAAGGTGAGTTGATCATGGAGGATGTGAGGCTTCAGGACGAGCCAAACTTATGCCTCAAACTGAGCCTAAACCCCAAACCCCTCATCCAAACCCTACACTGAACTGCCACTGAACCTCCAAGGCTTACTCAGGCTTCGGGATGTTTCGCGTTTAGGGTTGAGGGTTTTAAGGTCCATGTGGAAGACAAGGGTTTCAGAGACGGGAGATTTGGGCTCTCACGCTGCGGGATTCATGAATGAGCCTCAGGGTTTAGATCGGAGGGTCGTGGATTGAGGGTCGAGCCGTTTCGCACCTGCTTGGGAAGGCCCTATAGCACCTACTCTGGGGCATAGGACTTCCCCTTCGATATCCGACTCCTCTCCATCCTGTGCCTCGACCTACAGAACCCTAATCAGGGTCTAGGGTTCTGGGCTTGATTCAGGGTTCAAGGTGTTGGGCGCACACCCAGACCAACCCTAAACCCTGAACCCTAAGCCCTAAACCCTAAACCCCAGACCAACCCTAAACCTTGAACACTGAACCCTAAACCCTGCGATGGCCCCGAGTTTGAATGCTTGTTGTGCTCAGAGTCCCACACCCTGAGCCTGAATACAGCGGGCTTAGGGCCAAAGCTGCGACTCTAAGCCAGATCCCAGAACCCAGAAGCCCTATTGTAGGGTTTAGGGTTTAGGGTTTAGGGTTTAGGGTTGAGGGTTGAGGGTTGAGGGTTGAGGGTCTAGGGTCTAGGGTCTAGGGTCTAGGGCTAGAAGCAAGAGGAAGTCCCACAGCCCAGCGAGAACTAAAGCACTGCTGCGCCGGCTTCCACCCACTTGAGCTGAGGGCTTCAGGGGGTGCAGGGGGTGAGTTGGGTCCCTTGTTGCAACTAAACCCTAAACCCTAAACCCTAAACCCTAAACCCTAAACCCTAAACCCTAAACCCTAAACCCTAAACCCTAAACCCTAAACCAACACGTATAAACCCTTTACACGAACAAAGGGCCCATACCTCGGATCCCTATAAACAAGGGTCAGGGACCATACAAAAGCGCCCATGGGCTGACTTCAGGGAAGATAAAGGGGGGGGGGGGGGGGCGTGGGCGATGGCGCCATATGCCAGAAAGTGTCGGGATTTTGGGGTTGCGGGGGGTTCTGCTGAGTTATATAACCCAGAGGGACGAGGTTGTATGGCTAATCACTTCTAGGGGTCCTGAGTGTTGGGTCACCCTAAACCCTAAATCTTTAAACCCTTGTAGTCGGGGTTGTGAGTGGTGGGGCTATCCTAAAGCCAGCACGGCATTAGCAGCTTCTCACCTTCCTTGCTCAGAAGAGACGCCCAGCCAACCAAGTTGTCCTGTGAGGACAGATGCGCTGTTGTTTATGGTTTAGGGTTTCGGGTTTAGTATTTAGGGTTTAGGGTTTGGGGGTTTCCGACATTAGGGGTAACTTATTGGGGTCCTTATGACAAGGGAATCCTACTATGTATTTGGGGGTTTATATTGGGGTCCCTGGTTTTCGTAAACCCCCGTTGAAGCCCGAGACCCTACCAGTCAGGGATCGGTAAATCCTGAACACTAACCCTAATCCCCAAACTAAACCCCTAAGCCCTGAACCCTCATTCTAAGCCCCACACCAGCACCTTTACGAGGCCCCTGAGCACGGGTTTTCTTCTACGCTTTGCGGCTGACCGCGTGAACACGTCTCATGAATTCTGAGGTTCCATCTAAAGCCTATAAACTCCAAACTCCAGACTCCAAACCCCAAACCCCAAACCCCAAACCCCAAAGCCTAAACCCTGACAAAATGCCGGCGTGAACCCCAGAGTGTATAAGACCACTTGAGAAGAGCACTCCGAGCGCAGCCCCAGAAGAACTCCAGAAGCTCTCCAAACTGAAGGTTTTTAGGGTGGACTTGGATTCCGGTTTAGGGTTTAGGGTTTAGGGATTAGGGATTAGGGTTTAGGGTTTAGGGTCGAGGGTTTAACTTGAGACTTGCAAGGCCCGTGGCACGCACGGCGGGGGCACCACCGTGCAATCGGTTGGCAGCACCAGTTTTAGTGGTAGCCAAAGCCCAAAGCCCCATACCCGAAACCCGAAACCCGAAACCCGAAACCCTAAACCCTAAACCCTAAACCCTAAACCCTAAACCCTAAACCCTAAACCCTAGCCTTCTTTGCGCGCAGCCGCAGCCGTTGACCGACGCCGGAGCCGCTCGGGAGGCCAACCGCCTCTCTGCCACGAGCTTTTAGGGTCTTGAGCTTCCGGGCTTGGGGTCTTGGGACTTAGGGCCCCAAACCCTAAACCCTAAACCCTAAACCCTAAACCCTAAACCCTAAACCCTAAACCCTAAACCCTAAACCCTAAAAACGCCAGACCCTAAACCATAAACCTGAACCCGGTATGCTTGGTTTCGCGTTTGGACGCAGGGATCACGTTTGGGCCAGCCCAGATTGGGTCTTGGGCTTGGCGCGTTGAAGGCGAACGGGCTAAAGAGCTAAAGGGCGTATCGGGTTTAGGGTTTAGGATTTAGGGTTGAAAATTTAGGGTTTAGGGTTGAGGGTTTAGGGTTTAGGGTTCAGGGTTTGGGGTTTAGGGTTTAGGGTTTAGGGTTTAGGAGCTAGGGTTTACCCTGAAACCTACATCTTCCCTTTCAAAGGAGCTGCTTGGCTTCAATTCCGACAACGCTTACCATCCCAAAACCGCGCGCGCTCGCGGTAACAACCCTTCAAGCCACGACCCTGGAAGCCTAAAGCCTAAAGCCTAAACCTAAAAACCTAAACTCCAACTGCTTTTTGAGTTCTTCGGGCCACGTCAGTGCCAACCTTCAACCTCCGAGCTCACGTAGTTTTAGTAGGCCCGTCGCCGTCTAGGGTTTCGTTCAAAAGCCCCCAAAAATGCCCGTCTAAGCCCTCTTGAGCCACCAAGCGCCCAACCCAAGCCTGCATCCTTCACTCCCGGATTTGTAGGTACTCAAGGAGGTGACCTGTATCCCGAAACCCCAAACCCCAAAGACAAAAAGGCCTCGAAACCCGTAAGCTCCTACACGTCTTCCCCTCCCCGCCCAAAAACCGCAAAGCCGCAAACTCCAAAAGCTACCACCCCCCCCCCTCTTTCCAAGTCCCGAAACCCCAAGAGTCACACCTAGGGTTTAGGTTTCGGGTTTAGGGTTTAGGGTTTAGGAATTAGGGTTTGAGGGGTTAGGGTTTAGAGCTACCTCCTAAACCCTAAACCCTAAACCCTGAACCCTAAACCCTAAACCCTAAGCCCTAAACCCTAAACCCTAAACCCCCAAGCCCCTAAGGTGTTTTGGGGCATTGGGTGGTGTAAAAGGGACCCAGCTGCCGCCTCGAGCACCTCGCCCTTCACTACCTCAAGCATTCTGTCGGCTGTGAGGACTCAGTGTTTGGGGCTTATAGGGTTTATAGGGTTTATAGGGCTAGGGTTTAGAGGGTTTATAGGGTTTATAGGGTTTCTAGGGTTTCTAGGGTTTCTAGGGTTTCTAGGGTTTCTAGGGTTTCTAGGGTTTCTAGGGTTTCTAGGGTTTCTAGGGTTTCTAGGGTTTATAGGGTTTATAGGGTTTATAGGGTTTACAGGTGTTTATAGGGTTTATAGGGTTCTTCGGAATTTACAGGGTTTAGAGGGTTTAGGGTTCAGGGTTTGTAGGGTTTATAGGATTTATGGGGTTTATAGGGTTTGGGGTGTATAGGGTTTAGGGTTTAGGGTTTAGGGTTTAGGGTTTAGGGTTTAGGGTTTAGGGTTCATCTTCGAGTTCGGGGGTGCAGAGCTCCTTATGAGGCTTAAAAGCTTGGGGCTGCAGCATTCTGTTGAACAGCAGGCTTTTTCGGGATCTAGAGCTCAGGGTTAAGTGAGTAGAGTTTGGTAGAAGACGTCGCTCAAGATTTTTAAGTTTCAGAACAATAAGGCTGAGAGTTTGGGGTTGCGAGGTTAGGTTTCCGAAACCCAAAACCCTAAACCCTAAACCCTGAGAGTTTGGAGCTTCGGGACTGGAGAGTGTGGGTTTAGTGCATTGGGGCTTCGAGTGTAGGTTTGGAGGGTAGAGGTTTAGGGTTTAGGCTTTGAAGATTGGGGTTGAGGGGTTTAGGGTTTAGGGCTTAGAGTGTCCGAAGTCCTGAACCCTAAGCTTTAGGGCTTGGGTTTAGGGTTTAGGGCTTAGGGGTTAGGGGTTAGGGGTTAGGGGTTAGGGTTTAGGGGCTTAGGGTTTAGGGGCTTAGGGTTTAGGGTTTAAATTTACGGTTCCCAGAAACTTCACCTTGTGGAGAATCTGGGACTCATGCAACCCGGTGAATTCAAGGATTGAGGGCTTAGGCTTCAGGGTTCAGGGTTCAGGGTTTAGGGTTCAGGGTTTAGGGTTTGGGGTTTAGGGTTCAGGTTTTTTTGGAATTTTTTGGGTGTATCGTTGAGGGCGCGAAAACGTTGCAGTAGTGTTGGGTTGAGAAGACCCTTTGAGGGTGTAGGCGTTTAGGGTGAAAGGGTTTTAGAGTTTGGGAACGAAAGGAGAACCTGCCTGCCGGAGGCTGTCGCTAGCTTCATCCTGCCATGCATGACAAACTTATGGCTAACAGGGCCTGAGGTGAACGTTTAGGGTGTATACGACCCCCCCCCCCCCAACCCCCCCCCACCTCTCCCCCGGGCAGCCTCCTCGCCTAGTGTTTAAAGTTTACAAGGGTCTGGGTTTGGGATTTAGGGTTGAGGGTTCAGGGGTCTGCTTCAGTCGGGTCCTGCCCGGCGCGGAGCAGGAATGCTTTCCCAGCGCGATACTGCCGGGACCACCTGGGAACTCAACCCTAGAGAACCTAAAACCCCAAACCCTAAACCCTAAACCCTATATAAACCCTAAACCCTAAACCCTAAGCCAACCCCGACCAATCGGAATTTCCTGCACACGACAACCCTCAACCGCAACAGGTTGCAGGATCCAGAACGTCTAGCTTGGGGAAGATTCAGCCTTTGAACTGTGGCGACTTTGGCCCCAGAAGAGTTTCGGAAACCCGACTCCATCTTGTGAGGTTTTACATGGCCTTTGTGAGGCTGTTGGGGAAGGAGGGAGGTACATGCACGAACCGTGGGCTGCCGTCAGGGAAGTTGACCTAAGCTAGGGCTTAGGGTTTAGGATGTACTTAAGGTTAAGGGCAAGGGTTTAGGGTTTAGGATTTAGGGTTTCGGGTTTAGGGTCTAGAGACCCTAAACCCCAAGGAGGAATCCGTAAGGGTTCTCGTGGCTTTCTTGCCTCCAGTGCTTGGCGCACTCTCAAGGCAAGCGTTCAGGAACTCAAGTCGACCATACAAGAATTGCATAGATACAAGCATCTGGCTTCCCGACGAGTCTAAGCGGGTTTAGGGTTTAGGGTTTAGGGTTTAGGGTTTAGGGTTTAGGGTTTAGGGTTTAGGGTTTAGGGTAGATCCATGGTCCCCGATTCTGGTCCCTTACCTTCTTTAAAAGGTTCTGAGCTTAGGGGCCCTGGTGTGCTATGGAGAATACAAGGGGTGCATAGCTACCTCAGAAGGATGGGAAAGCCTTTGCCCACAGCCCTCACCCTACGTTGTCGGAAGCCAAAAAACCTCAAGCCCTAAACCCTAGCCCTAAACCCTAAATCCTAAACCCTAAACCCGAAAACTTCAATGAGAGTCCCCTGAAGATTTGGGCGATAAGTCCCAAACCACCCTGAGCCCTAAACCCTTATGGGGCGAAACTCGGACAGAATGCTGCACCCTCAAACCCTAAACCCTAGCCCTAAACCCTAAACCCTAAACCCTAAACCCTAAACCCTAACCGAAGCCTGGGGACTGCGTGTCCCAACGATACCCCAAGCAAGGCCCAAGGCTCATGAGTCAGAACCTTAACCCTGAGACCTTCTAACCCCTAAACCCTGTGCCCAATGTAGGGTTTAGGGTTTAGGGTTTAGGGTTTAGGGTTTAGGGTTTAGGGTTTAGGGTTTAGGGTTTAGGGTTTAGGGTTTAGGGTTTAGGGTTTAGATCGTTCAAGCCAGACACTCTTGACGACTCTAGCCTGGACCCGAAAGCCCTCAAACCCCCTAACCCCCGCCCCCAGGCACGCCTAAACCCCTGAGCCTCTGGACTGAACCCTGAACACCAGAACCCTAGACTCCCTCAACCCCAAAACCACTCTAAACCCTAAACCCGTCAGGCCCTTAAGCACTTTGCCGCACGGGCCGCTGCTTCAGCGCCGAACCAGCAGAGACCCAGGACGGGCCTCTGCCGTCGATTCGCCTCGCGTAAGTCTAGGGCTTCGGGTCAAAGATGTTGAGGGTTCAGGGTTTGGGGTTTAGGGTTTAGGGTTTGGGTTTTAGGGTTTAGGGTTTAGGGTTTAGGGTTTAGGGTTTAGGGTTTAGGGTTTAGGGTTTAGGGTTTAGGGTTTAGGGTTTAGGGTTTAGGGTTTAGGTAGGGTTTAGGGTTTAGGGTTTAGGGTTTAGGGTTTAGGGTTTAGGGTTTAGGGTTTAGGGTTTAGGGTTTAGGGTTTAGGGTTTAGGGTTTAGGAGCTTCGGGAAGAGTGACGTGGCATGGAGGGGCTCAGGGCTTTGGAGCTTCAGGGCCCTGGAGGGTCGACAGCTCACAGGGTTTATAAGCTTTGGAGCTGAACTCTTCCTCCGAAACAAAAACCGAGGGATTAAGCCCTCGGCCCGACGCCCGTTTTGGGTTTGGGGTTTACTTCTAGGGTTTAGGATTTAGGGTTTAGGTTTAGGAAAACCCAAGTCCCAAATGGGGGCTTACGATAATACGGGGAGGGGGTCCTGTTTATCAGGGGATCTCCTACTATTTGAGGGTGTATATTAGGGCTCCCTTATTTTCGTCAACTCCCAAACGGCTTCGCGTTCTACTACTTGCTGGAGAACCCTCAAAACATAGAAGGTTATGATCCTTATATTGCCAGTAGAAGGAAGAACTTATTCTATTTATTTAATTAATTTATTAATTATTTTTTTTCGTTTTTTTTGGGGGGAAGAGGGCTCTTCAGCAAATAGTAGTTTAGGGTTGAGGGTTTAGGGCTCCTTCTCGCGGGCCTCAGCTGCACCACGTGCTCCGGCTGTTGGGCTTCCTCCTTCGTGGCTTCGAGGACCTCCAGGCAGCCCAAAACGCCACAACGCCACAAAAAACTCTGAAGGGTTTAGGGTTTAGGGTTTAGGGTTTAGGGTTTAGGGTTTAGGGTTTAGGGTTTAGGGTTTAGGGTTTAGGGTTTAGGGTTTAGGGTTTAGAGTTTAGGGTTTAGGTTTTAGGGTTTAGGGTTTAAACACCCTGAAGCCTTAAACATTTGGGGGGGGTTTACGATATTATAAGGGGTACCTTATTGGGGTCCTGAAAAAATTGGGGATCCTACTATTTGGGGGTCTATACTAGGGGTCCCCTATTGTCGTAAACCCCCATTTCAACCCGAAAGCCAAGAACCCAACGATCAGTTGCATTTTGTTGCTAGCTGAACCTCGTAGTATGCCTAGAGCGACTGGGCCGACACAGGTTTAGGGTTTGGGGATTTTAGGTTTAGGGGTTAGGGTTTAGGGTTTCGAATTTGCATGCCCAAGTGGCGCCCTAAATTGAAATGGCTTAGTTAGCTGACAACCAACGGCCACAGCCACATAGATGCTCAAGTGCATTGAACTGCCTGACTAATAATAAGGAAGATGAACGTCTTCACCACCTGCCCGTTTGCTCCAACCGACACGAGAACGGAGATGTGTCAGCAAACTGAACTCTCTCATTTTTGGAAGAATCGGCATATTTCGTGCTTCCAAGAAAGACCCCGAGTAACCCACCCAGCCCGCACCCGTTTAGTAAGAAATCACATGTACTAAACCTTTGTATGGCACATTTACCGTTTGAAACAGTCGGATAACAAACAGCGCCGTTGCAAACAGGTCCTAGACCCAGGAATAATCTAGGAACAAAAGGGGTGCCTTTTTTGGTTGAAAGGGGCTTATTTCAGGGAACCTCGACCCTACTCTGGGTCGGGGATGGGCCGCGGGTGCTGCGCCGAAATTATCCGCACATGCATGCTGCACCCGAAACCCTCAACCCTAAGCCCTAAACCCTGAACCGAACCCTGAACCCTAAACCCTAAGCCCTAAACCCTGAACCCTGAACCCTGACCCTAAACCCTAAACCCGAACCCCTGAACCCTAAACCCTGAGCCCTAGCCCCAGAATGGCGATTCCACAGGAGCCTCGAACACCTCCCCCACATGCAAGGCGCGCACGGACGCAGAGCCTGGGCGGAGGCGGAGAGACGAGCCGAATGAAAAAAACCCTAGGGTTGAAGGCTTGGGATTCTAAATCTAGGGGTGTAGGGTTTAGGGTTTAGGTTTTAGGGTTCTAGGGTTTTAGGGTTTTAGGGTTTAGGGTTTAGGTTTTAGGGTTTTGGGGTCTTAGGGTTTTAGGGTTTAGGGTTTAGGGTTTAGGGTTTAGGGTTTAGGGTTTAGGGTTTAGGGTTTAGGGTTTAGGGTTTAGGGTTTAGGGCTTGGGCTCTGGGCTGAAGAGACGTGGAAAATGCGCAGGCAGATGTCCCTGAACCCTAAGCCCCCCTATATAGGAACCCTGAGAAGCTTCTAACGGCAACACGAATTCAGGGAGACCTGCGACCGTATGTAGGGTTTAATCTCTGGTTCGAAACCTGAATCTCTTACAGTGTACGGTTATAGACGGTAAGCGTCTCCGAAGATGTTGGAAGATGTTCAAGATGGGGCCTGAAACATAGGCGCAAGCGCAACAACATCCCAAGATTCAGTAGTAGTAGATCAAGGGAACCCTACCAAGGGGCCCCCAACCCTCTCTCACAGCAGCATCACTGCGAGTCCGAGACCCTTACCATAAAACCCTAAACCGCTGAAGACCCTCCTTGCCCTGAAGATCTCGGGCAGGAAGCTGGAAGAGAGCGCTCTGCTCAGCGTTCCAGGGCGGGTGATGGCCTTAGCATCCGAAGGCATCGTCCGAAACCCCAAAACCCAAAACCATAAACCCTAAACCCCAAACCTGAACCCTAAACCCTAAACCCCAAACTCCAAACCCTAAACCTCCAAGGGCCCTGGGCCATGAATCCTGAAGCCCTAGCGCCCCAGACCCTGACACCCTAAACCCCGAAGCCCCTAAGCCTAGACCCCCTAAACCCTAAACCCGAAACTCTAAACCCTGAACCCTAAACTTAACTCTAAGCCCTAAACGTAACCCTAAATCCTTAAATCTCAACCTCAACCCTCAATGACCCAACCCAAAGCAACCCCTACCAAGCACAAAGAAACTCCAACCATAGGGCCGTACCTGGTGCTGGGCCGGGCTAGATCCAAAAGAAGCGCTGAGGGTTTAGGGTTTAGTGTTTAGGGTTTAGGGCTTCGGGTTTAGGGTTGCCCCAGTACCTGATCCCATAATTGCTGCAGGTTCGCACTCAGAGCAAGGTAACCCTTAAACCAAAAGCCAGAACCCTGCTTTTGGAGCTCATAGGGCGACTCTCGAGGATCAAGGGTACACGAGCCTCGACAGAACTGTACTGTCGCTTCGGGGTTGCAGGGGTTGAGTTTCGGGTTTAGGGCTTAGGGTTTAGGGTTTAGAGTCTAGGGTTTAGGGTTTAGGCTTTAGGGTTTAGGGTTTAGGGCTTGGCTCCCGCCGGATCTCTGAACCCTTGACCCATCAACGCCCCAAACTCTTGACACTAAGCTCGGTGCGTAGTGCTTTGTACAAGGCTCCAGGAACACCTTGGGCTATTGTGGGATGGGGTGAAGACTCTTCTTTGTGTGTAGATAGACAGACAGACAGATAGATAGATAGATAGGTAGATAGATAGATAGATTCATAGATTAGATAGATAGATAGATGGCTTAGATAGATGGATTAGATAGATAGATAGATAGATATGCACGTATAGGCATTTGCAGTTGTGGTTTCATGTACGTGTATATTTCTATATAGACATCTGTCTATAAGTATATGTTTTCATGGTACATATACATATATAGAAAATGTATACCTTCTGGGTATATATATATATATGTACATATTTGTTTGTCTATTGATATGACGTGGCGTGGCGAAATATGATGTGATGTGATGTTATGTGATATGACGTGATATGATGTTGACCATGTTCATCATCATCGTCACTGTCATAAACATATCAATACCCGAAAGGTTCACAACGCATTGAGGCTTCTGGGTCTACTAGGGGCGCTCCAAATGGAAAAGGCCAGCTAAACAGACCATAAAACGAACACAAAAAAAAACAACTGTCAACTCCTATGCCCCCAAACCCTAACATTTCAGGTCCCTGTGGGATGGGGTAAAGACTCTTCTTTGTGTGTAGATAGACAGATAGATAGATCGATAGATAAATAGATTCATAGATAGATGTGTTAGATAGATGGATTAGATAGATAGATAGATATGCACGTATAGGTATTTGTGGTTTCGTGTACGTGTATATTTCTTTCTAGACATCGGTAAATAAGTATATGCTTTAATGGCACACACACATGGAAAATGTATACCCTTCTGGGTGTGTATGTGTATATATATATATATATATATATTTGTTTATTGATATGACGTGGTGTGGCGAAATATGAAATGATGTGATATGATGTGATATGATGTGATATGATGTGATGTGATATGACGTGATATGATGTGGTAAACAACAACGGACAATCATCATCATCATCATCATCATCATCATCATCATCATCATCATGATCATGATCATGATCATCATCATCATCGTCATCGTCATCGTCATAAACACATCAATACCCGACAGGTTCGCAACGCATTGAGGCTTCTGGGTCTTCTAGGGGCGCTCCAAATTGAACAAAGCCAGCTAAACAGACCATGGACACGAATGAACAAAAAAACAACTCTCAACTCCTATGCCCCCAAACCCCTAGCGACTGAACCCAGGCGGAACCAGGATTATGGTTCAGGGTTCCTTGAATTCCTCACTCCAGCTGCAGTGATGCTTCAGGTCGCTCTAGAGCCCTGCAAGCTTCCGAACCCCGGAGAGCCCGAAGCCCCTAAACCCTAAACCCTAAACCCTAAACCCTAAACCCTAAACCCTAAACCCTAAACCCTAAACCCTAAACCCTAAACCCTAAACCCTAAACCCTAAACCCTGCCCACTTCTTGATTTGGTCTAGGCCTTAGACGCTCATCGGGATTGAGGCTTTGGGGCTTTTGGGGAGTTTAGGGCTTCGAGTTTCTCTAAGGCGTTTAGGGGTCAGAAAACCCTAAACCCTAAACCCTAAACCCTAAACCCTAAACCCTAAACCCTAAACCCTAAACCCTAAACCCTAAACCCTAAACCCTAAACCCTAAACCCTAAACCCCTAAACCCCTAAACCCCTAAACCCCTAAACTGAGCTACTCGGACTGGGCCATGCGGCGGTCCCTGCGTTTCCTTTCACCGTCACCCAGCCCGCCGTCTCCTGGCAGCCGCCCAGATTTTTTCCGAGGTTTAGGGTTCAGGGTTGAGGGTTTAGGGTTTAGGGTCTAGGGTTCAGGGTTCAGGGGTTAGGGCTTCGGGGTTCAAGGTTGAGGGTTGAGGGTTAGGGTTTAGGGTTCAGGGTTTAGGGTTTAGGGTTCAGGGTTGAGGGTTGAGGGTTGAGAGTTTAGGGCTTAGGGTTCAGGGTTCAGGGTTCGGGATTAGGGGGCTACCGGCGTATCTTCGGGCCCTGGATGGATTTGAGTTGCAAGGTGGTTTAGGGTGCCGGGTTTAGAGCTTAGCACGGCAAGGTCCAAGAGGCCATGAACCTAAACCCTACGCCCCAAACCCATGCCCTACACCCTATTCCCTATACCCTATACCCTATACCCTATACCCTATTCCCTAAACCCTAAACCCTAAACCCTAAACCCTAAACCCTAAACCCTAAACGCTATTCCCTATACCCTCAAGCCGAGGGAGTGAACTCCGGGCTTCGTGTTTTTTAGGGCTTTTGGAGTCTGGGCGAGTGTTGAGTCTTTAGGGTTTTAGGGTTTGTTTAGGGTTGAGGGTTGAGGGTTGAGGGTTGAGGGTTGAGGGTTGAGGGTTGAGGGTTGAGGGTTGAGGGTTGAGGGTTGAGGGTTGAGGGTTGAGGGTTGAGGGTTGAGGGTTGAGGGTTGAGGGTTGAGGGTTGAGGGTTGAGGGTTGGGGGTTGGGGGTTGGGGGTTGAGGGTTGAGGGATGTTCTAAGGGTTGCTACATAGTCACTTACTATGGGTCCTTGATTGGGGAACCCTTCTGTTCCCCTTTTAATGTAACGGACCATATTCAGGGACTATGGAATTACCCTTGGAGTTTTGGAGATTAAAGTCGGGCCTATGGTTGAGGGGTTTTAGAGTTCAAGGTTATAGGCTTCGGGTTTAGGGCTTCGGGCTGTTGGGGTTTCAGGGTTTAGGGCTTAGGGTTTGGGGCTTTAGGGCTGGACCGTTGCACAGGCTAGGTTTGGAGGAGGTGCTCCCCGAATCGAAAGAGGGACCTTATAAAACTACATATTTAGGACGGGGAGCTGCAGATGTAAGCCTCACACAAAAATGGCTGTCAGTAAGATGATCTGGGGTGCTCACCCTAAACCCGAGACCTTAAGCGCTGAACCCCAAACCTCAACCAAGCCCATTCTACTTGTGGTCAGTATCATGATCTGGTGCCCTAAACCCCAAACCCCAAACCCTAAACCCTAAACCCCAAACCCTAAACCCTAAGCCTTGAACCCCCAACCTCCAAAAACCCCAAAGCCCCCACCTCCCTCCATCAAGGGCACTGTAAGTACACCGTGCGCCTCGGCGCCCAAGAGCCGCACCTGCAGGCGCCGGATGCCTCGGGCGTCTAGGGGCCACTTGGAGGTTCATGGGGCATTCTTGGGGTTTTGGGGGTTTTGGGGGTTTTGGGGTTTAGGGTTTAGGGTTTAGGGTTTAGGGTTTAGGGTTTAGGGTTAGGGTCTGACAGGGTCTAGGGTCTGGGGTTTAGGATGTCCGGGATTGTGGGGACGTCGGGTTTGTAGCGTAAGCCATTTAGCGCTCAAGGGTCTTAGGGTGCAGAAGGGCTAGAGATTTTCCGGGGCTCAGTCTGCGCAATGCTTTTGCACCCCTACCGTGCCTCCGACATGAAGCCTTGAAGCCCAAGACCCTATACCCCCACCCTTCTTCCTTGCCATAGGGCGCGGTTGTAAGTTGTTATAGGGTTGGAGTATGATATTCTGGGTTTAAAGGCCATGGCCGACTGGACAAAACATACCCCCAACGCCCGAAACCCACAACAGAAAATCAAAACCGGCACAGAGCCCCACGCGGGGGCCCGCGCGCACACACACACACACACAAACAAAACACAAACACAAACACAAACACAAACACAAACACAAACACAAACACCAAACGGACAAAGAACAAACGGACAAAGAACAAAACAAAGCCAACCCGGGAAACCTGAACCCTCGACCTTTAACCCAAAATCTCTGTGGCCTAAACGGAACACCGCAGGCCTCCAGGGAGTTGAAACTAGAGTCCTCAACTTAGTACCCAGTACTAGCCCTTAATTGGGGACCTGCTTTCTGAAGCCTACTAAGCCCGAGCTGGACCCCTAAACCCCAAACGCCATCATTTAAGCCATAAGCCCTAACGCCCAGATCCGCCCGAGAATTTAGGACTTAGGGTTTACGGTTTGACGACAACTGGAAACCCTAAACCCCAAATCCTAAACCCTAAACCCTGAGCCCTAAGCCCTAAGCCCTAAGCCCGAAGCCCTAAACCTACCCTAAACCCTGAACGAAGCAAAAAAGCGAAATCATACGCGGGTTTACGATCATAGGGGACCCGCAAAATAGACCCCCAAAAAGAAGGGTCCTCTCATAACAAGACCTATACGGTACACCTAGTATCGTAAACCCCAATATGGTAGAGGTACAGCCCTTAAAACCCTCAACCCTAAACCCTAAACCCTAAGCCCTAAACCCTTTATATTTTGGAAGGCAGAAGGCCAGTGGTGGGCTCCTCCTCCGCCGCCGCACCCTGGGCAAGCCAGCTTGCGGGTGCAGGGTTTTGGGGTTCAGGTATTGGGGCTTAGGGTTCTTTTTAATTTAGGGCTTAGGGTTTAAGGTTTAGGGTTTAGGCAGTTTAGGGTTTAGGGTTTAGGTTTTAGGGTTTATGGGTTATGGGTTATGGGTTACGGGTTTAGGGCCTTGGGAGGTTCGAAAGTTGGAGGGTTTGGGGAAGTAGGAGATTGTGGGGCTTAGGGTGCTGTTTTAGGGTTTAGGGTTTAGGGTTTAGGGTTTAGGGTTTAGGGTTTAGGGTTTAGGGTTTAGGGTTTAGGGTTTAGGGTTTAGGGTTTAGGGTTTAGGGTTTAGGGTTTAGGGTTTAGGGTTTAGGGCGATCCTGGGAGGGTCGAAAGTTTGAGGCTTGGGGAAGTCGGGGGGGGGGGGGGGGGGGGGGGGGGCGCAGGGGATTTGGGGGCTCGAAGTTCAACCCGTTTGGGGCGTAGGGTCTAAGGGTTGAGGGCTTAAGCTCCCCTAAACCCTAAACCCTACACCCCAAACCCTAAACCCTAAACCCTAAACCCTAAACCCTAAACCCTAAACCCTAAACCCTAAACCCTAAACCCTAAACCCTAAACCCCCACCCCCCGAAGCGCGCCTCGGCCAGGAGGAAGGTGCCGCTGTCCAACTTCTTGGTCATTTTGCTTTTGAGGTCCAAGTCCTCGAAGTGGGGCTCTGAAAGGGCTCTCACGGGCATCTCGGAGGGTTTAGGGTTTAGGGTTTAGGGTTTAGGGTTTAGGGTTTAGGGTTTAGGGTTTAGGGTTTAGGGTTTAGGGGTTTGAGGGTTTAGGGTTGAGGGTTTGAGGGTTTGAGGGTTTCAGGGTTTGAGGGTTTCAGGGTTTAAGGGTTTCAGGGTTTGAGGGCTTGAAGCGTTAGGGTTTGGGGGTTTGGGGGTTTGAGGGTCTGAGGGGGGTCCGGAAGTTTACTGCGAAAGGATTTTCTCCTGCGAAAGGCTTTTCTCTCCACCCCCAAAGCCACCAACTCTGCAATCCAACATAAGGCAATACATGTGGATATACCAAGGCCCCTAAACCCTGATCCTCCAAAGCCACTGGACTATGGTTTAGGGGCTTAGGGGCTTAGGGGCTTAGGGGTTTAGGGGCTTAGGGGCTTAGGGGTTTAGGGGTTTAGGGGTTTAGGGGTTTAGGGGTTTAGGGGTTTAGGGGTTTAGGGGTTTAGGGGTTTAGGGGTTTAGGGTTTAGGGGAGCCGTGGGTCTGTCGGGATGGGTTGAGGGTTCGGGTTCGCGCAAGGAGAGGGAGGGGAGAGGTAACTTGACAACCTAATCTAAACCCTGGCCTAGCCAGAAAAGCATCATGAACAGCAACTCCCCAAACCCCTAAACCCGGAACCCTAAACCCTTGAACCCCTGAACCCCTGAACCCTGAACCCTTGAACCCTTGAACCCTTGAACCCGTGAACCCCTGAACCCCTGAACCCTTGAACCCTTGAACCCGTGAACCCCTGAACCGCTGAACCCCTGAACCCCTGAACCCTTGAACCCTTGAACCCTTGAACCCTTGAACCCTTGAACCCTTGAACCCTTGAACCCTAAACCCTAAACTCAGCCAGAGCGGCGCTTGTCATCGCGACGGGCGTGGTACATCTGTACCTCTGGCCAAACCCTGAACCGAACCCTAAACCCCCCCGGCCCTAAACCCTAAACCCTAAACAATAAACGCTAAACCCTAAACCCGAAACCCTAAACCCTAAACCCTGAACCCTGAACCCTGAACCCTGAACCCTGAACCGAACCCTAAACCCCTTCAGCCCTAAACACTAAGCCCTGAACCGTGAAACCCTACCCCTAAGCCCTGAACCCTAAACCCCCTAAGCCCTCAACCTTTATCCGCCAAACCCAGGATCTTCTGGGCTAGCTTCCTTTCTACGGTTTAGGGTTTAGGGTTTAGGGTTTAGGGTTTAGGGTTTAGGGTTTAGGGTTTAGGGTTTAGGGTTTAGGGTTTAGGGTTTAGGGTTGTGTCTAGGCTTTAAGTTTTAGGCCTCGGGTTTTCATGCTCACCAATGGCTCTAAACTGGTATAGGGGAGACCCCGCCCCTCCCCCCCCCCCACCACATAAAATGAGGATCAATAATAAAACGCATGCAAACAAAACTCCAATAAAGACCTTACCTCAGCAATTACTAATATATGGATTCGGCTTCAAAGTGGTGCTCTCAATCTGCTCCAGCGAAATTACCATCGGCGCGAGCGCGAGCGCGAGCGGCTTCTGGCGCTGGTCTCGAGAACCACCAGTGGTTGGTAAGTGACCAGGAGGCGTTCGAAGTTCCAGCACGAAGGGTGTGCCGGCGTAGTATGCGGTGTGAGGAGGGCTGGCTGCGCCATGTACAAAGCAAAGCCCGGCTCTTGATCCTGGATAGTCGTCGTGGGTAGTCCGTTTGCTCGAAGGGCTCTTTAAGGTTTATAATCTCTTCCCCGCAGTACTTAAAAAAATACCCTGACCACCCTGACCCCAAAACCCGATCCCGTCGGCCCATATTCAATCCTCTACCGAATTGGGGGGGGTTCGGGGGTGTCGAAATCTGAAGCCTGACTCTGAAAGCCCAAAACTCTCAAGACTCAAGTTCCCCTCACTCCCAGCAAGCTACAATAAGGACGGGCTGTTTCTTCGGACATTCGATTAAGAACCCCCTGTGTTTTGGCGGCGGGTCTTCATACCATGGGGATAGGGGGGGGGGGGGGGGTACTTTAATATTAGGGGGACGGGGTTAGGGTTTAGGGTTCAGGGAGCCTTGTGAGGTAGCTGCCGTTTACGCTTTAGAGGTTGGGGTTCCGGGCTTTGGGTTCGGAGATGATGTTAGCTGCCAAGAGCCCAAAAATGCTAAGGGCGTAGTAAGGCGTAGTACTCGATATTCCTACGCTAACCACAACACCGAACCCTGCGAAGCCGTGGGCTACATTGAACGTCCAGAGCAGGAGCCTGAAGTCGTAGGCAAGAAAACTTCAATGTTCCGAAGAAAGGGTTTAGGGTTTAGGGTTTAGGGTTTAGGGTTTAGGGTTTAGGGCTTAGGGCTTAGGGCTTAGGGTTTAGGGTTTAGGGTTTAGGGCTTAGAGTTTAGGGCTTTCTGCGAACCCACTCGGATGAGATGTAAACTATCCCAAGCAAGAATCGGGCCCTGAAGACTTAAATGCCTATGAAGCCGAAGGAAAACTGGCGAACCCTATCCAGCCAAGCGGCAGTTTCTCGCCTTTTTCAGCACCAACCTGCGCACGCAAACCAGCTTCAAAAACGTAAATCTAGCTAGCTATGAGTATTGCAGGCTTATAAGCACCCCAATTGAGGAAAAAAACAGGCCATCACTGTACTGATCCGACTTAGAACCTTCATTACTACCATGAACCTCCAAGCCAGAAGTCCTAAACCCTAAACCCTAAGCCCAAAACCCTAAACCCTAAACCCTAAACCCTAAACCCTAAACCCCCTTGTTAAAACCCCAACTCCGAAACTCCCTGAGACCTCAGCCCCTCGATCCCTAACACCCCAAAGAAGCTAAAAACCCGTCGGCCCTCCCGCGCCTACCTGGGACTCGATTTACCCTAAACCCTAAACCTTAACCTACCTACAGTTTAGTAGGAACTATCCTTAATTAGTAGGTATAACCCAGAAAAAGGTAGGTGAAGAGGGTTCCAGGTAGACCCTAAACCCAAACCCAAGGCCCCCCCCCCAGCCCGGTTATAGCCCCAGGTAGGTCAGCTGCCTGCCCGAACTTGTCCAGCACCGTGAACCATCCCACGGCGCTGTCTCTAAGCGCCTAGCCATGCGCAGGAGGGGCTCGTGTCAAGCCATGCTTTCAAGGCATAGAGCGCTTCAGGATTTAGGGCTTGAGGGCTTCAGGCATTTCCAGGGTTGAGGGCGGACTCTGGGTATTCCACATGTAGGGCTACATCCGAAACCCCAAATCCCAAGGGGGCTTTCTGGGACCCTAAACCTTAAAAGGGAATAAGGGCCAGAGTTCCTAGATTTGGTTTACCCTAAACACTAAACCCTAACCCCCAAATCGTAGAGGGTTTACGGTTTAGGGTTCAGGGATTTGGTTTTGATCCGATCCCTAATGCCTAAAGCCTAACTAAACCCTAAAGCCCAAGCCCCTAAACCCTAAACCCTAAACCCTAAGCCCCTAAGCCTCTAAGCCCCTAAGCCCCAAGCCCCGAAGCCCCCCCCCCCCTATGCCCTAAACCCTAAACCCTAAACCCTAAACCCTAAACCCTAAATAAACCCTCTCTAGAAAGGTCTCGCCTTGCCCTTGGCGCGCTGCACCGACGACGACGCCGTCGTCTTTGGGCCCTGGCCGTGTGAAAGCTGGGCTGGGTTACGAAACCTATATCGCAAGCCCAAGCTAGCCCTAAACCCTAAACCCTTAACCCTTAACCCTAAACCCTAAACCTTAAACCCTAAACCCTAAATCTAAACAATCCCAACCCTAATGTAAGGCTTCGACGTCTGACTGAAGCAATAGAAGGGAACCCTACTATTTGGGGGTCTACTCTAGGGGTCCGCTATTTTCGTAAACTCCCCACATGACAGCAACCCCCTGGCCTGCAGCAGCTCCAGCACATCGCCGAACTCCATCTCCTCCGCGTCGCCTTCCTCGTGGGGCAGCGGGACCTGCTTCATGGTCACCGGATCGGTTCAGGAGTTTTTGGGGGTTTCGGGTCTTGAGGTTTGGGGTTTGGGGTTTAGGGTTTAGGGTTTGGGGTCTAGGGTTTAGAGTCTTGGGGTTGAGGGTTTAGGGTTTAGGGTTTAGGGTTTAGGGTTTAGGGTTTAGGGTTTAGGGTTTAGGGTTTAGGGTTTAGGGTTTAGGGTTGGTTTGGATCCTATGCTACTCAGAATCATGATGGCAATCAAGAGTCATGTAATATCTGTGCCTCACCTTGAGCAGGGTGTAGCCAGGGCGGTGGGCAGGACCCACAATCGCAGTGTTGAGCTACATTCTGCGAGAACGCATACCCCTCCCTCCTACCCCCCCCCACCCCCGCCCCCACCCATAGACCCCAAACCCTCAACCCTCAACCCAAAACCCCGCCCCCACCCCCAACCACCCAAAAAGAAGGAAGAAGGCTCGTCGAGAGGATCAACTACCTCAGCTTTTTGAGCCTAGGATCCCACACTCCTCAAGGCTTAGGGGTTGTAACGGTCTAGGGTTTAGGGTTTAGGGTTTATAGGGTTTATAGGGTTTGTAGGGTTTCTAGGGTTTATAGGGTTTATAGGGTTTATAGGGTTTATAGGGTTTATAGGGTTTCTAGGGTTTATAGGGTTTATAGGGTTCATAGGGTTTATAGGGCTAATAGGGTTTATAGGGTTTATAGGGTTTATAGGGTTTTATAGGGTTTTATAGGGTTTTATAGGGTTTATAGGGTTTATAGGGTTTATAGGGTTTATAGGGTTTATAGGGTTTATAGGGTTTATAGGGTTTATAGGGTTTATAGGGTTTATAGGGTTTATAGGGTTTATAGGGTTTATAGGGTTTATAGGAGTTAGGGTTTAGGGGTTGTAAGGGTTCATGAGGGCGGTTTGTGGTTTCAGAGTTCAGGGATTTTGGGGCTTCGAGTTTAGGGCTTCGAGTTTAGGGCTCGGGGTTCGGGATTTTGGGGGAAACGAGGTTAGGGCTTAGGGGCAAAAGCAAAAGCAGAGGGGGCTGGCTCGCCTTCTCGTGGCTGACGCAGATGTAGTAAGGCTTGCCAGTCTCCTTTTCGGGTCTTGGGGACGTGTGTAGGTCTTTGTGGTTTAATTAGCTAGACCCTGAAGTAACCTAGGAATAAAAAGGGTACCCTTTTTGGTTTTAAGGGGATGATAAGGGAACCCCAACCCTAAAAAAAGGAAAAAAAGGCCTATTCCCGGTCCTGGTTAGGGTTTAAGGTTGGGGGCTTGGGGGCTGGAGTTTCGGGCGCTTCTTGCACAGCAAATGAACCCCTGCAAGGATGAGCGCCACCTGTGACAGAACCATCCCTAAACCCTAAACCCTAAACCCTAACCCTAAACCCTAAACCCTAAACCCTAAACCCTAAACCCCAAACCCTAAACCCTAAACCCTAAACCACAAACCCTAAACCCTAATTAAACCCAAAACCCTAATGCCCTCACTGCCGAGTCGCAACTTCAGAACAGGCGACAGAACCGCGAGGGCTGGGGGCGGTCTCTGCCCGAAACACGAAATCGCTGCCCCAAAACACTAAACCCTAAACCGGTTGAGGGTTTAGGGTTTAGTTTAGGGTTCAGTCCCAGATCCCAGACCTCGGCTCCAAAACGAACGGTTCACGCACCATGGAGACTTCCCCCCTCCAACCCCAGCCAAAACGAGAACTCAGCAACCTAAACCCTAAACCCTAAGCCCTAAACCCTAAACCCAAAGCCCTGAACCTTAAATCGAAAGCTCCTTCAAGTAGGGGGTGCCCTGGTTGCCCTTGATGGTGATCCTTGGCGGACGAGAGTGGAGTCTGCTGCTTCGGGGTGGGGGGCAAGTTTAGGAGTCGAGGCGACAAGGGAGTGGATGGCACTGCTCCGCAATCCCCTATCATGCTCTCTTTCTACCACTCTCAAGAATGCCGCCTACTACGCAATAACGCTCTCTGCTACCCTAAACCCTAAACCCCAAACCGTAAACCCTAAACCCTAAACCCTAAACCCTAAACCCTAAACCCCAAACCCTAAACCCTAAACCCTAAACCCTAAACCTTAAACCCTTACCAAACCCTAACCCTAATCCCCAAACATGTCCCAGGCGCCAGCCCTTGGTGTCGTCGGTAACGCAGCGCGCGCGGATGCGCTCCAGGCCGCAGGACGCCACCTTTGTGGGGCTTATGGGTATTTAGGGTTTAGGGTTCAGGGTTTAGGGTTTAGGGCTTTTGGGATTAGGGTTTAGGGTTTAGGGTTCAGGGTTTTAGGGTGCCTATGGTGTGTAGGGTGCTTCAGGTGTTTAGGGTTTAGGGTTTAGGTTGTCCGTTGTCAAGTCTTCCTGAAAACAGGGTACCGCTGTAGCCCAATCGTGCTTTGAGAAACCCTACAACCCTCAACCGGGGCTTTTGGGATTCGGGTTTAGGGTTTAGGGTTTGGGGTTTAGGGTTTAGGGTTTAGGGTTTAGGGTTTAGGGTTTAGGGTTTAGGGTTTAGGGTTTAGGGAGCTCATTTGAAGCACCCCAGCCCCTCAACTCCCATCCGCCTGGAAGGCCCCAAGTGACAACCTCAACTCTCACCCTCAACCCTAAAGCTTAGGGTTTAGGGTTTAGGGTTTAGGGTTTGGGGTTTCGGGTTTCGGGTCTAGGGTTTAGGGTTTAGGGTTTCCAGGCGTGTTGAAAACCTCAAAGTTTTGGGGTTGGCTAAGGGTTTCCCAACAAACCTCTCCACCCCCAGTGCCCTCGTCGGGGGTGCCTCGAGGGGGCCCTCCAGAACCTCCACCAGCTCGCCTTTTCCGGGCTTCCGAACCTTCCAGCGACTCAATCCCAAAAGGCACAAGCCTCAACCCTAAACTAAACAGCCTAAACCCTAAACCCGAAACCCTAAAGCCTGAACCCTAAACCTAGACACTAAACCCTATATTTGAGACCGTTTTCTGTCCTACCCTTTACAGCTTCTGCCTCAGATCCTCCCCCTGACCCCAAAGCCCCAAACCCCAGACCCCGGTTGGCTTAAAGGGTATGGCTCAGCTGGTAAGAGCAGAAGTGCAAGCGTAAGGTTTGTAGGTTTGGGCTTCAAGCGAGTTTAGGGTTTAGGGTTTAGGGTTTAGGATTTAGGGTTTAGGGTTTAGGGTTTAGGGTTTAGGGTTTAGGGTTTAGGGTTTAGGGTTTAGGGGCTGATGGACGTTTCCGGGAACAAACGGAAGCTTTGCGTCTTTAACTCGGGTTCCGAAGTGCTGGCCCGCCTCTAAGCTAGATCCCGCTTTGTAGCTGGGGTTTAGGGTTTAGGGTTTAGGGTTTAGGGTTTAGGGTTTAGGGTTTAGGGTTTAGGGTTTAGGGTTAAGGGTTAAGGGTCCCATTCTTTGAAGTTGCAGTTCATCTGCGCCGGCGTTTTCTTTCAGAAGCCGACGCCCCGAACAGGCCCTAAACCCTAAACCCTATACCTGGTGGACTAAATGAACCCTGAAAGGGTGGTTTAGGGTTTAGGGTCCACATACCCTAGTACAGGCTGTAGTCTTGGCCATCGTGGATATGATCCCAATTCTAGGGTTCATTCTCGTAAATTTGGTACCAGAAACATCCCCCCAAACCATCCCAAACCCAGGTAGCCATCCTCTCTGAGTTCCCTGCGGTCTTGCCAGTGCCGATGTCTTTGTCGGAGGTCACTGCGACCGGCGTCTCCACAACGTAGAACCTAGGGGTTTAGGGTTCAAGGCGTCAGGGTTTAGGGCTTCGGGACTCATGCAGTTCTGCCAGCTGCTCGCATGTGCAGTGGGCTCAGAGCAATTTTGGAGTTGCAAGATTTCGGGTAGACTACGTTGCTCAAGCTTCTAGCGGAGGGTCGCCACAACAAAGATGACACCCGCAGAAGCATTGGACCGTACACCGTACGCCCTAACACTGCAAAGTACCTTTCGACAAAGATCCTCAGAAGCGCGGTTCAGGGCCTTTCGGGCTTGGAGTTTTGGGTTCAAACCCTAAACCCTCAACCCTAAACCCCTAAACCCTAAACCCCTAAACCCTAAATCCTAAACCCTAAACCCTAAATCCTAAATCCTAAACCGTAAGCCCTACTGTAAGAGACTGAGAGCCAGACTGTTGGATCAACGCCGCAAGCTTGGCGGCATGGAGGCCGTCTGCCGCCAGACGCTGGGCGAGCAGCGTGGCTTGATCCTGTGTGGGATAGGGCGGATAGGGTTTAGGGTTTAGGGATTAGGGATTAGGGATTAGAGTTTAGGGTTTAGGGTTTAGGGTTTAGGGTTTAACGTTTATGGTTTGTGGATTCCGGGCTTAGGGTTCAGGGTATGGTGTTCAGGGTTTAGCATTTAGCGTGTAGGGGTTCAGGGTTTGGAGCTTAGGGTTTCATCCTCAAAAGGAACACACATGAATCGTTAGAGTCTCGCAGGCATCATGGACGCGCAAGCCTGATTTTGCCCCGACCCCCAACTCTAAACCCAAACCCCAAGCCCCCAACCCTGCCCTACAACCCTAAACCCTAAACCCTAAACCCTAAACCCTAAACCCTAAAATTAAATTTTTAAACCCCAAAGGTCGGAAGCCTTGGATCTTGCCCGGCAGGCCTCCGAGATGTCCGAGGCCGACAAGCTCATGATGTGATCTCGGAAGCCCTGGCGCGGTGCAGGGATTAGGGGTTCAGGGTTCAGGGGTTCAGGGGTTCAGGGGTTCAGGGGTTCAGGGGTTCAGGGGTTCAGGGGTTCAGGGGTTCAGGGGATCAGGGGATTAGGGGTTCAGGGGTTCAGGGGTTCAGGGGTTTTAGGGGTTTAGGGGTTTAGGGGTGTAGGGTCTTAGGGCTTAAAGGTTTAAGGGTTTAAGGGTTTAAGGGTTTAGGGGTTCAGAGGTTCAGGAGTTCAGGGGCTTAGGAGTTTCGGGGTCTTAGGGCTTAAGGGTTTAGGGCTTGAAGGTTTCAGGGTTTCAGGGTTTAGGGGTTTAGGGGTCTTGGGGTTTTGGGGGTTTAGGGGTTTTGGGGGTTTAGGGGTTTAGGGGGGTTAGGGGTTTAGGGGTTTAGGGGTTTAGGGGTTTAGGGTTCAGGGTTTTAGGGATTGAAGGGTTAAGCGTTTGAGGGTTTAAGAGTTGAAGGGCTTAAGGGTTTAAGGGGGGGGTGGGGGGAGGGATTCGGGCTTTAGGGTTCGGGGTTTAGGGATTAGGGCTTGAAGGTTTAAGGGTTTAAGGGTTTGAGGGTTTAAGGGTCGAAGGGCTTGCTCGCGTAGGCTTAGGGGTATCTTCACTACCCTTAAACTCTTAAACCCTTCACCCTTCACCCGTTGGTGCTTTCATAGCAGGATCGTCGCACTTAGCAAGCAGGCACAATTCAGAGTCATAGGCACCCGACAAGAGGACTCGAAATGGGCATGTCTGTAGCTTACTTCAGAATCTTACTTTACAGTTGCTTAAACCCTAAACCCCATAACACCCTGGTAAACCCCAAACAGAACCCCGAAAAAAAAAAAAAACCTTATGACCTTAAAACCTAGAACCTGAAGACCACGAGTCCCTCCGGCGTGGAAAAAAACCTCTCAGCCCGGAGCCAGTGAAAACGGGGAGTTCCGAGTGAAGCGGGACTGCCCTCCCTACTTAAATCATACCCCCTGAACACAAAAACCCTAAGGCTCCAAACCCTAAACCCTAAACCCGAAACCCTAAACTCTAAACCCTAAACCCCAAACCCGAAACCCTAAACCCTGAACCCTAAACCCTAAACCCTAAACCCTAAACCCTAATCCCTAAACCCTAAACCCTAAACCCTAAACCCTAAACCCTAAACCCTAAACCCTAAACCCTAAACCCTAAGCCTAAACCCTAAACCCTAAACCCTAAGCCTTGCCCCCTTGCGTCTCCAGCCAGCCTCCTGTGTGAGGTCGCGCACCGGAGGCTTGGCGGCCCTGAGAAGCACGGAGAGGCGCTTGGACCTGGGACGGGCTTTAGGGCATTTGGGGTTTAGGGGTATAGGCTTTAGGCTTTAGGGCATTTAGGGTTTAGGGCATTTAGGGTTTAGGGCATTTTAGGGTTTAGGGTTTAGGGTTTAGGGTTTAGGGTTTAGGGTTTAGGGTTTAGGGTTTAGGGTTTAGGGTTTAGGGTTTAGGGCATTTTAAGGTTTTGGGCTTAGGACTTAGGACTCTGGGTTTAGGGTATCGGGCTTAAGACTTAGGAATCTGGGTTTAAAGAGCTTAGGGTTTAGGGTTTAGGACGCAGGATTCTGGGTTTAGGGGAGTAGGGCATTTAGGGCTTCAGGATTTAGGGTTTAGGGCTTGAGGGTTGAAGATTTCAGGGCTTAGGGATTGAAAACGCTCTGCCGAACAGGATCCGGTTTGCCTGATACAGCAAACGCCTTAAGAACAGCTTCCTTAACTTTTGAGGATGCTCCGAGTGCAGGGTTTTGGCTAGGCCCCCCCAATGCCCTAGGATAATTCTGGGCACCCTTCTAGGTTTGTAAAGGACCCTAGACCAAAAGAAAGGAGTACGGGCACCATTCGGCATCCTAGTTGGGTTGAAGGATGCGAAAACGCACCCAGCCCCACCCCACCCCGCCCAACCCCCCAAAAGAAGAAACGGCTGCTGCCAGGTCACCGCACAATCTCTTGTCAGACAGTTTTCGACGTTTATGTTTGGATGTTCCCCCTTATACGAACAGTCCCACTAATAGGGATTGTAGTACCCCCTACTGCAATCCCCTAAACCCTAAACCCTAAACCCTGAACCCTGAACCCTGAACCCTAAACCCTAAACCCTAAACCCAGGACTGCTTGTATACGGGGGGAACATCCCAACGTTTAGTGCAAAATACGCCCTGGGCCCCCGGCAGCGCATTGGTCGCCACCTGGAGGAAGTCTGCTGCTCCAGAATCAATTTAGGGTTTAGGGCTTAGGGTTTAGGGTTTAGGGTTTTAGGTTTTAGGTTTAAGGTTGAGGGTTGGGGGTTGTGGGTTGGGGGTTGGGGGTTTCGCGTTGCAGGTGTGGGATTTAGGGCATCGGGTTCTCCATCAGCATTTAAGGTTCGAGGCTTCGGGTTCTGGGCACACTGGGTATTTGGGCTTCGTTGCTTGAGGGCCAAGCTCAGAGGGGATGACATGTAAATAGCATAGGGTCTGAGGGTTTAGTGTCTAGGGTTTAGGGATACAAACCCAAAGCTCACAACCCCAATCAACAACCCCAAACCTCTAAACCCAACACCCCTTCTCAGTTTGTAGATCCCAGAAAGCCTAAATCCTAAACGTACAGACCTTTTTTTGCTGTAGGGCTCCTTCAGCCCCCTTGGGGACTCGGCCAACATGCGCAAAAAGGCCTGTTGAACGTCGCAGAGTTGAGGCGTAGGGTTTGGGGTCTAGGGCTTAAGGCTTAGGGTTCAAGAGTTTAGGGTTTAGGGTTTAGGGTTTAGGGTTTAGGGTTTAGGGTTTAGGGTTTATGGTTTAGGGTTTAGGGTTTAGGGTTTAGGGTTTAGGAGGTTTAGGGCTGATGCACTGGGATGACAGAAGCTCCCAACACCGCTCCTGGGCTGAAGTGTCTGACTGCATGTGTGTGTGTATCCCATACAATCAAATCGATAGCAACCCCCGTATCATCCCAGCGATATGCCTAGCCATGGGCCAAATGAGACCCCAACCCAGAAGCCAGCAATGCTGTTTTCACGGGTTAGGGCCCTAAACCCTAATCCCCAAACCCTAAACCCTAAACCCTAAACCCTAACCCCTAAACCCTAAACCCTAAACCCTGGGGAGGTACCTAGAGGACACTGACAGGGCTCTCAGCCCTCAATCCTTAACCCCCAATTAAGTCTCAAACCCTAAGCCCTGGCCTCAAGCAACTTCTCCATGGCCGACATGGAGACCTTGCCTCAGAGTTTAGGGTTCAGGGTTTAGGGTTTAGGGTTGAGGGTTGAGGGTTGAGGGCTGAGGGTTGAGGGTTTAGGGTTTAGGGTGAACGTAGATGCTGCGGGGTCAGCTAGCCTAGTAGGGCGGGCGGGGGGCTGCCCCCAAGGCGCCACTTCTCATGTACGATTAGCTCCAACCTCCAGGACCCAAGGAACTCTCAGTCTTAAACCCCAAGCCCTGAACCCGAAACTTGACACCCTACACGGCAGCCACGCCATGTAGCAGGGCCTGTGATATAGGGTAGGGACGCTTGACTTAAGGGTTGTGTCGGAAACTCCTGGTAGCTGCTTCCGCTGTCGTGTGTTGCCCCGAGCCCCTACATCGAGTGCTGCCCATTGGCTGTCAATGGAAACCTAGACCCTCAAACCCTCAAACCCTAAACCCTCAAACCCTCAACCCCTAAATCACCGGAACATACTCCTCTTCCCTAATGTTCAGACGCCCCACCTGACATGAAATATTCCAAGCATCGCCTTTCATATTTCAACTAGGAGGCTGCAGAGTGAAATAACTACACTAGAATAAATACACTAGAACTCTGACGCGCTGCTACCGTTTGCTGCGTTTAGGGTTTGGGGGCTTATGGGAGAGGGTTTAGGAATGTAGGGGTTTAGGCGTTTAGGCTTTGAGTCTCAACCCTAAACCCTAAACCCCAAACCCTAAACCCCAAACCCTAAACCCTAAACCCTAAACCCTAAACCCTAAACCCCAAACCCTAAATCCTAAACCCTAACCCCTAAACCCTAGACCCTGAACCCTCGAAGCAGCCGCGCCGCCCTTCATCAAGACCTTCTCGGCGCGGTTGGCCAAGACCCCGAGCTCGCGACGCGCCGCAGGTCTCGCAGAAGAGGGAGGGCGGAAGGGCTCAGGGCCGAGGTGTGCCCCTACTCCCTAAACCCTAAACCCTCGCGGGTTTAGGGTTCAGGTTTAGGGTTTAGGGGTAAACCCTCGGGTTTAGGAATCAGGCTAGGGGTTCAGGGATTTTGGGAGTTTAGGGGGTTTGTACTGGCCTTGGCCCTTGAAATTGTTGCGAATAAGGTCCTCGTACAAGCAATCAGGGCCAAGCAAGATTTACAACAACCCAAGGGCCTTCCGAGCAGAGAAGGTTTAAGGCTTAGCGCTTGTTTTTTTTTTTCAGAATGCTGCTGCCAAACCCTAAACCCGACATCCTAAACCCTAAACCCACGCCCGAAGGGTTTCTGCTTCAGGCTGGGGGTGGCCCTAAACTTACTGGATTTGGGAGTTCGGGGCTTTGGGGAGCGTTTGTTGCTTGGCGCCCCGGAGAAGGGAAATGGGAGAGTTCTGCAAGCCCCTGAACTCCAGGCCCCAAGCCCTCAGCCCTTAGCCTTAAGCCCCTAAGCCCTGAATGCGGTTTAGGGTTTAGGGTGCCGGGACCACTTCGAACGATGCACGCACCACATCTCCGCCCCACTCAGATTTGCTCCACACACATGAGCTAGCAAGGAGAGCACCTTTGTATTGAAATCCAGACCACATCGAAGCTTCTTCATAGGCCGGTTAAAAGCTTGCACGCGCCACCCGCTGCATTTAAACTCGTGTTTATCAGAGCTCGAATCCTTCGTCTGTACAAGTTCCAGACTGCACCACCAGGCAAAGTTCAACCCCATCTGTTCGACTTTTCTACAAAGCTGAAGGTCTGGGTTTGTGCGACCAAGAGTTCAAAGTTGGACTTAGAAGAACTTGAGTCCGTGAACGTGAGGCGTCGGCTTCATAAGAACCTTTTGATCCCGATCCTCAGAAGCATCTTGTTGAACCCACCAGAGAGGAACAGCCGAATCCTGAGGCTACGTCAAAACCAGGACTACCACGAGCACATCCAACTCTGTTTGTAGGTACAGGCTCCGAGCCCTAAACCCTAAACCCTAAACCCTAACCCTAAACCCTAAACCCTAAACCCTAAACCCTAAACCCTAAACCCTAAACCCTAAACCCTAAACCCTAAACCCTAAACCCTAAACCCGGGGCACCTGCCACCTTTGGCAGCATCTTCGCGAGCTTTCTCGGTGCTCAGGGTCTGCAAAGGCTGGCAACCGAGACCATCGGGCCCCTTGAACCGCAAACCGACCTGAGAACCCTTAAACCCTTAAACCCTTAAACCCTTAAACCCTTAAACCCTTAAACCCTTAAACCCTTAAACCCTTAAACCCTTAAACCCTTAAACCCTAAACCCTTAACCCTTAAACCTTAAAACCTGGAAGCTCTGAAGCTCGTAAGATAATTTGTCATCTTCTGTCATCGTACCTTTCCTCAACTCGAAGGCTCTTTTCCCCTGCACAAAGCCTACCCATGACCCCCGGCTAAACCCTGTAAACGTCAAACCCTTCTAGCCATTCCACAAAAACATCCTCTTACACAACATAAGGGAACATATATACGGTCCCAAGGGCCTATACCTAGCTGTCAAATCCCCTCAGACTCCCGGCGGTTTTGAAGATTCAGTCGGTGATGCAATGGTGGGTCTCGTCGCTAAGTCGGCTAGATAAGCTTAAACCCTCTAAGCCTTGTACCCTAAACCCTTCAAACGCCGTAAACCCTAAACCCTGAACCTTAAATTACTAAACCCGAAACCCTAAGCCCTAAGCCCTAAGCCCTAAACCCTACACCCTAAGCCCTAAGCCCTAAACCCTAAGCCCTAAACCCTAGCCCTGAACCCTAAACCCCAAAGCCCGAAGCTTCCCCAAGCCCTGCACCCTTCACCCTGTAACCATAAGCCCTAAACCCTAGAAACCCTAGAAACCCTAGAAACCCTAGAAACCCTAGAAACCCTAGAAACCCTAGAAACCCTAGAAACCCTAGAAACCCTAGAAACCCTAGAAACCCTAGAAACCCTAGAAACCCTAGAAACCCTAAACCCTATAAACCCTAAACCCCATAAACCCTCAACCCTAAACGCTATCACTCCAGAACGAAACCGGAGAAAGCGCCCGTCCTTGGCATCCTGTGCTTTGTCTTTCAGCTCTGAGTGCAACGCCTGCGCGTCCTGCGGCTTCAGGGCTCAGACTTGGGGAGTTTTAGGGTTGAACTCTTCAGGTCTTTAAAGAGACAGAGGGAGGGATCTTTGGGGTTTAGGGTTTAGGGTTTAGGGTGACAGAGTCAGCTTTGTCCAGCAAATTCTTATGGGTGATCACCGCGTACTTCCCGGCACCCACGTCAAGCCAGAGCTCGCAGGGTCGTCGGCAGGGGTCTCCACTTGGGATGTTCACCCGATACTAACTTTCCTTCATAGGGATTGTAGCAGCCCCCCTCTTCGTCCCCATTGAGGAGTGCTAGTCTAAGCGGGCACATCCCCAGTCTCCATAACCCCAATCCAAACCTTGCAAGCACTAAGCTCTACACCTCACGTCAAAAGCACTAAGGCCCTAAAGCCCGCAACCCCGACAACGTGCGCAGCCTGCAGGCGCGTCCAACTCTGTGCGATTCCCTGAGCCTACAACCCCTATATGCAAACATCCCTAGAACCCAAAAAGCAAAAACTACCTTTTTCTTTGCGCGGGCTGAGGAATTAGGGTCACAAAGATAGCCTAACCCCCAAAACCTAAACCGCAAACTTTGGTGCCACAGGGTTTGGGTTTATAGGGTTTAGGGTTTAGGGTTTAGGGTATGGGGTCTAGGGTCTAGGGTCTAGGGCTTAGGGCTTAGGGCTTAGGGCTTAGGGCTTTGGGCTTAGGGCTTAGGGTTTAGGGTTAGGGTTTAGGGTCAAGGGTCTAGGTTTAGGGCTTAGGGTTTAGGCTTAGGGTTGAGGAACCTTCTCCAGAGCCGATGGGGCTGCGAAACCACCAACGCCGGAGGCCTCACAGGACCGTTGGGAGGGTTTTCACAAGGGCAGGGGTGTAATATAAGCGCCTGAATAATTAGAATAGGGTTTTGGGGGTGATTGTAGTATAAATTTCAAGGGACCCAAAGGAATACTGTTTGTACTTATTCCGACTCCGATATTAGGGTTTGGCAGTTTTGGGGGTCTGGAGGTTTGTGGATCAGGGGGCGTGCCTTCGGGGTAGAGTTTTATTGGGTCTTGGGTTCTTCGCGTGATAACGTTGTCGGGCTTGCGGTTGAGAGCTTGTGCGCTCTACCTATGCCCTAAGCCCTAAGCCCTAAACCCTAAACCCTAAACCCTAAACCCTAAGCCCTAAACCCTAAACCCTAAACCCTAAACCCTAAACCCTAAACCCTAAACCCTAAACCCTAAACCCTAAACCCTAAGCCCTAAGCCCTAAACCCTAAACCCTAAACCCTAAACCCTAAACCCTAAACCCTAAACCCAACCTATATCCTCATCTTGGGTTCGGCCGGTCCACACTAACAGTCACCACCAGCAGACCCACAAATAAAAGCACCCGGTAAATGCCAAAAAATTGACTGAGATTCCTGCTATTCCTGGTGCTATTCCTGGTGCTATTTCTGGTGCTATTTCTGGTGCATTTTTTTGTGCTATTCCTGGTGCTATTTCTGGTGCTATTTTTTGTGCTATTGTTTGTGCTATTTCTGGTGCTATTTTTTGTGCTATTGTTTGTGCTATTTCTGGTGCTATTTCTGGTGCTGTTGCTGGTGCTATGTGACTAACAATCACCATCAGCAGACCCACAAAAAACAGCACCCGGTAAATGCTAAGCTGCTAAAATTGACTGGGATTCCTGGTGCTATTTCTGGTGCTATTGTTTGTGCTATTTCTGGTGCTATTTTTTGTGCTATTCCTGGCGCTATTTCTGGTGCTATTTTTTGTGCTATTGTTTGTGCTATTGTTTGTGCTATTTCTGGTGCTATTTCTGGTGCTATTTCTGCTGCTATGTGACGAACAGTCACCACCAGCAGACCCACAAAAAGAAGCACCCGGTAAATGCTAAAATTGGCTGGGATTCCTGGTGCTATTTTTGGCCTGTGTGTTATAAGGCCACGGCGTTATTTGACTGTTAGTGTGGACCGGCCGAACCCAATCCTCATCCCTTGGGATCATAAGCCTGAACCCCTCAATAGGCATTCGGAGTCTGGACATGCGGCTGAAAAGACTTTGGGCTCAGGGTATACGATTTATGTATGGGTGATTAGGGATTGTAGGGTTTAGGGTTTAGGGTTTAGGGTTTAGGGCTTAGGGCTTAGGGCTTAGGGCTTAGGGCTTAGGGTTTAGGGTTGAGGGTTTAGGGTTTAGGCTTTAGGCTTTAGGCTTTAGGGTTTTTAGGGTGGCCGGAACTCCGCAACATCGTGGCCTTCAGCTTCAGGAAGGGCGCGAGGAGATCCTGTCTGGAGCTCCATTCACTTCTTCACGGCTTCGGGCTTTGTGGGGGTTGAGACAAACGGAGGCTTGAGATGTTCCTCCCCTTATACTGACAGTCCTTAATAGGGATTACAGTAGGGGAGCACCATCATCCCTACTAAGGACTGGGAGTATAAGGGCGAAAAAAGGGAGGGTCTCTCGACCCTAATGACCCCTAACCCCTCACACCCAGATCACGTCTTCATGGCTTCGGGGCCCTAAACCCTAAACCCTAAACCCTAAACCCTAAACCCTAAACCCTAAACCCTAAACCCTAAACCCTAAACCCGGCCTAAACCCTAAACCCCCTACACCCTAAACCCTGAACCCTAACGCTACACCCTACACCCTAAACCCTAAACCCCTCAACCCTGCATGGGTTGTAGGGTCCGTCAGGGTTCAGGGTTTAGGGTGTTGGGTTTAGGGTTTGGGATTTAGGGTTTTGGGTTACATCCTTCCAAACCCAAACCTTGGAGGCCCACGTAACGGTTCGACCCCAAAGCGACAGAGTGAGCTAAAGCAGAAATGCCCAGAATGAACAAGGTGCTTAGGGTTTATGTAGGAAAACACCTGCAAACCCTAATCCAAAACTCATGCCGACCACAGCTCCAGAAGAGAGACTCGCCACCAGTGTTCAGGATCCCGGGCTTGGCGTTCAAGGGCTAAAACTTGAAGCCTAAACCCTAAACCCTAAACCCTGAACCCTGAACCCTGAACCCTAAACCCTAAACCCTAAACCCTAAACCCTGAACCCCATACCTCTGATTAGCAAGCCAATAAACAGGCAGGAGCGCCTCCAGCTGCTTCAGAGAAGCCTGGCACAGTGCTGGAGGCAAGAGCCCCCACGCCCCCAAACGCTTGAAGCCTACAGTTTAAAGCGCTGCTTCCAAAGCTTGGAGCTAAGGGTTCCCTAACCCTGAAACCCTAAACCCGAAACCCTAAACCCTAAACCCTAAACCTAAACCCTAAACCCGAAACCCTAAACCCTAAACCCTAAGCCCTAAACCCTAAGCCCTACACCCTAACCCTAGGGAAGGCACAGGGTGCACATCGCCTCTGCCGCCTCGACCTTCTCCCTGACCTCCCTTGTGATCTCCTGGCCAAGGGAGAGTCACTGCCCTCTCTCGTAGGTTTAGAGGGTTTGTACGGCTTATACGGCGTATAGGGTTTATAGAGTTTATGGGGATTCTATAAGGTGTGCAGGGTTGTAGGGCTTACAGGGTTTACAGGGTTAGAGGGTTCATAGGGCTTATAGGGCTTAACTATAGGGTTTAACTGTAGGGTTTAGAGTGTAATAAGTCGTCTCGCTACACAGCGGCATGAAAGGAGGGGGGTGGGAGGGAGGCGTTTCCGGCATTCGTAGTCTCAGACTCAGGAGGGTATCCTTCCCCTCTTTATGCCAGCCTGGGAGACCCCGCAGGCCCCGTCGTTGACCTTAGAAATTCTTAACAACCTTTGGGCCCTAAACCCTAAACCCTAAACCCTATGGGTAGGGGCCAGGGAACTTCGAGCTGCACAGCCTCAAACCACAACTTGGCATGTTCCCTCTTATACGAACAGTCCTTAATAGGGATTCGAAATGGGAGTACTAGAATCCCGATTAACGACTAAACCCCAAAACGAAAACACTAAACCGCTGTTAGGAGAAGGGGAACATCCCAACCTACAACCTCGAGCGTGAACCCTAAACCCTAAACCCTAAACCCTAAACCCTAAACCCTAAACCCTAAACCCTAAACCCTAAACCCTAAACCCTAAACCCTAAACCCGCCCAAGCGAAAACAAAGGCTCCTCCGCCTCCTGGGACTCGGCCAACAAGGCGCTCTTTGCCTTCTCGGCAGCCTGACATCTCTTGAGGCCCCAAGCCTTAGCCGTTTAGGGAGTTTAGGGTTTAGGGCTTAGGGTTTAGGGTTTAGGGTTTAGGGATTAGGGTTTCGGGTTTAGGGCTTAGCCCTGAAGCCCTCGCGACCCTAAGCCGTCCTAAGCCCTGACAGGACCGTGCCTACAAAAGCCTGAAGCCTCCAAAACCGCCTCAAATGCCTCAAAGCCTAGAAGGCCCACAACCCGAAATGCTCGTAGCAGCCTCAACCGTGTCCTACAACCTTAAATGCAGCTTAGAGTGTAGGGTTTAGGCTTTAGGGCTTTGGGCTGAGGGGTTTAGGCCTCTCAAGCCCTAGAAGTCCCCGCACCTTAAACCCTAAGCGCCCTAAAGCCCAACGCCTGGCAAACACCTCCAGAGCCTCACCTTCGAGCTTAACGGAGGGTTTAGGGTTTAGGGTTTAGGGTTTAGGGTTTAGGGTTTAGGGTTTAGGGTTTAGGGTTTAGGGTTTAGGGTTTAGGGTTTAGGGTTTAGGGCCTCACCTTCGAGCTTAACGGGGGGGTGTACGACAATAAGGGACCCCCAAAATAGACCCCCACATCGTAGGATCCCCTTAGTACCCCTTTTCGGAAACCCCTGTACCTAAACCCAAAGCCCTAGAACCCTGACATCTTATGAGTGATGTTGGAGTCCAGGGTTCATGGTTGGTTTGGGGTGTTGGGTTTGAGGGGTTTAGGGCCTAGGGCTAGGGTTTAGGATGTAGGGCTTAGCTCAACTTGATTCAATCGGGTTCTGTGCTGGGCTGAACAACGCGCAAGCTACTGACTGCTGACTTGCTGCTGTCCCAAGATTTTTATAACGTGCCCGAAAAAGCGTATATTCGAGGAGGTGCGGAAGGACACTCGGGCTCAGGGTTCACCTGAACCCTAAACACCAAAACCTGAACACTGAACCCGAAAACTTGAACCCTAAACCCCCTGATTACCCGAAGCTTGGGATGTTCCCCCACCCGAAAGCCTGAACCCTGAACCCTGAACCCTGAACCCTAAACTCTAAACCCTAAACCCTAAACCCTAAACCCTAAACCCTGAACCCTCAACCGTCGCTGCCTGAGCCTTGGCGAAGTTCTTCTTCGCCACGGCCACCTTCGGGGAGTGAACTGCTGGCTTCAAGGAGGAGTGCACAGGGTTGAGGGGCTTGAGTTTAGGGTTCAGGGTTCAGGGTTTAGGGTTTAGGGTTTAGGGTTTAGGATTTCGGGTTTAGGGTCCAGGGTTTAGGGTTTAGGGTTTAGTTCAAAACAGGGTAGTGTTTTCGGTTTAGAGGGGGCTAACAAGGGAACCCACGCCCTAAACAAAAAGAATGCGGGCCCACTCTGGGCCACCCATTCTAAACTCAACTGTTCTCCTCGCCGGGTGTACTCCGCGCCCATCACCCGTATCCCACACCAGAGTAGTGCCCAACCCCCGAATATTTTCAGAGGGCTTGCTTGCGGTTAGGGCAACCCCTGGCCCGAAACCCTAAACCCCCAGTAATTGCAAGAGCATCCACAGCACATGGTGAGTTCACTTTTTGATGGCCCCCTGGGTACTCTAAACAAGAGGGGCCGCCTTATACTTAGGATCCCAAAAGGGAACATATTCTTAGAGAGAAGTGACCATGTGAAGCGCCACCTGCTTCTGCAGCAGCGAAAGCGCTGCCACTGGCACCTGGCCGAACAGAAAACCGTTTAGGCCTCAGAGCTCTGGGTTGCCACCCTGTGCTGGAATGCCCTAAACCCTAAACCCTAAACCCGAAACCCTAAACCCTAAACCCTAATAACCCTAAACCCTAAACCCTAATAACCCTAAACCCTAATAACCCTAAACCCTAATAACCCTAAACCCTAAACCCTGGATCCCGGCAACCATTCCTTGGATCTTCATGGGTAGTGATTACAAGTTGCTGCCGCCTTGCTTGGGAGAGTTATTGGAAGCCTGCCCATGAACATTTAAGTTGGAACCCCAGAGGTTCGGGTTTGGGGGTTATGGGGATTTAGGGTTTGGGGATCATAGGGGTTGAGGGTGGGTCTGGGGATAAAAGGGGTTTTGGGCTTGGGGATTATAAGGGTTTAGGGTTTGGGGATTAAAGGGGTTTGGGTTTGGGGATTATTAGGGCGCATTAAATTCTCGATTCCGAGAGAAGCACAAAAGCTTCGTGGCTCCTGAATTATCAGGGGAAACAGGGACGAATATAGATCAGGTGCTTTGTGGGTAGTTTCTCTAAATTGGGTTCCCTTTCGAGCTGAACCACCGGTGTCGCCTTTGAGTGTTAACTAGGCTGGCCAGATGAAACCCTGAATAACATCCTCGGGAAAACGCAGCGTCCCAAGAGCCGACCTAGTTTGTTTGCCACATGCGATGCATGGATAGAAAGCATGATGAAAAGCCGTCCTGGAACTTTGAGCCATCAACCCCGAAACTCTGAACCCCTAAAACCCTGAAAAGACCCTAAGCCCTAAACCTGAAACCCGAGAGCCCTAAGACCAACCTCCAAACACAAAACCCTAAAAGGATAAAACCCTTAACCAAACCGAATAAGGCCTACAAAAACCCTCGGAAGAAAAAGAAAAAGCCCTAAGAAGCCCCAAAATGCCTCAAAAGACCGAAAAAAGCCCTAAGAAGCCCTAAAGAAGGCCTAAAACCCTTCGAGCCCTTTAACTACTCCCCTAAACCCTAAACCCTAAACCCTGTACTTTGTGCTGCTGCCTGCCGCTTGGGGAGGAGCTTGGCCACCTCGGCCTTAGCCTGCAACTCGTGAGGTGTTGGGGCTTTCGTAGGGTTTAGGTTTTAGGGTATTGGGTTCGGGTTAGGGGTTATGGGTTTGGGGTTTGGGGTTTAGGGTTTAGGGTTTAGGGTTTGGGGTTTGGGGTTTAGGGTTTAGGGTTTAGGGGTTTGGGGTTTGGGGTTTGGGGTTTAGGGTTTAGGGTTTAGGGTTTAGAGTTTAGGGTTTAGGGCCCCTACAAGCCGACAAGCCCAGAACTGCCCGCTGCCTCGTCCGGGGAGTTCTTCAGAGAAGGTGGGAAATCCTTCACCTGCATGTAGGATTCAATGAGACTTTGGGGCTTAGGGTTATGGACTTTTTTTCTTGCTGTTTCGTATTTTAAGGTTTTATTGGTTTTGTGGGGGAGGGTCTCCATGGGTGGCGAAAACGGGTGTTTAAAGTAGGATAGCGAAATTATGCCAGCTTGCTGCTTTGTTTGGGGTGGGTGCGTATAGCCCTACTGTTGAACTGCTCCTGATCCCAGGCACCTCAGCGCCCAAGATGCCCGAACTCGAGGTTTGGGTTGAGGACTTAGTGCCCCTAATCCACCCTCGACCCTTAAAACCCTAAGAGCCCTGAACACCCTAAACACCGTGAGCCCTAAAACCACCCCCCTACAAACACAAAGCCGAATTCCCTAAAACCACAGGACGCGGAACGAAAAAACCCTGGTACCCTGAATCTTCAAACCTAAACCTAACCTCGATCGGGGATTCGGTTTGAGGGTTGAGGGGTTACCTGCAACGAATCATCACCCTAAACCCCAAGCCCTAACTCTAAACCCTACCCCTGAGCCATTATTGACGTTTGTTTTTTGAACCATTTTTGTTTCAAGAATCTGCATCGATGATGAACTTAGCCATATACACGTTGTTGAACATGAAACACATGTTTTCATTTAAATTATGTGACACATACTCGAACAATTCCAAATAGTCTCGAGAATGTAGCAATCTGCACCCAACTGGAAAAACTGAACTCCCCGGGCTTAGGATTGAGGGTTTAGGGAAGGTGGTTTAGGGTTTAGGGTTCGGGCTTCGGGTTTAGGGTTTTTGGGTTTACGGCCGCTTTTGAAGGGGGGGAAAGGGGCGGTCGGCGCCCAAAGCCCAAGTTCCAAGCTTGCGCCCAACCCCAGATCGTAGCCCCTGAGCCCTGACCGTTAACCCTTGTATAACCCTTCTTTAACATATACAGAACCGTCATATCACCCTCAAATAACCCTCATATCTCCCTTACATAACCAGTAGATGACCAACACAAATAACCCTTACAGAACCATTATATGACCCTTATATAACCCTTACCGAACCATTCTATAACCCGTAAATACCCCACATATCTCCCTTATATAACTGCTCCTGCCTTGGCTTCGAGCTTTGCTGCGCTCGCCTGCACGGACTCTGTGCATTCCTGCGCGTGTCGCCCTAGACCCTAAACCCCAAAGACGAATCTCCAAACTCGAGATCCCAAACCCGAAGCCCCAAACCCTACCTATAGTACCACAACCCTGATCCCTAAACCTTAAACACGAAACCCTAACCTCTAATCCCTAAATCCTGAGCACCTAGCCCTCAAGCCCAAACCCTGAATCCTAAACCCTGAAACTGGGCTGGGATCGGCTGCGCAACTCACTTCATGATGAGGATTTTGGGAGGGCTTAGGATTCTATGGCTTGGGGCATCTGGGGTTCTAGGGGTTTGGGGTTTGGGGTTTAGATGCTCAAGTTATTTTAAGGTAATAGGATGGGGCCTCAGGGCTCCTAAGGCTTTAAGGGCTTAGGCGTGTTTAGAGCGGAGTTTAGGCCTCGGGCTTACTTGGAGGATAGGTACAAGGTAGAGTCATAGGTACCCTAGAAAGGGCCAATTTGGGTCCCCGACTCCAAAGCCAGACCTCATAGCTGCCCTACCTCGCACCATTTTGGGAATATCGGTCCCCGACGTCCTCCAAAGCACCGAACCCCTAGACTACCCTCAGCCGTAAGACTTCATAACGCAAGCTACCCTTCTTGGAAGCCCGCTTCCCGTGAGCTTTTGAACAAGCTTTTTGCCCAAGTCCGAAGCAGCAAGTTTGAGAGAAGAGAACCTGCAAGCCCCGCATTCAAGGGGATCCTGGGTCTTTGCGACTCAATTTCGCAACATCCCCTGATCCACGGATGCGGGGCTTAGAGGGTCCAGTGCGCGCTCGATTTCTTCCTTCTCTTCCGGTGAGAGATCTGCAAGCTCAGCGGAAAATGGAACACCAAGCATGTCTGCCAGACGTTGCTGATAGAGCTTGGTGTAACCATTCTCGCTTCCCTGCATTCTGACCTGCAATTCAATGGCCTTTTTCAGCCATGGAACTGCAGCCTCATCCGATTTCAGCTTTTGCATCACGATGTACATGTCCCAGAAAGAGACAGCACTCCAGATACTTTCCACCTTTTGGTCGCGAAAGGTTCGGATGGCACGCAGGAAGTGCTCTTGGGCTTGTCGCAAAGCTTCGATGGCATCAGAGCTGCCTGAGCAGCGGCTCGCGCGCTGAAGCTCAACAAGTCCCATGACGCGGAAGGCATTGCCGAGCTGGGGACTCCTCGTACTCTGTAGGATGCGAGCAGCCTTATCTGCCTGAGATGAAGCCAGATTCAAGAGCAGCTGGTACTCGCCTTGAAATTAGGCGCCATCTTGGCCACAGTATTGGCCTGGAGTAGGAGAGCTTGCGCAAGCAAGCCCTGGTCCGTCTGATCCATTGGCACACTCTCAAATGCCCTCACGCTTTCTTCCGCTGCTCTGTGTGCCTCATATATGTCCTGCCAGTGCTGAACTGGGCTGTTCTGCAAGAATGCCTTTTCGTGATACTCGCGCGCTTTTTCCAGACTCATGGTTGCACGGTGCAAGGGTGCAAGTTCTGCGCTTCTAACTGCCATTCGGGAGCTCTTGCTGCGGTTGTCCTCAAACTCCTCGTTGCTTCGAAGGGTTGTGTCTGTCACAACCTCAACCCGGGATGTACACATGACACACGCTGGACGCTGCTCTGCACAATGTCGGCAAATAAAAATACAGCGGCAGCTCAGCCGTTGCTTTGTGGCAGCGTTGCAGTGATAGCATTGCTCCCACCCCGCCGAGCTGGTAGTGGAGCTTGAACTGGCTACCATTATGGAACGGCACAACGTGGACTAGGATGAAGTGTGCAAATCCTAGAATGAGAGCGCAACGGCGTACAGACTAGCTTCATGCTGGAGATTCATAGACTTGCCTCTATTCCTAGTGCCTGCTGGGCCCAGAATGCACGTGCATGAGCTGCCTCTCATGCATGATCAAAGCGAGTCTACTTACACATACGTCATCTTGATGCAGAAGCAGCCCTAAACCCTAAACCCCCAAACCCCCAAACCCCCAAACCCCCAAACCCCTAAACCCTAAACCCTAAACCCTAAACAGGAGGGCGCTGGAAGAGGCCGGATTTACTAGGGAGACTCTTTCCACTCTTGTGCCGGACTCTTTCCAATGCTGCTCATACCATCTCCTTTGTTTTGGCATGTTGGCTTTCAGTGCTTTAGGGTTTAGGGTTTAGGGTTTCGGGTAGTTCTCTCAATCTACTGCAGTTGATGCTTAACGACTAAACCCTAGATCCTATTCCCGGATCAATGAGGTAACCTCCCTTTCTTGTTGTCAGCGCAAAGCAGGGCGTCCTGACATACTCAATTGAACATGGAACCCCCCGACCCTCCAAAATCAAATGCTCTCCACCTTATCTAGACGGGAAGTTCAATATTGGGTCTAGGGTTTAGGGTTTCGGGTATAGGGTTTAGGGTTAGGGGTCAGGGGCTAAAAAGAAAACAAGGGGAACGGGATCTAAAGCTTGAGCACTTGCGGATCTAGTCCGGGATTGTCCTGCACCACCCTCTCTGCAAGCATGCCTGGGCACGGCAAATCCTAAAGAGAAGAACCACATAACTCATGCTTCTGAAGAAGGGTTTAGGGTTTAGGGTTTAGGTTTTAGGGTTCAGGGTTCAGGGTTTAGGGTTTAGGGTTTAGGGCTTGGGATGTTCCCTCTTCTGCTAAGAGTCCTTAATGGGGAGTATAGAACACCCTATTGCAATCCCTATTAAGGACTGCTAGTATAGGGTGGAACATCCCCAAGAGAAGGCCATCAGTATCAGTAGAGATGGATCATGCCACCAAGAAACCAAAGCGAAAGCAAACTCAGAGCTGCAAAAGTGTGGGCTATGAGGCTATGAGGCCTGGACAGAATTAATATGGGTTGGAAACATTGACCGAAACCCCCCCTCACCCCGAAAAAAGACAAGAGCCTAAATAAAACTCTAACCCCCGCCCCCAGTTCCCATAGGATGCGGAGAAGATCAGCCCTTTCTTGCAGTCTGCCTTACGCATGGCCAGATCATCACAAACATAGTCCCTTTTGAACTAAGCTCAAGTGTCCGGATGCCACCACCCCCCCGAACCAGAATGTGGAGGGTTTGCCGGGCCGTCTACACCCAAACCCTAAACCCTAAACCCTAAACCCTAAACCCTCTGAGACTCTGAGCCCTTCCGCCAACTTCATCGGTGCCCGAAACAAAGAGCCAAGCCAATCCCATGCACAGCCCTGAGCCCTTATCAGCCCCAGTGCCCTTATAAACCCTAAACCCTAAACCCTAAACCCTAAACCCTAAACCCTAAACCCTAAACCCTAAACCCTAAACCCTAAACCCTAAACCCTAAACCCCTGAACTCCCTCCCTCAATGCCGCCCAGCTTCAGAAGGCATCTAAGGCAGAGAGTGGCCGCAGGCACTGTGGTCCCTGTGAGCTTCCGTGGCGACGGGGTTGAAGAATGACTGGAAGGCTTTAGAGTTTAGTCAAATTGTCAAAGCTAAACCCTAAACCATATACCCTAAGCCCCGCATTCCAAACCCTCAAGCCCTCGAACCCTCGACCAAGGAAGCCCCACACCTCCAAACCACCATCCCTCGAAAAACTCTTCAAGTCAGATGCCTACCACCCCCCCCCCCCCCCCCCCCCCCACTCACAACAACCCTGAAAATCCATAAGCCCCTAAAGCCTCAACCCTAAGCCCTTGACACCCCTCCACCCCGACACCCCTAACAAACCCCCAGGCAGCAAACCCACGCGTCACCTGGGGCAACAGGATGCCTTTGGTGCCAGAGGGCCAGAGGCAGCCCTGTCATTCGGCTGGAGTGACGGGGTGGTTTTGGAGTTGTAGGACTGCTTTTCGGGTCACATGAAACAAATTCCGTGAGTAGGCTTGTTAGGTTTCGAGCTTGGGGCTTGGGGCTTAGGGTTCAGGGTTTGAGTGTCTGAGGGTTCGAGGTGTAGGCTTCAGGGTTATTTGCCCGAGTTCAGGGGGTTGAGGTGGTCTAGAGGGTAGGGATGCAGAGTAACCCTAAACCCTAAACCCTAAAACCCGAAACCCTGCACCCTAAACCCTAAACCCTGAACCCTAAACCCTGAACCCTAAACCCTAAACCCTAAAACCTAAACCCTTTCAGGTTTGGGTGGCTCAGTGCTCTTGGTCGAAGCAGACGCAGGGCGCCTGGGAGTGTCTGCGTGAACCCTGCGACCTCTAATCCCTACTTGGAGGCTCATGGGTAGTTATCCCAAACCCTAAACTCTACACGCTAAACTCGAAAACCTGAACCCTAAACCCTAAACCCCAAACCCTAAACCCTAAACCCTGAACCCTAAACCCTGAACCCTAAACCCTGAACCCTAATCAGTGCTGCTATTCATATGGGGGTTTCCGAAAAGGGAGTACCCTTTATGGGGTTCTTGTAAAAGGGTTGTAGTGTTTTTGGGGGTGTATAAGCGGTACCTCTCTTTTTGGAAATCCAGATATGGCAACAATAGTTGTAACCTTGTTTAGGGTACTTTATCAGCCCGATTCTAACTACCCTGAAGTACGTGTGAGCCCTGGCATAAACCCAAAACCCAAAACTCAAAACCCAAAACCGTAAACCCTAAGCCCTAAACCCTAAATCCTAAACACGAAACCCTAAACCCTAAACATCACAGCCCTTCACCTCAAACCCCTGAACCATAAGCTGCCTCAGCCCTAACAACCCAACCCCCAACCCCAACCCCCCCCCCCCCAACTCCCCCCCCCACCCCCAACCCCCCCCCCCCCCAACCCCCACCAACCCCCCCCACCAACCCCGCCCCCCAAACCCCCAACCCCCAAACCCCCAAACCCCCAAACCCCCAAACCCCCAAACCCCCCCCTAAACCCCCAAACCCCCCAAACCCCACCCCCCAACCCCCAAACCCCCCTAAACCCCTAAACCCCTGAACCCCTAAAACCCCTAAACCCCTAAACCCCTCACCCCCAAACACCCCCAAACCCCCAAACCCCCAAACCCCCAAACCCCCAAACCCCCAAACCCCCAAACCCCCAAACCCCCAAACCCCCAAACCCCCAAACCCCCTAACCCCCTAACCCCCTAAACCCCCAAACCCCTAAACCCCTAAACCCCCAAACCCCTAAACCCCTACCCCTAAACCCCCAAACCCCTAAACCCAGGGCACCTCCACCTCTGCAGATCCGTCGACGGCGGTGTAGGCTTCGAAGACGTCGCCCTGGAGCGCCTTCGCATGGGGGCGCTGAGGTGTTGGGGTTTGGGGGTTCGGGGTTTTGGGGTTTAAAGTTTAGGGTTTAGGGATTTGGGAGGTAAGGGCGGGGTGGGGGGGGGGGGGGCGAGGCTTGGGTTTGGGGATTTGAGGCTCTAGGAGCCAAGCTCTTTCGTTAATCTCCATCGACAACGGCTAACGACGGCCATTACGACTACGATTACTACGACGACTACGGCTTGTAGTCGTTACTATCATGAGAAATGGCAAAGCTGCGAGAAGTATTAATGATTATTAATGGACATAAGAAGGGCAAGCATTCTTATGAGTTGACTGCGGCTGTTGTCACCGTCACTTGGACTGTTTTTGCTGCCGTAGTTTGCATTGCTATTGCTATTAGTTAGCTCTGCTTCGTATTCTGATTGTTCGTATCAGTGAGTCTGAGGGTTGTCCTGCATTGTGGGGCCTTAAATGCTCCTGGCCCACCCACCCCCCCCCCCCTCTCCCAAAACCCAAACTGAGAACCATTGCGATGTCTTTGGAGTTTAGGGTCTAAATACCTTGAACACCTGAAATCGTAAACGCCCCAAACCCTAGTACCCTGAACCCTAAATACCCTCAATGAACAACTCATCTCCAAGTACCCCCCCCCCCCCCCCCCCCCCGGCCCGCACCCCACACCCCTCCCGCACACCACCACCCCAAACCCTCAACCCTCAACCCTGAACCCTGAACCCTAAACCCTAAACCCTAAACCCTAAACCCTAAACCCCCCCAAGCCTAAACTCACACCCCCGCCGTGCCTCAACAGTCTGGGCGCCCGCTCGGAGAGGCGCCACCTGCGCCACCGCGAAGTGCCTCGGCATTCGGGGCCCTAAGACGCTTAGAAACCCTTAAACCCCTTAAACCCCTTAAACCCGTTAACCAAACCCCTTAAACCCTTTAACCCTTAAACCCCTTAGACCCGTCAAACCTTAAGCCCCTCGATTCCTTAAGCCCCTTTGACCCTTAAAGCCCTTTTAACCCTTAAAGCCCTAAAGCCCTAAACCCGTACACCCTGAACCTAGAGGGGTGGCCTCAGGGCAGCCGGGGCCAAACGCCCCAAACCTCAACCCTAAACCCCCCAAACCCCCTATAAACCTCAAACCCTAACCCTAAACCCCAACCCCCCCGAACCCCTAACCCTAAACCCACAACACCCTGCATAAACCTCAAACCCTCAACGCCACAAAGTCCCCCCCCAAACCTCGAACCCTAAACCCCGAACCCGGGTCCGAGATTCCTCCGAAGAAGCTTCTTGAAGGCAGAGAGATCCAGGGAGCCCTACCAGGTGCTTAGGGAGGCCTTAGGGGCTTAGAGGGTTCAGGGTTCGAGGTTGAGCCCGAAATCCTAAACCCTAAACCCTAAACCCTAAACCCTAAACCCTAAACCCTAAACCCTAAACCCTAAACCCTAAACCCTAAACCCTAAACCCTAAACCCTAAACCCTACTCATGTCTGGTCTTCGGCTTGAGGGCTCGTCTCGGCGTTGGCTTCCAGGCTCCGTTTTGTTTGGGCATTGCGGCGCTTCAGCCGGATCATTGGGCGCACTATCCCGCCGGGGGGGGGGTTGGAGTTGAGGAGGCTGGGTTCATTGAGTTGATTTTTCGATGTTGCTTAGGGTTTAGGGTTTAGGGTTTAGGGTTGAGGGTTGAGGGTTGAGGGTCGACAAAAAGAGCTCAGTAACTGTGCAAGAGTGGAGACAGAGCGCCTTCCACATTGGTGCCCAGTGGAAGAATGATGAGGGCCCCAAGCCTGAAACCCTAAACCCTAAGTACCCAAAGCGTGCCTTTCTCTAGGGCTTAGGGTTTAGGGTTTTATTCATCTGCAGGGTTATAGAAAGGCTTAACCCGAGGTCCCTCAGCCCGAAACCTTTAACAACCCCCCTAAACCCTAAACCCTAAACCCTAAACGCTAAACCCTAAACCCTAAACCCTAAACCCTAAAACCCTAAAACCCTAAACCCTTGAACGCCCCATCCCTCCCCATCCTCCGGCGCGCAACGGGCAACTAGCGCCGCACGTCGCTCCTGATGGAGCTGTTTTGGGGGTTTTTTTGGTGGGGTTTAGGATCTGGGGGTCTTGGTAGGGTTTAGGTCTTTGGTAGAGTTTAGGCTCTTCGAAGTTTGGGGGGGGGGGGGGAGCTTGATGTGCTTAGGGTTTGCGTGGTAGAGTGTGGGTTTCTGGCTTAGGGTTTACCCCCGAAAACCAGAACCCGAGGTTGAGGTGTTTGGGGGGTTTTGCGGGCTTAGGGCTGGGCGCCGGGGTCGAGCTCCCACTGCTGCAAAGGAGAACTTTGGGGCGGGCAGGCACAGGGGGCGTAGGGTTTTAGGGTTTAGGGTTCAGGGTTTGGGGTTTAGGGTTTAGGGTTTAGGGTTCAGGGTTCAGGGTTCAGGGTTTAGGGTTTAGGGTTTAGGGTTTAGGGTTTAGGGTTTAGGGTGCAGGGTTTAGGATTTAGGATTTAGGAGTGTACGCGAGTTTGCTCTGCGTCACCTGCTTGCTCATTTTGCAATCGCCCTTGCTTAGAAACCTCAGGCCTTCGGCCCGACACGGGTGTTGGCTTAGGTTTAGGGTTTAGGGTTCAGGGTTCAGGGTTCAGGGTTTAGGGTTCAGGGTTCAGGGTTTAGGGCTCAGGGTTTAGGGTTTAGGTTTTAGGGTTTCGGGTTTAGGGCATAGGGTATAGGGTTTAGGGCTAGGGTTTAGGGTTTTGGGTATAGGGCATAGGGTTTAGGGTTTGGGGTTTAGGGTTTAGGGTTTAGGGTTTAGGGTTTAGGGTTTAACCCTAAACCCTAAACGCGAAACCCGAGACTGGAAAGCGTTGAAACCTTGCCTGCAACCTGCACTGTAGCAGTTTAGCGTTTTAGGGCATTTGGGGTCTTAGCAGTTAGTGCGTTTTAGGGTGTAGGGTTCTAGGGTTCTAGGGTTTAGGGGCTTTTAGGGTTTTAGGGTTTAGGGTTTAGGGTTTAGGGTTTAGGGTTTAGGGTTTAGGGTTTAGGTTTAGGGTTTAGGGTTTAGGGTTTAGGGTTTAGGGTTTAGGGTTTAGGGTTTAGGGTTTAGGGTTTAGGGTTTAGGGTTTAGGGGGTTTTGAGGCTCTAAAACGCTTCCGGCACTCTAATGTATTGGGATGCGGTCCGCGGATGGGGCGCCTTCGTCGTGGGGACCGGCTGGGCCTCCAGAAAGCTCTTCAGGGACCCTGCGTCCTCAGCTACGACCGGGCCATGTTGGCATGCGGGGCCCGCAAACCCTAAACCCGGTAAGCCCTAAACCCTTTAGGGGCTTAGGGTTTAGGGTCTAGGGTCTAGGGTTTAGGGGCTTAGGGCTTAGGCCGTAGGATGCAGCTTACAGCACAAAAGGATGTAAGAGCTCTTGCAAGGAAATTGCAGGGGCTCGGAACAGGTTTTCCGGATGTTGGGTGCATTGTGGAACTTTCTCCCAGATGCAAGGCCCCAAGCCCAAAAATTTCATATGACAAAAAGAACCCACCCTAAACTCCACCCAACATCTAGCCCAAAACTTGGGATGTTCCCCCTTATCCTAATAGTTCTGCTCAGGGATTATAGTACTAGGGGTACGAGAATCCCTATAAAGGTATGGACTGTTGGAGAAAGGAGGAACGTCCCAACCAAAACTCTGAACCCAAAGATCTGGGCTTCCCAGCGAGGCGGCCGCCCTTGGCGCCCGCGTCCGCGAAGAGTCTCTGGGGCGTGGTGCCCTGTGCGGGAGTTGTTGGGGTTCTTCTTTGGGGGTTGTGGGTTAGATTTTGGGGTTTAAGGCTTTAGAATTTGTTGAAGTCGTCCTCTGCGCACCTCTTGTTGCAGGGCATTCTGTCCATGTGAACAATTTTCGGGCCGGCTTCGGCTGCGCAACAAGTGTTGCTGATCCGCAGCACTCCCAGGCTATGTTGTGTAGCCCCAGAGTAGCAGAGCCAACGGCAAACCGCTTTAAATGAAGCCCTCATCATGGATGCAGCTGAGCATCGAAAACATGAGCAAGACGCAGGTTCGCAAGCTGATGAGGTTCAGAGCTCGGGATAAGGAGATCCGTGCCTGTAAACAGGTTAAGAGCCTGGAGATTCCACCGATTGAGTATGGGCGGGCAAAGGAAGATATTGGTGGCACCAGGGATATAGATCATCAATGCAGTGATGCACGGGCTAGATGTGCGCATGGCATTTTGGGTCGGATTGGCATCATCATGGACAACCTCGAGAAATGGACGCAGAATATCGAAGCCATTTTGGAGCCACCCTGCATGCACAATTGGAACAATTTCTATGACGTCGGGACGCACAACATCGCCAGTCAGACGACTCTGCAGGGATCCTATGCCACATGTCAGGGGGGACTTTGCACCAGCTCCGTGACGCAAACTCCTCGAGATTTTCCTCCTATCCACTTGGATCCTGGTGGTAGCTCCTCCGCGCCCTTGACGTGCGAGGTCAAGACACAGTATGATAAGCTGCACCTTGACTGCATTGCTGCATGCGCAAGGCTCAACGAAGCCTTGGGAACTGCTGTCAGCAGTTTTCCGTACGGGAGGCTTTCTTGGGACGAAGAGGCTTGGCAGTTTCGCCGCAGAGTGTGCAAGGCCTATGACGTGCTTATCGACGTGCGAGACCAGCTGCGAACGTACCGTTCACAGAGACGTTCTGATGCCACCACCCAGACAGAATTGCCGAGGGTCCTTCGATTCAGCGTCCCTGCGGCGTAACGCCTTGTACGACTCTAGTGCACAGCCGGCCACTGTCGAAGAACGAGGGTAACCGCACGGCTCACGACTTCGAATTCGTCGTTCAGAAGCCCATCCTTACGCGGGGGGTGTTGAAGTCGTCTGCGCACCTCTTGTTGCAGGGCATTCTGTCCATGTGAACAATTTTCGGGCCGGCTTCAGTTGCGCAACAAGTGTTGCTGATCCGCAGTACTCCCAGGCTATGTTGTGTAGCCCCAGAGTAGCAGAGCCAACGGCAAACCGCTTTGAATGAAGCCCTCATCATGGATGCAGCTGAGCATCGAAAACATGAGCAAGACGCAGGTTCGCAAGCTGATGAGGTTCAGAGCTCGGGATAAGGAGATACGTGCCTGTAAACAGAATTTATAGGGTTTAGGCCTTAGTTATGGACGGAGGGTCCTGTCCATAAGGGATTCAGGTGTATACCGGGTTAGAGGGTGAACGCGCAAGGAAACTCTACTGAAAGCCTCGCAAGCATGTTGCTAGATATGCTCAAGCTCGAGAAAGCGAAACTACAAGCCGACTTTGAATCGTATGATAGGAACCCCCTCCCAGCCGAATTTCTGAACTCTTGCAGGCCCAAACCTACGCCCGGATCTTCAAGCGAAACTCTAAACCCCACCCAGAAGGGATTATTCGAATCCCTAAACCGTAAACCCCTAAAGCCCTAAAAGCCCTAAAAGCCCTAAAGCCCTAAAGCCCTAAAGCCCTAAAGCCCTAAAGCCCTGAAGCCCTAAAGCCCTCAAGCCCTAAAGCGACCCTTCGTCGGGGCGCCTTCTCCGCGATCTGTGTCCAGAGAGCTGCGGCTATGTTCTGCTGGTAATGGTCCTGCCCAGTCAGCCCTAAACCCTGGAGGTCTACCCTCTACGCCCTACAAGCCCTGATAACTTAGAAGCATGTGCCCTGAACCCTAAACCCTGAACCCTTAACCCTGAACCCTACACCCTCAGCTTTGTGTTGCTAAGCCTCAGGACCTGAAACCCAGCAACCTCAACCCGGATATACAGCAGCCAAGGCTCCACCAAGACAGCCGACGCTTCGTCCTCAGAGAGTGTGGATTTAGGGCTTGATCGGGGTCAGATTTACGGTTTCGGGTTTCGAGTCTAGGGTCTAGGGTTTGGAGGTTTTGGGTTTAGGGTCTAGAGCTTGGGGCTTAGGGTTTGGGTGTAGGGTGCAGGGTCTACGCACTTCCCAGCGCGTTGTCGACCTCGGAGTTTCTCGGGGTTAAGCTATGGGCCACGAGTATGAGCCCAGGAATTGGGTTCCCTAGATACCAGAGATTTCGGGGTCAGGAGTTGAGGGATTACCGTTTAGATCGGGGCTTGATTTAGGGGTTCGGGGATTGCAGTTTTGGGGCCAGAGAGCAGGTTGGGTGAGTTAAGCACCTGAAGTTCCCAAATCACCCGAAAGCTCTGAGATTCAGGCTTTAGGGCTGTTGTCTTCATGTGTAGGGCCCCGGGGCAGCGAGGGGAGCTGAAAACACGGAAGAATTTCAAGAAGGAACGGCAGCCGCAACGGAGCTTGCTGCGGGGGTTCCTATACAAACTCCCATTAGCTGGATTTCTGATTAGGCACCCCCGATGACCTCATCATAGCCTAAAGCCCTCTGACCCTAAACCCATCAACCCTAAGCCAACTCGAAAGGGTATGCCCTCCATCCTACCCCTGAACCCTAAACCCTGAAGCCGCCTACCCATCTTTTCGAGAACTGCCCAAGAAAGGGCCTCCAAAAGAGCCTTGCAGGCTGCTTGGGCACGCTGGACCTTGAGGAGGGGCGGCTTTGGGGTGCGGCGTCGAGGTTCAAGTTCGGCATGCTGGGGATTCGGAATGTTTGCTTAGGGCCACGGATTTGGTCTGATAAGGTTAGAAAAGCCCACAGGGTGTTGAGGATGCAAGCCCGAAGAAGCCCCCTGTTTAAACGACGACTCCTGGGCGTCGTGGGCGCATGCAGCTGAACTGAACAGCGTCAGGGCCGCCGTAAGAACCACAACAGCATTGAGACCCGAACCCTAAACCCCATTCCACAAGGCGCTGGAGATGTTGGATGCTTCTAGGGAACCCTGTTCCCTAAAACCTAAACCATAAACCCTTAACCCTGAACCCTAAAACCCTGAACCCTAAACCCTAAGCCCTAAACCCCACCCCCCCCAAAAAATATATATAATATAATATAATATAATATATTATAATATAATATAATATAATATAAAAACAAAAAAGTGCAGCCAACCACTGCCCCGGCGCCTGCTCCTCCATCTCCGCCAGGACCCGGACAGCCTGTCAAAGCAGGCCAGGGGCCCAGGTTGAAAAGGCATGTAGGGTTTAGGGTTTAGGGTTTAGGGTTTAGGGTTTAGGGTTTAGGGTTTAGGGTTTAGGGTTTAGGGTTTAGGGTTTAGGGTTTAGGGTTTAGGGTTTAGGGTTTAGGGTTTAGGGTTTAGGGTTTAGGGTTTAGGGTTTAGGCCCAGTATTGGCTCTCCGACACCCTGAAAAGCTGAAAGCATCGAACCTAAACACCCTAAACCCTTCACAACTTATGCTGAGTCAGAGCTGATTCCTAAACCCTTAAAGCCCTACACCAAAACACTATCAATTCCTCATTTCTCAAAGTTCAGGGGCTAAACCTTCAGTATGGAATGAGGGAACCGGGTACCCTTAGAAGCCCGTAAAGGGTATGTATATAAGGGGGATGTGGCGTACCTTATGTCCACCCCTCCACGCCCCCAACGCACAGCCTCCACCTTCGTCCTGCCAGCAGTGAACTTTAGCTCGACCTCCTGGTTGAGGGCTTAGGGCTTAACTGAGTGGTGCTTGAAAGCCCTTTGAAAACTATTTATGAATAGGTTCCCTTGAAAGGGAAAGAAGGTAAACTTAAAATTATCCCCAAGCACTACCCAGCTAAGGTTTAACTAAAGGCGCATGTTGTCTCGGATTTCAGTATGTCTGTGTCTGACGCGCGCCGCCCCCAGTTGAATTCTTGGAGAACCCGCGAGACTCTAAGCCAAAAAATCCCGAAACCCCACTCCCATCCCACATGCGGCGTAAATAATCCTTTAGCCTTGTCTGCGCCTTGCTTTGGGTTTGGGGCCTACAGGGTTCAGGATGTAGCATTTAGGCTTTAGGGTGCAGGGTTCTCAGGGTCCTCAAACCATCTCAGCATGCGGACTCGGGCGAAACGTTCGGAACCCCTGTGGGGCTGGAAACACCCACCGTCAAGCCCTAGACCAGAAACCCCAAACCCGGGACACTAAACCCTAAAGCCTGAACCCTAAACCTTAGGAGGCCCCTGAACCCTGAAAGCCCTCGAGCTCCACAAGCCTGCAACTGGGTTTTGGGGTTCTGAAGACCTCCGCACAGTTTCCGGCACATCCCCTCCCCCCCCCCCCCCGGCCCCCCCCAAGTAAGGTCTTCGGGGCTCTGGGGCAAATCTCGGCTCGGCCGGGGTGCAGCAATGGTCTTGCCGGCTTTGGCCAGCGCGACGTTGGCATGAGAAATCTTGGCCTGTGCGGGGAAGGGGGGGGGGGGGTGGGCAGGGGCTGGGGCTGTAGGGGTTTGGAGTCAGACTTGTAGTTGAAGGTTTTCAGGTTTATTTGTGTTGTGGATTTGGGGTGTAGGGGGGTGTAGCGTCCTTTAGGTGTTGGTCTAGGGGTTCGGCTATAGGGTTTGGGGGCTGAAGCTGCAGCACAGGATCTCACGGCTTTACGTGCAGGTTTGCGCGCGGAACTTTCTGCCGGCTTCAGGCAGGATAGCCCGCTGTGGTTATAAACCCTAAACCCTACCCTCAACCCCTAAACCCTAAACCCTAAACCCTAAACCCTAAACCCTAAACCCTAAACCCTAAACCCCAGAACTACCCCGCTGGGGTTAAATGCTGCCTTGGGGCCTTTGGGGAGTTTGTAAGCCAAAGAAAGGCCGCGGGTTAGGGTTTAGGGTTTAGGGATCATGGTCTGCTCCCAAACACCTAAACCCTAAGCCACCTCTTCACAGCACGCGCGCAAAGGCAAGAATCAAAAGCTCGAGAGAGTACAAATTTTCCAAAGAGTTAAGCAGGGTAGGGAGGGCGAAAAGATGAAACAAAACTGTCGCAACAAGCATGTGTGTCTGTTTGCATTTACGCACAGAACATTTGCACTGCTTGTATAGAGGTTCAAAGTACTTGGAGGTTCATGGATGCATTTGCAACTCCCGTACTTGTAGCTACCCATGAACTCTCAAGCACGGATGGGGGCTTTGGGATGCTTGCTTCTACGAATACCCTAAACAAACACCCCTGCAAAGAAGCAAGAAAAAAGACAGGAAGTGAGCCCTAAACCCTGCCTGGGACCATATTTACCTGGAGCTTCAAGAGCTATCCCGCTTATACCTGCTAAATAGGAATACTTATAACTAACCTGTAGGTCAAGAGGGTCCCAGGTAGACCTTGTGTTCGTTCTAAGAAACCGACATCCTCCAACCCAACCTCTGCAAGGGCCGGGCCTGTAGCTCGCGCAGCTTCTGCACAAAGTCCTTCTTACCGGGCCGTTGAGAACTGAAAACGGCAACAGGTTTAGGGTTTAGGGTTTTGGCTTTAAGGCTTAGGGTTTAAGGTTTATTAAGGGATCTTTCACAACCCTAAACCCCTTGAAGCCTAAACCCTTTGAGCCCTACACGAATTGAATCCTAAACCCTTTGAGCCCCAAACCCTTTGAACCCTCAACGCTTTGAACCCTAAACGCTTTTCAGCCCTTGACCCTTTGAACCTTACACCCTTCTAACCCTAAACGCTTTGAACCCTAAACCGTTTGAACCCTGAACCCTTTGAACCCTGAACCCTTTGAACCCTAAACCCTTTGAACCCTAAACCCTTTGAACCCTAAACCCTTTGAACCCTGAACCCTGTGAACCCTGAACCCTTTGAACCCTGAACCCTTTGAACCCTGAACCCTTTGAACCCTAAACCCTGTGAACCCTAAACCCTAAACCCTAAACCCTGAACCCATTGAACCCAAAAAACCTTTTATAAACTCAAATTGGGGTTTTTGGTATACGGTTTGAACCCTAAACCCTAAACCCTAAACCCTGAACCCATTGAACCCAAAAAACCTTTTATAAACTCAAATTGGGGTTTTTGGTATACGGTTTGAACCCTAAACCCTAAACCCTAAACCCTGAACCCATTGAACCCAAAAAACCTTTTATAAACTCAAATTGGGGTTTTTGGTATACGGTTTGAACCCTAAACCCTAAACCCTGAACCCTAAACCCTAAACCCTAAACCCTGAACCCTTCGAACCCAAAAAACCTTTGGGCGGCTCCTCCCCGCCCTCGCGCTGGCAGCGGACGAGTTGGCCCCGGGCTTCCACCACCTCGGGCGGCGGTGCTTCGCTGGGATGCTCCCCCTTATGGTTTAGGGTTTAGGGTTTAGGGTTTAGGGTTTAGGGTTTAGGGTTTAGGGTTTAGGGTTTAGGGTTTAGGGTTTAGGGTTTAGGGTTTAGGGTTTAGGGTTTAGGGTTTCGGGTTTAGGGTTTAGGGTTTAGGGTTTAGGGTTTTTGGGGTTGCCCTGAATCGGGATGATATAGTACCCCCTTATACTAACAGTCCTGATAGCACCCCCTATTGGAATCCCAAGTGCTTCGGGCTGGGTTTAGGTGTAATTAGGGTTTAGGGTTCAGGCTTTAGAGTGAGAGCGTAGTGACTGGCATAGTCGGAGGAGCTTCTCGCGTATGAAAAGCCAGAACCCCCGAAACATCAACCCGCGACCGACCCAAACAAAACGCCCGCCCCCCAAAACCCCAACCCTAAACCCTAAACCCTAAACCGTGCTACTTGGGGCTTGGTTGGGAGCGTCTGCCCCCAACTCAGCTCCGGACGGATTGCTGAGCCAATGACACCTCCAACGATGCAGGGTTTGGGGTTTGGGGTTTACCCGAAGCCCTAGGTACGTACCCCGAACCCGAAACCCCCAAGTCCACCCTAACCCTGAACCCTAAACCCTAAACCCTAAACCCTAAACCCTAAACTGGCCCTAAACCCTAAGCACTAAACCCTACACCTAAATCCTAAACCCTGAACCGTACACCCTTGGCCCCGGGGGGCAGGACTTGGGCCGCTTGAGCACGCCGACCCAAGGAGCTTCTCAACTGCTCCTAGGGTGCCTCGATGCCTGCACATCCATTGATATGGATCTGCAACACACCTGCGTTTGGGAGCTGGCCACCTAAGAGGCCAGAGGACTGGATTTCCTCTTGCATGGCATAATACTCCGGGTCTCTTTCGCAGCGTCGCCTCCACTCGGCCACAGAGAGTCCCGATATGTCCCGATGTCATGTAAGGGCAAGAAGGACCGGATAACCACAACCTCCGCGCCTCAGCTCGAGCCAGTCGACTCTCCAGCTCACCGATTTGGCGCTGCGCGGCAGCATACAGCGATCCCCGCATGCGTGACGTTGTCGTTTTTTCAGATTTCAGCGAGGTTTAGGTGTAGGGTTCAGGGCTTACGGTTGTTAGGGCTTGGGCTGTAAACCCAAATGATTTAAATCAGTCAACTCTGCTCCGAAACTATTTGCTGGTTTCAGAAATTGGGGGGGGGGGGGGTACCTTATTGGGGTCCTTACTATAAAGGAATCCTATTATTTGCGGGGCTATGTTAAGGGTCCCCTATTTTCGTAAACCCTAAACCCTAAACCCCTAAACCCCCGTGTAAACCGAAAGCCAGGAGACTAAGAAGCCCCTGGCCAACTGAGCCTGTCATGCTCTCCAAGTCCTTAGGGCCTTGAACTGAATCCCCAGCAGCAGAAGTCAGGAATAAGGGTTTAGGGTTTAGGGTTTGGGGTTTAGGGTTTGGGGTTTAGGGTTTAGGATTTAGGGTAAGGGGTTTAGGGCTCCGGGTTAAAGCCTAAACCCCGCAAACAAAAAGCTTGGAAATAAAAACACCTCCTTGTGTTGTCAGGTGGGCTCACCGAGGGTTTAGCTTTTAGGGTTTAGGGTTTAGGGTTTAGGGTTTAGGGTTTAGGAGCGGAAGGATTCTCTGGGATTTTGCTCCTCGAAAACCTTGTGGGCAAACAAGAACCTGAGGAGCATGCCATGATGCAGACACGAGTCACCAATCTAAGGATGGCTACATGGTCCCTTAGTTTAATTGGGGACCCGAGACCATATCAAGGGACCATGCAACTACCCTTGGAACCAAGTGGTAGAAACAACCCGCAAATGGGTTATGGCTCAGATTCTGGGGAGTAGTTCTATAGGGTTTAACCCCACTCCCCTCCGAACCCTGGCGTTGCGGCCAATAATCTAAGCCCTAAACCCTAAACCCTAAACCCTAAACCCTGAACCCTGAACCCTGAACCTCAAACCCTAATCCCAACACAAACACCTCCGTTGAACCCCTTATTCCCAACCTTTTCGCTGGCTTTGCCGGATCGCACTGCCAGCTCCTCGCACACTTTTCTTATTGGGTTTAGGGGCTTAGGGCTGAGGCTTTGGGGATAAGGTTTGCTGGCTTAAGGTTTAGTATAGGGCTGTTTAGGGTTTAGGGTTTAGGGGTTTAGGGGTTTAGGGGTCTAGGGGCTCAGGGGTTCAGGGGTTTAGGGGTTTAGGGGTTTCGGGCTTTAGGGGTTTAGGGGTTTAGGGGTTTAGGGGTTCAGGGGTTCAGGGGTTTAGGGGTTTAGGGGTTTAGGGGTTTAGGGGTTTAGGGGTTTAGGGGTTTAGGGGTTTAGGGGTTTAGGCTATAGGGTTTAGGGTTTAGGGATTAGGGTTCAGGGTGCTCACAAACCCTCCTACTCTCCCCTCATGCCTTAGTACCCTTGGACGAGGGTTGAGGGGTTCTTAGGCGCAGCCGCAGTTAACCAACCAAACCAGGTGAACGCTAAAAACCCTAAACCCGAAACCCTCAACCCTAAACCCTAAACCCTAAACCCTAAACCCTAAACCCTGAACCCGCACTCCTGGGGTTCAAGCCTTAGGGCTTTTTGGGCTTAGGATTTGCGGTGTAGGCGTTTGGGGCTTAGGGTTTAGAGCTGCGGACTTAGGCGCTGCCCTCGGGATATAGGGTTTAGGGTTTAGGGTTGAGGGTTTAGGGTTTAGGGTTTAGGGTTTAGGGTTAGGGTTGCCCCTTACTAACAGTCCTTCATGGGGATTGTCATGGGGGGAACTATAAATCCCCCGTTAAGGACCTTTAGTATAACGGGGGAACATCCCAAACTAGCCCGCTTACCCAAAAACCCCAAAAGCCTCTTGCCTGAACCCTAGGGCCGTCCTCCTCAGGGAGGTTGCCTTCCGAAAGGCTCTTCGCCTGGAGCTCCGGAATGCTCAACCCCAAGCAAGCCCTAAAACTCCCGAAAACCCCAAAGCCCTAAGAAACCTAGACCCTCCAGATGCTCTACACCCACTCCTACTGCCAGACCCTACAGCGGCTTAAAGTTTAGGGTTTAGGGTTTGGGGGGGAATCCAAAACCCTGTGCCCAGCGGGTTTACACTGTCGGGATGTTGCCGGGTGATGGGCGTCAGCCAAGACCCTCATGGGATACCAGCTACCAGTTTCTTGGTAGCCCAGTAACCTTATTATAATAAGGGCACCCTTTTTGGGGTTGGCTACTTTCTAAGGGCAACTTGAACAAAAAAAGGGTACAGGTTACCACAGCTTCTGCCTGAAATCCCAAACCCTAGCAAACCCTAAACCCTAGCAAACCCTAAACCCTAAACCCTAAACCCTAAACCCTAAACCCTAAACCCTAAACCTTCTCGTGGCCTCCTCTGCCAACTCCGCCACGACCTGCACGCCAACAGGCTTTTAGGATGGCAGCAATTGTGGTTAGGATTGCCGTGGTCTGTGCATCTGAACAGAACAAACTGAATATGGGTAGTTTCTCTAACCTTAGGACTCTGCGAAACTTCTCGCCCAGGCTTAGAATTCTCAAATGCGCCATTCCCTGGAAACCTCGACCCGAACCTCTTAGCGCTGCTGATCGGAGATGGTTGTTCCAGGGCTTTCACGGGGCCATGCCCATGTCCCTCTCAGACGCCAGACGAGAGGCTCAGGCTTCACCACTCGGCGAGCTTTCCCATCGGGAGACTTCTGACGCTTCGTGCATCCGCGCCGTCGGGGATTGTAGGGCTGAGGGTGAATGTAGGGTGCTGGGCCTTCGGGGGTTTAGGGAGCTTGGGGGGACATAGGGGGGTTAAGGGGGTTTAGGGTGGACCCCAATAACACAGGCATAAACAGGCTCCACTTCTTATCGTTGGGCAGTTTTGTAGGGAACCTGGCACCACAAGGAAGGAAAAAGAGCCCACTTGGGAGATCTACTAGCCATCTGAGCTGTCCCCTGCAGTGGGAAGCAGTCAACTGCCGCGCCTGCTCCCGGATGGTGCCCCCTAAGGACTTCTAACTTGAACCCCGTGCATTCAAGCCCCGAAAGCCTCAACCCTTAACCCTAGAACCTACACCCTAAACCCTGAAACCTAAAACGGAAAACCTTGACCCTAAAGGCCTGAAGCTCTATCTTGTCTCTGGCCGTCGGGTTTTGTCCTAAACCCTAAACCCTAAACCCTAAACCCTATACCCTAAACCCTAAACCCTAAACCCCCGAAATCCCAAGAAGGTACCCCAAACCGAGACTTTGAGGGCGTGCCTTCTCAAGCTCCACGACCTTGCCTTCCTCAGGTGAGAGGGTTCAGAAACTAGTTTAGGATTTGGGATTTAGGGTTTAGGGTTTAGGGGTTAGAGGTTAGGGGTTAGGGGTTAGGGTTTGAGTTAACCCTAAACCCTATAGGCTTAGGATCTAGGGGCCTTGGGTTGCGGGCCGCATAGCCATAGGCATGTCAGGCGCACTGGTCTACAACATGGGCCGGTAGAGTACGGCTCAGTTTTGTCCAGGTTTAGGGTTTAGGGTTTAGGGTCTAGGGTCTAGGGTCTAGGGTCTAGGGTCTAGGAGGGTCTAGGGTCTAGGGTCTAGGGTCTAGGGTCTAGGGTCTGGGGTCTAGGGTGTCAAGCAGCGCATCACCCGCCATTTTGTGCCGCAACATGAAGGAACATATTTTACTTTACATGCTTAAGCCAGTTTTCCTCTTACTTTGCACCAAACACCCCTGAGAATCCCGGCTACTCTAGAAACAAATTGTGATGCCCCCTGAACCCTGAACCCTCAACCCTTAACCCTACATCCCAAACCCCAAACCTAACCCCTAAACCCTAACCCCTAAACCCTAAACCCCAAACCCTAAACCTCAAACCCGGAACCCCGCAAGGAACACCACAAAATCAGCCAAGTCGCTGCTTCCTGCCGCTGCGCCGCTTTCCGGCGCGCAGAGTTCGCCTGGTAGGTGGTGGGGGCGGGGGGTAGGGTGGAGGGGAGAGGTGGGGTAGGGTAGGGGGGAGGGGGCGGGTTTGGGGGGGTGGGGGTTTGGGGGGCTTTGGGGGTTTGCGGGAGATCGGGATTTAGGGGAAGTGGGGGTTCCACAAAACCCCAAACCCCAAAACCCTTTAAAGCCCGAAGGCCCTGAGGCTCTAAGCTTTGTACCAGTCCGCAAGGCGGCCAACACGAATTCAACTTCTTATTTTTTGCACAAGTTGAGTTCCCGAGGGCTCTCACTGCACAGTGCTGGAGCAAAGCATTTTGGCGTTCCTCTTCCGCTAGGAGAGCCTTCGCAAGTTTAAACAGGCTTTCAGGGTCTTTAGTGCTTCTAGGGCTTCATCTTCGAGGCAGTCACATTCGAGGTTCGCACAGCTTCATGCCAGATTTCACGCAGGCAGCTTGGCCTAGGCCCACTCAAGCCGCACACGGCGCACGTCGATGGGCTTTGCTGCTGCTGCTGCTGCCCCTAAACCCTAAACCCTAAACCCTAAACCCTAAACCCTAAACCCTAAACCCTAAACCCTAAACCCTAAACCCTAAACCCTAAACCCTAAACCCTAAACCCTAAACCCTAAACCGTTGGACTTCAGGTCGGCGTTGGGGAATACCCTGGATCTCGGCTGAAACTCTCCCTTCCCGGAGGCCTCTGGGTTCGGTGTTGGGGGGTGGCCGACTTCAGGATTTAAGGGTTTAAACCCTAAACCCTAAACCCTAAACCCTAAACCCTGAACCCTAAACCCTAAACCCTAAACCCTAAACTCCAAACTCCAAACCGAAGCTTGTGTGGGCCTTGCGGAACTGAAGAAGCTGCGCTGCGGCAGCGTTCACGCGGGCAGACTGCTGCGTCACGTCCTCTTCTTTCAGAAGCTCTTGGAAAGAACCCTAAACCCTAAACCCTAAACCCTAAACCCTACGGTCTTAGGAAATGGCTCGGGAGTTGAGTTGAGCGTCTTGCGCAAGGTCGGGTTCCCGGAGGGGTTAGCGTTTAGGGTTTAGGGTTTTAGGGCTTGGGGCTTTTCGGGCTTAGGGCTTGAGGGGTGAGGGTGGAGGGTTTAGGGTTTACGGCTTCCCATCCTAGAAGAGTGGACAACATAACTCCAAGTCTACGGTGTCGTGTTCTGGTGTAGGGCTTACGGGGATGTTCCCCCTTATACTAACAGACCTAAATAGGAACTATACTAGGGCGGTAATTGCTATAAATCCCGTTAAGGACTGTTCATTAGTATGAGGGGGAACATCCCAAGGCTTAAGGTTCACGGTAGAGGGTTTAGGGTTTAGGCTTTAGGCTTTAGGCTTTAGGGTTTAGGGTTCAAGCATCTAGCAAAAAACAAGCATCTAGCAAAAAACTTGCGTACGTACAGGGTACTGTCATTGAGCACCAGAGGAACAGAATTGGCAGCCGTTTCGCCTGAGTGAACTTCTTGAGCGCGTCTCCCGAAAGGCTGGTCTTCATCTCCTTAGAAACAGAACGGATTCAGGATGTAGGGTTTCGGCTGCATGTGCACAGAAGCCTAGGTCGAAAAAGGGTTCCCGCTATATATATATATATATATATATATGCTCACGCCCCCCCCCATGATCCACGTTTCTGCTTCGAAACAGATGGATCTTGGGAGGAGAGGGGGCTATGAGCTAGCGACAAAAACACCGACAGGGCCGATAAAAACCTATATCATTTCAAGTCAGGCAGGTCATTTACATCAACAAGGTAGAAAAATACCCGAAAAAATCATGCTTTTTTAGAAAACTCGAGCCGGCTCGAATTTTCCAAAAAAAACTGACACAGTAGGTCGCCCAAACACGAGCAGGCTCGAATTTTCCAAAAAAACCTAAATTTCAGGATCTATGGCTCCAGCAGCCCGGTAGATCCTGAAAGTTAGGTTTTTTTGGAAAATTCGAGCCTGCTCGAGTTTCTGGGACCTAAAGCTTCAAGAATTTTCGGAAAATTCGAGCCGGCTCGAATTTTCCAAAAAAAACTGACACAGTAGATTGCCGAAACACGACCAGGCTCGAATTTTCCAAAAAAAACCTAAATTTCAGGATCTATGGCTCCAGCAGCCCGGTAGATCCTGAAAGTTAGGTTTTTTTTGGAAAATTCGAGCCTGCTCGAGTTTCTGGGACCTAAAGCTTCAAGAATTTTAGGAAAATTCGAGCCGGCTCGAATTTTCCAAAAAAAAACTGACACAGTAGATTGCCGAAACACGACCAGGCTCGAATTTTCCAAAAAAAACCTAAATTTCAGGATCTATGGCTCCAGCAGCCCGGTAGATCCTGAAAGTTAGGTTTTTTTTGGAAAATTCGAGCCTGCTCGAGTTTCTGGGACCTAAAGCTTCAAGAATTTTAGGAAAATTCGAGCCGGCTCGAATTTTCCAAAAAAAACTGACACAGTAGATTGCCGAAACACGACCAGGCTCGAATTTTCCAAAAAAAACCTAAATTTCAGGATCTATGGCTCCAGCAGCCCGGTAGATCCTGAAAGTTCGGTTTTTTTTGGAAAATTCGAGCCTGCTCGAGTTTTCGAGACCTGGAGCTTCAAGAATTTTCGGAAAATTCGAGCCGGCTCGAGTTTTCTAAAAAAATGCTGAAACCATAGCTGTGTGACCCCAAGGCCTCATAGATGACATGATTTAGGTTTTTTTTGGAAAATTCGAGCCTGCTCGAGTTTTCGAGACCTGGAGCTTCAAGAATTTTCGGAAGATTCGAGCCGGCTCGAATTTTCTAAAAAATATGCTGATGGCTGTGTGACCCCAAGGTCTCATAGATGACAGAATGTAGGTTTTTTTTGGAAAATTCGAGCCTGCTCGAGTTGTGGTGACCTGGTGCCTGGAGATTTTTCGGAAAATTCGAGCCGGCTCGAGTTTTCCCGAAATCTCTTGATATTCTGACTGCGGTAATTGATACAATTAGTAGCATTAGTTACCAATTCTATTTCAATTGGTAAGTTTCCCATATTTTTTGACGGCAAATATCTAACTTGTGAGAAGAGGCCACGCAATGGTTTAAATCCAACAATCGTTTTGGTCTTAAACCCTTGACAATTAACATAAGAACTACCTTTGTGTCAAAGAAAACTTAAACTATCAATGAGGATATCTGCGGGACTAAAAGTTTCCATGATATATAAATAGCATATATAATTTGATTACATATACATACCTTCAACTTGTATTCAATCAAGTAATTCAAAACTATATGAAGTGTCTTACTATTATTCTTCTTCCTACCTTTCACCTGCTTAACTGCTTCATCTACTTAATTATTCTCAACTAACTTTCTTATCTCTTCGTAAGCGTGTTGTTTAAGTTGCTTCTCTATCTTCGATGTCTCTATTTGTTCGTATGTTGTTGCTTTCTTATGAAATGATTATGGCATCAAACTGTTGTTAAAAACTCTTCTTCGGTTATGTCTTGCTTTGTTTTAATATTGCCTATATCTTCATAAGGATGTTTTTGTAGAGGGTCTAATGTTGATTTCTTTGATGGTATACTTCCTTTTTCAAACATACTAACGGGGTCGTCTACTTTCCGTATTCATATGTTTTGTCCCAGTGTCTTCTGGTCGTTGTCCTGATACATAAGGAGAACCATAGCTACGACTTCTGAATACATTCCCATAATCATTGTTTATTTGTTGTCCCGATGCTGAACCTAAACTGTGACTTACAATACCAGAAATTCCAGTTTCTTCTTTTCTTTAACCGTCTATTTCAATAAAACCATCTTGAATGAACTTATCTACATCTTTATAACGCTGAGTCAGTTGCGTCTTATATTAAGGAAGGTTTCAATCACCATAAACATCTCTACAGCTTTTAGTCCCAGCAATGTATAAAATAGAACCATTTTTTAGATATCCCGTCAGGATTCTCATACGCTAATTTAAGTCCTTGCGTGTCCGTTAAGAATGTCTCTGTCTTTGCGAATTCGTCTCTAACTTCATTATGTAGTCTGCTTCTTGTGTTAGGTGCTTTATTTGAAACCCCTTCATCTCTTCTTTTATGTTCATGCATTATACAATGGTTTATAAGGTAATATTTTATCTAATCAATGAATAGTGTTGAAGTTCAAGAAGGTGTATATTGGAAGCTACTATAGAGTGAATAACAGAGATTAGCAAACCACACAAAACCAAATCCAGAAACGGATTCTGTTTGTAGATTTCTGTTGTTTAAACGTGTAGATAATCAATAGCAAGTTGTAGCTTCAGACATGGCAAGACACGAAAGTATCGTAAATACCGGTGTTTTTTCACTTCAACCATATGTGCAAATAAGCACAGGTGCAGAAGGACAAGCAAGAAAAGGATACATATGGATCATGGGGGGGGGGTGTGACCATATATATATATTTATTTATTTCTTTCTTTCTCTTTCTATTTCTATTTCTATTTCTATTTCTATTTCTATTTCTATTTCTATTTCTATTTCTATTTCTATTTCTATTTATTTATATATATTTATTTATCTATTTATATTTATATTGATATTCATATTCATATTCATATTTATATTTATATTTTTATTGTTCTTTATATTTATTTATTCATATTTATCTTTATATTATATATATATATGTATATAAACTGGTTTTAGAGCCTCAACCACGAAACCCTAATACCCACGAGCTCTATGGCTCACAAGGAAGGGAGCAAAGGCCTTGATCTACGAGTTTGGGGGGCCTAGAATCCTAAGACTCAAGGGTTAAAGATTTAGGGTTGGCTTCGGGGGAGGGGGGGCAAAACCCTAAACACTAAACTATAGCTTCAGAGGTTTTGTCTGACTGTGCGAAGGGAACCATGTAAGGGCAGACCTGGTTTGCAGTTCAGGGTTCAGGGTTGAGGGTTTAGGGTTGAGGGTTTAGGGTTTAGGGTTTAGGGTTTAGGGCTTAGGGTTTAGGGTTTAGGGTTTAGGGTTTAGGGTTTAGGGCTTAGGGCCCATGAGAACGACTCCGATTCTTATGGGCCTTAGGTCCCTGTGCGGCCTGCACTCGCGACGTACTGATTGGATATCCCCCCGAGGTCGACCATGAAACCCCTAAACCCTAAACCCTAAACCCTAAACCCTAAACCCTAAACCCTAAACCGTCTGAACGAATGAATGGAATGTAAGCAGGGGGCTTGCTGTTCATAAGGTCCTGAGGATCGCCCATGGGGGTTTAGGGTCAACACAACTGCAACATGTGCGCCACACTTTCTCCTGGAATCGTGTGATGCGGCTTGCTCAGATGAATTCATGCCCGCAAAAACAGAAGAGAGCAACGGATTATGCAAGGTGCGCAGGTGGGGAAACTCGCTGCCTCAAGATGCCCCGGACTTCCGACACCGGCACCTTGACACCCGAACCCGAAACCCTGGAAACGCTCCCTCAGCCCTAAACCCTAAACCCTAAACCCTAAACCCTAAACCCTGATGATAAGCCTTGAAGCTTAAGCCTGGGGGACCCCAAAATCCTCGGCTGCTCTGCCGCGGGGCCAGGGCCGCAGATGCATGGATCTTGCGAGCTTCGACGATGGCTGCCTGCGAGGTGGCGCTGAACCCTGGGACTCTAGGCTTTAGAGGGTTTAGGGTTTAGGGTTTAGGGTTTAGGGTTTAGGGTTTAGGGTTTAGGGTCTAGGGTTTAGGGTTTAGGGTTTAGGGTTTAGGGTTTAGGGTTTAGGGTTTAGGGTTTAGGCTATTTAGTGTGTTCCCTACTTAGGCTTATGTTTGGGCTGTTTAAACCATTCTGAGCCCTCAACCCTAATGCTTCTTGACGGGTTAGGCCTTGTAAACCCCATCAACCCCCCTAGAAACTAGGGTTTCGGGTTTAGGGTTTTAGGTCTTTGGGTTGCGCTCTGGTCTTCTCGCGGGAGAATTTGGGAGCCTTTCAAGGTGCAGTCGGTATATGAAAGCCCGAAAGCCGAAGCCACAGTGAACAAGCCTCCAAACTCTCCGCCGCTTCAGCATCCCCCAAGCCCTACAAGCCAAGAAAAACCTTGAAACCCAAAAGCCCGACCCCTAAATCCTAAGGATTTGCAGGGCTTAGGGTTTACCATGGGTTCGGAGTACATTCAGGGGGGCCCCTGAACCTTGCACCCTAATCTCCCTTCTAAATCTTGAGTTGTTGTGGCTTAGGGTTAACGAGCTCAGAGGTTTAGGGTACCCAAATGCCGGGATTTGGGAGCGTAAAGATGTCTTCCCGACACCCAGGTGGGATTCTGGAGTCATAGAACTCCTTCGGAATGGGCCAGGTGAAAGCTAACTGTGCCTTGGGCCCAAGTCTGACTCTGCGGAATGGGCCAGGTGAAAACTAACTGTGCCTTGGGCCCAAGTCGCCATTCTTTGGCGGCCATGTTCTGCCAGCCAGACACCTGAGCTGCACGCCAGCTTATGTGCTGACTGGTCGATGCGCATCCAGGCAAGCTCCGGATTCTCTTTGCTTCTGGCTCTTGGTGGCCATGGCCTGTGCTCCTTCTGGCGGAGCTTCTGAGGCTAAACCAGAAACCCCAAAAACCGAAGCTAACATACATCCTGACAACATTAAACCCAAGGGGGGACCCTCGAACGGGGGGGGGGGGGTACCCCTTAAATCCCCCGTGCATAAAAAGGGCCCATACTTCGGATCCCGTTGCACCCCTTTAAACAAGGGTAAGAGACCATACTACGGACGCACGGTTCTAACCTTAGACATAAACTGACCCGAAAGGAAGTCCAGATCCGCACCGCCTCCAACTCCTCGGCCGCCTGTTCAGCGGCACCCACCGTTTCCGCCACCTCGCCCGAGGGGGGGGGGGGGGGTCCCCTGTATCGACATGCTTGGGCGCTGGGGTTTAAGGGTTTAGGGGGTTTGGGGGGTTTGGGGGGTTTAGGGGGTTTAGGGGGTTTGGGGATTTGGGGGATTTAGGGGTTTAGGGGGTTTAGGGTGGGGGTTTAGGGGGTTTAGGATGGGGGTTTAGGGGGTTTAGGGGGTTTGGGGGGTTTTTTGGGGGGTTTAGGGGGTTTGGGGCTTGCGAATCCTCAAACGCGGCCAGACCCATGCGCCTCAACTCACACCCCCTCCACCCCGAATCTTGGAGGTTCAAAGAGGCATACCCTGCAACGTTTAAGCAACAACGTCCCCCGGCCCTAGACCCTAAAATCTTTAAACCCCAAACCCTCAATCCCACGAAACCCTAAACCCTCCGCTCTGAACCCTCGCCACCTCGTCCGGGGGAAGGATCTCCAGCCCTTTCAGGAAGGGGAGCTCCGTCTCGCTCACCTTGAGTGCTTAATACGGGGTCATGAAAAGTTTACAATTTAGGGTTTAGGGTTTTGGGAAAAGATGGGTGAGTGGGTAGTCCAGAGTCTACAGGGTTAAGGAGCTCGGGGTCTCGTTTGGGCCTGGGTTCTTCAACAAGCCGAAAGAGTTGGCTGCAAACCCTGAACCCCCAAAAGCCACGAAAAGTCCTCAACCCCAAACTAGGATGGCCCACAATACCCTCTGAAAAATATTCCTAAATATCATCCTCTTAAACCCGATAAGGGAGAACCTACAATATGACTACCTAGTAAAGCTCCAAATCCCTCCCCATTGCTGCACCCAAGCAGACACCCAACCGCAAGTTCCGAACTCCAAAAGCCCACCTACCCGAGATCCTTGGGGTGCCCTGAACCTACACCCTAAACCCTAAACCCTAAACCCTAAACCCTAAACCCTAAACCCTAAACCCTGAACCCTGAACCCTGAACCCTATAACCTGAAAAACCTGGCGGGCCTTCTCCAAGAGCTGCTCCACGAGGTCAGCCTTGGCCTTCACCTCCGAAGCTCAAGCTTCAGGGCCTTTAGGGTTTGGGGTTTAGGGTTTAGGGTATTGGGGCTTGGAGTTTAGGGTTTAGGGTTTAGGGTTTAGGGTTAGGGTTTAGGGTTTAGGGTTTAGGGTTTAGGGTTTAGGGTTTAGGGTTTAGGGTTTAGGGTTTAGGGTTTAGGGTTTGGGGCTTGGAGTTCGCTGGGTGGCGGCATATTGTTGCACTCACCAAGATTTGCAAAGGCACCCTCTTTCCACTCACCAAAGACAGTAATGTAAACCCTGGCGCACGAGAAATAGACCAAGGCGAAGGCGAAGTTTGCAACACGGACAAGATTCCAAGCTAAACCCTAAAAGGTAGAAATGCTATACTCCAAACACGAAAGCTCACCCAAGCCAATCACCCCAAACCGTAAAGCTCAAACCCTGAACCCTAAACCATACTAAACCCTGAACCCTGAACCTTAACCCGAAAACCCTAAACCCTAAACCCGAAAATCCTAAATCCCAAACCCTAAACCCTAAACCCTACCTAAACCCTAAACCCTAAACCCTAAACCCTAAACCCTAAACCCTAAACCCGTCCCGCAGGTGCACCTCACGCAGCTTCGCTGCGGACTCGATGCGGCCGCGCTGCACCTCTCGTGCCGAAAAGGGTCGTTAAAATTTCCCGTGACCCCTTGGGAACACTAACAGGGCCCTAAACCCTAAACTCTAAACTCTAAACCCTGAACCCTAAACCCCAAACCCTAAACCCTAAACCCTAAACCCTAAACCCCCTTTGGGCAAAAGTTATTTTTGGGGTGCCCTCAGCCCTTAACCCCCACTTTCGGGCTGACGGTTTAGGGTCAAGGTGGTGCTTGTCAATGCCAAGACCTAACGCTGGAAACCCTAAACCCCTAAACCCTAAACCCCTAAACCCTAAACCCCTAAACCCCTAAACCCCTAAACCCCTAAACCCCTAAACCCCTAAACCCCTCAACCCCTCAACCCCTCAACCCCTCAACCCCTCAACCCCTCAACCCCTCAACCCCTCAACCCCTCAACCCCAAACCCTAAAACCCGGACCCAAAACTCCAAGAAGCGCAGTCCCCCCCTCCCCCCGCCCCAGCATCAAGCTTGCAAACCCCACAACTCCCAACTTGATCTACAACGTGCCAGCCCTGAACCGCAGAAAGGGCAGTGATGCTCGGCCTTTGGGCTTCGGGTCTGAGGTTTAGGGCTTAGGGTTTAGGGTTTAGGTTGAGGGTGGAGGGTTGATGGTTGAGGGTTTAGGGTTTCGGGTTTAGGGTTTAGGGTTTAGGGTTTAGGGTTTAGGGTTTAGGGTTTAGGGTTTAGGGTTCAGGGAGCCTTGGAAGCTGCCAACATCGCGTTCAGCTTCGCCTGCACCTCGAAAGCAGGGTTTGGGTGGCTTCGGAGGTCGGATTTAGGAGATTTAGGGGTTGGGGGTTTAGGGGTTCGGGTTTAGGGTTTCGGGTTTCGGGTTTAGGGCTTAGGGTTTTAGGGCCTAGGGTTTAGGGCCGGCAGGCTGGCTGTGATGACTGCTTTGGGGGGCTGCCTGCCGCCCTTGCGGACAAAACTCTGATCGCGGGGGTGGGCTGCCAAAATCCGTAAACCCAATGTAGGCCCATGACACCGCATCCGTCTGGTCAAGAGAGAAAAACACCTCTGTAGGTGCCACCGAAACCCCAGATTGACCTGCTAGATACCTGTGTTGCTGTGCAGGAACATACATTGAGGCGCCAGAATACGGAAACCATGTAGCAGAAGCTTGAACTCAGGCGCATGTGTGTGTTTGTGTGATCAGGAGGAGGCAGGTAAGGCTCTATTGAGTACTAGTTCACGACACAAGCCTATGAGCCTATGACTGTAACCTAAACACGTTCCTTAACTTGAAACCCTAATTCCTAAACCCTAAACCCTGAACCCTAACTCGTGTTTGGTGCTAGCTCCATACCCCCTCGCCCTGAACCCCAAACCGCGAAAGCGTCGAAGCCCCCTAAAGCCCCCCCAAACCCTAAACCCTGTACTGTAAACCCTAAACCCTAAACCCTACACCCTACA
>CAJNDS010002150.1:546484-556484 GCA_905221605.1 Symbiodinium natans
TGCCCAGTAAAACGGCGACCTTGTCCAGTAAAACGGCGACCTTGCCCAGTAAAACGGCGACCTTCGGACGCCCCCCCGTGCCCAGTAAAAATGCTACCTTCGGCCCCGAAGGTCGCCGTTTTACTGTGCAAGGTCGCCGTTTTACTGGGCAAGGTCGCCGTTTTACTGGGCAAGGTCGATTTTTGGTCAAAAAATCTACCTTGCCCAGTAAAACGGCGACCTTGCCCAGTAAAACGGCGACCTTGCCCAATCTTGCCCAGTAAAGCGGCGACCTTCGGGGTTCAAGGTCGCATTTTTACTGGGCAGGGGCGCAAGGTCGCCGTCTTACTGGGCAAGGTCGCCGTTTAACTGGGCAAGGTCGATTTTTTTGACCGAACTGACCTTGCCCAGTAAAACGGCGACCTTGCCCAGTAAAACGGCGACCTTGCCCAGTAAAACGGCGACCTTGCCCAGTAACTCCTTAACATTTAAATTATGTATGAAAGAGAGGTTTAACATTGAAATTATATATGAAAGAGAGGTTAAGGGCTAAGGGTTAAGGGTTAAGGGTTTAGGGTTTAGGGTTTAGGGTTTAGGGTTTAGGGTTTAGGGTTTAGGGTTTAGGGTTTAGGGTTTAGGGTTTAGGGTTTAGGGTTTAGGGTTTAGGGTTTAGGGTTTAGGGTTTAGGGTTTAGGGTTTAGGGTTTAGGGTTTAGGGTTTAGGGTCGGTCCTGGCGGCGTGTTGGATGGGAAGGAGGTGAAAACCTCCCTCTCTCCCAAAAAGGGGGGGGGGGGTAGGGGGGGGTACCCGGGCAGCTTTTCCATGGAGGGCCAGGCCACCGCACCGCATAAACTCACGGACCACCCAGCACCCCCCCCTTTCCCCCCGCCCCCCCCCGCCCCCCCCTACCCCCCCCCCACCCCCCCCCCACCCCCCCCCACCCCCCCCCACCCCCCCCCCACCCCCCCCACCCCCCCCCCCACCCGCTGGTTGCTGCGCTTGGCCTGTTCAACAATTGATGGGGCTGCCCTGCCCCCCAAGCTGGCTTCAGCTCCTGTTTGGGTCCTGGTGCTACTCCACCCCCCCTCCCCAAGGTTTCACAGAGGCTCAAGCAAATCAACTTTTGGATCCTTTGAGCTGACGAGCGCGTTTTAACCTTTCAACTATGCTCCAGCGGGGTCGGCGGCTTGAGCCGGAGGCTCTTCAATTTAGGGTTTCAGGGTTCAGGGTTTAGGGTTTTAGGGTTTAGGGTTTAGGGTTTAGGGTTTAGGGTTTAGGGTTTAGGGTTTAGGGTTTAGGGTTTAGGGTTTAGGGTTTAGGGTTTAGGGTCTAGGGTCTAGGGTCTAGGGTCTAGGGCTTGCCCCTGGGGGCTTGAAGCAAGTGACTACAGGGATCTAAACTCTTAAAGCTGGCCCTTGCAGGCTCGCAGAAAGCGATGAGAAGGGTCTAAACTCTAAAAACTGGCCCCTGGGAGCTCGAAGCAAGCGATTAGAAGAGTCTTCTGAACTGTGAAAACTGGCCCCTGGGAGATCGCAGCAAGCGATTAGAAGGGTCTAGACTCTGAACACTGGCCCCTGGGAGCTCGCAGCAAGTGATTAAAAGGGTCTAAACTCCCGAAACTGGCCCCTGGGAGCTCGCAGCAAGCGATCGCATGGGTCTAAGCTCTTAGAACTGGCCCTTGGGAGGTCGTAGCAGGTGATGAGAAGGGTCTAAACTCTTGAAACTGGCCCCTGGGAGCTCGAAGCAAGCGATTAGAGGGTTTGAACTCTTAAAACTGGCCCCTGGGGGCTCGTAGCAAACGGGTCTAAACTCGTAAATTTGGCCCCTGAGAGCTCGAAACAAGCGTCTAAACTCTTAAAATCGGTCCCTAGGAACTCGAAGCAAGCGATTGCGAGGGGACCCCGAAGCTTCTTAAAAATGTGAATTCCTGAAGAACACCTCTGACTCGTGACACGATCTTTTTCAGAATATAAGTTTAAAAGTTCTATCGGCTGATAAATTCTAAGACTCCACCTGTTGAAGAATTGCATCTAATTCTTGAAATCGGTTCCATAATAAGTTCAGTTTATCCTCATTCCCCGCATATATGTATATATATATATATATGCATGTATATACCTCGAGAAACACATACATAAAAAGATATATCCGCAGAATGTATACAAACTCAAAAAATTGGGATGCGATCCTCCCGTTTAAAAAATAATCTTTTGTCTCTGTCGAAGTCGTGTATTGTCGTATTCAGTTACCGATATCTTCGAATTTCCCATGAGTGAATCGAGAAACTCCAAATTTCAGCGAAGTAAAGAGATCCGTCCTGAGATCTATTCAATATACAAAAGCAAGGCGAGCGAGATAGTTTCCTAAAAATGTGAAATCCTGAAGAATATCTCTAGTCTCTAGAACCTAGACAGTCAATCCATGAATACACATCTGCTTCGTGAAACGATCTTCTTCGAATTATCAATTTCAAAAATGAGCCTATCAATGTATAGTTTCTAGTAGTTACCGGGCTCGCTAAATTACATGTTAAACAAAAGTCGTTTGAAACCAGACGCTCGGGGATTAAGAGGCTTGGCGCGAGCTTTAGGGATGCCCCCGTGCATCCCACCCGGCTTGTTGCCGGGCGCACGCGCTGTTCCCCACCCTGGTTTGTGTTTTCGGAAATCTATTATATATTCTTCTTGTTTACCTCATATTTACAGACCGCCCTTCCTCCCCTCAAATTGAGAAACGAAACTTATAGAAGCGAGCGCGCTTCATAGTTGGGCCAGAGACTGCAAACTGTAAGGCCTGGAGGTTCCCCACCCTGACTTCAACCGAACTTGCTTCGCAACCTTTCCGGAGCGGGTGTTCACTCACCGTCGACCGCTGGCGCTGGCGCTCCTGTCGCGCCACGTCTCTCTGTTTTCACGCTACGAGTGCCCTGCACTGAGCCCCCGACGGATCGCTCTCGAGCGCGTGTTCACCACGGGTCCTGGCTGGATCTGGCTTGCCTGTCACGCCACGTGGCTTCATATTTCGTCCAACGAGTACTTGCTCTGAACCCCGACGGGCGGCGATCCTTTGGATCGACCAAAAGGTTCGGGTCTCTGGAGGCAGCAAGCGCCTGCTGCAGCTGCCTTTCCTCCTCGGAGCAAGGTAGTTTGGCTCGTGCCCCTTGTTGGCTACCAACACGTCTGCCTGGCCTCCTTTTCCAGTTCCTCCTCCCAAAACTGCCTGGACTCTTGCGCAGAACATGGAGGCCGACACGGGGAGGCGTGCCTCCGGAATCAGAGCGCAAAAAGAGTCCTGGTCGTCGGCGTTCGACTCCTCCTCTGCGGCCCCCGGGGAAGATGGCGTTTGTTGTTGGGGTTCATGAGCTTCATAAGGTCTATAGGACCAAGGACTGCTGTGTGGTGTTCATGTGGGGTTGTGGGTTTCGATTTATGCGAGGTCTCTCCACAGTCCGCCGCCCAAGCAAAAGCTTCTTGCGGGGTTTATTGGGCATATAGGGTACAAGACTGCTGCAAGCACCAGAAGCTGGGGTCGCAAGCATTCTGGCCCGGAGAAGGCGCCTGGACGCAGCTCGGTGTTCGCGTGTGTGGGGTTAAGGGTCAAAGTTTCGTTATCATTGCTGCTCCTCGACGGGTTTAGGGTCTAAAGGGTTATTTAGACTAGACCCTAGAGGCGAAGGTTATACGGGTCTATTGAGTTCACCTGAACCGCTTGCGTCACAGCAAGTTCCCACCTCCTCCATGTCCTCATCGCTGCTGAGAATGCCAAAGTCCTGCCGATACGCTATGGGTGGCTGACCACTTTCTCGCTTGCGCGGCAAAGCCTCCGGAGCTTTTCCAGCGCCGCCAAGCGAGGCAAGTTCCTGTGGCAGGAGGGCGCCCAACTGCGTGACTCGCTCTTCCCTCCTCGAGAGCACTTGCGTCACGACCTGCACCTCACCGTCGTTGCCGAGGCGAAGCTGCTTGACGAGCCTAGCACAGTTATTTGGCGCGCTAGGCTGAGGACCCGCCGTTGCCTCGCCCCGCCGCGGGCTTGGGCTTGGGCTTGGCCTTGGCATTGGCTTTGGTCTTGGCCGTGGCTTTGGCCTTGGCTTTGGCCTTCGGCGGCATCACGGCAAGGTGAAGTCACACACAGGAGCCTACCGATTTGACGGAGGCCCGCTCCTCCACGACGCCGGGCTTCGGCGGCGTCGCTGTTGCCTCTCATGAGGTGTCAAGGGATGACCGGAGGCAAGGCAACCGCCGTGGAACCCTGCCGGTCCTTGGCTCGAGCTTCAACTGCTTCGCGAGCGACCTGCCAGCAATGAAGAAATCCTATTGCACGACCGGTTTCGGGCTGAGGTCAGGCCGCACGAAAAAAAAAAGCCTCCGGTGGGACGGATTCTCCACGCAGGCGTTCGAGCTCTTCGGCCATTTCCTCCTGCCTTTCCGCCTGCGAGGCTCTCTCAGCACCCAATCTATTGCGGCGCTGCCCTCACTCCCTTCGCCCTTTGCTCCGCCTCCTTCAGCGCAGCTCGGTTAGCTTTCCGCTGCTTATCGCGGTAAGTGTTCTGGCGCTTCCGTTCCCGCTCCCGGATGCTCTGTTTAGGGTTCAGGGCTTTTAGGGTTAGGTTTAGGCTTTTGGGGATTTCGGATTTTTAGGGTTTAGGGTTTCGGGTCTACGTATTAGGGTTTAGGGCTTCGAGTTTAGGCTTTGGGGCCAGTGCGAGTTCTTCCGACATGCTCGGCCAGGCAACCTGGAAGAGGGAACAACTAGAGGAGCCGACCTTGAGCCCAAATCCAAAAACCCCAAACCCTAAATCGACGTTTGCTTGATCAGAAGGTACCCTATACAAACCCTTCATGAGTAACATGAAGGGATACAGAGGGCACCTGCTTTTTCGGAACCAACAAGGCTTGGGCACTAAGCCCCTAAACCCTAAACCCTAAACCCTAAACCCTAAACCCTAAACCCTAAACCCTAAAACCCTAAACCCTAAACCCTAAACCCTAAACCCTAAACCCTAAACCCTAAACCCTAAACCCTAAACCCTAAACCCTAAACCCTAAACCCTAAACCCTAAACCCTAAACCCAAAGGGAAAGGAGGACCTTGGAGATGGGAAGCAGGCGCGCTTGCAGCTTCTTCAGGGCCTTGGGCAGCGGAGTCCGGGTTGAGGGTTGAGGGTTGAGGGTTTAGGGTTTAGGGTTTAGGGTTTAGGGCTAAGGGCTAAGGGGTTTAGGTTTTTAGCATTCCCCCTCAATTCATCACAACTACACGTATGTCACCCCTAGGAGCACATGCACCAAGTCGTGCCTTCGCTTTCCAACTCGCAGCAGCAAAGGTTAAGGTGTTAGGGTTCAGGGCTCTTGGCTGCCTTATTCAGAAACCCAATCAACCCAATAAGGCTAAGGATCTAAAGCTACAATAGAGCACCACGGAGGGCTGGTTTGGGGTTTAGAGTTGGGACTTCTGGCAGGCCCGCAGGCAGCCAGCGTGGCCCTGTGCGGCTGGACGACAACACAGAGTTGGGTCCTGAATCATTGAAGCCCTTAGACGTCCCTAGGATGCACTGTAGAAACCTAAACCCTAAAGCCTTTTACCCTAGAAGCCCTGAACCCGAAGCCCTATTTGGGTAGTTCTGTAAATCTGGCTCCCTTTTTGGGTCCTAAAAATCGTGCGGCACCTTGCAAAGTAATTTGAGAGAGCTACCCGTCTGACCCTAGGGCCACAAGAACCCTAAACCCTAAACCCTAAAACCTACAATCTGAACCCGAAACTGCTCAGCCCGCCACCTGGTGCTGTGGGCCTCTTGACCCCATCATGCGCGTCGACTGCCACAAGAGCCACAGGCCAAAAGGTTGAAAGGTTCACCAGTTTCATAGCCAGGCTTAGGGCTAGAGGGCTTGGGGCTGAATTAGGGCATTTTAGGGTTCAGGGTTCAGGGTTCCTAGCGTTCGGGGGTCATAGGGATGAGGGTTTGGGGTGTAAACCTGCACTGTCCCAGCTCCTACAGGCCACCTGTCAAACCTTCAGGCCCTCCTGAACCCAAGTTTACCCCTTGTATCGAGCCCTGAATCTTGAACCCCCAGCCCTAAACCCCAAAACCAAACTTCTAGCAAAGGACAAACTGCGCCCGGCACACGAGAGACTTGGTTGCTGCGCTCAGTGCAGTCATGGACGCCTTGTTGGCTCGGCTCAAGGTTTAGGTTCTTTAGGGTTTAGGGTTTAGGATTTGGGGTTTAGGGTTTAGGGTTTAGGGTTTAGGGTTTTGGGTTTAGGGTTCAGGGTTCAGGGTTTAGGGTTTAGGGTTTAGGGTAAACTTTAGGGTTTAGGGTTTAGGGTTTACCCTAAACCCTAAACCCTAAACCCTGAACCCTAAACCCTAATCCCTTTACCCTGACCCTAAATGCTAGAATCACTGAAGTTCATAGGCTTCTGGGTCTACTTGCTGGGCTCTGCGCCGGGAACTTAGGAAGATGGAAGTCGTCATTGCTTGTTATGTGCGGGGTGGCCAACGCCCAAACCCCAAACCCCAAACCCCAAACCCCAAACCCCAAACCCCAAACCCCAAACCCCAAACCCCAAACCCCAAACCCCAAACCCCACACCCACACCCTACACCCTACACCCTACACCCTACACCCTACACCCTACACCCTACACCCTACACCCTACACCCTAAACCCTAAACCCTAAACCCTAAACCCTAAACCCTAAACCCTAAACCCACCCTAAACCCTAAACCCACCCTAAACCCTAAACCCACCCTAAACCCTAAACCCTAAACCCTAAACCCTAAACCCTAAACCCTAAACCCTAAACCCTAAACCCTAAACCCTAAACCCTAAGCCCTAAGCCCTAAACCCTAAGCCCTAAACCCTAAACCCTAAACCCTAACCCTAAACCCTAGAGCCGCAGCTTCCTATGCTGACTTCCAGGCCCAAAGCGAAATTTAATCCGTCCATTGAAAGTCCTACCTTCTCTAAACCCTAAACCCCAAACTCTAAACCCTAAACCTTCGCAAGCCTGGGCTATTTGCAAGGGTTTAGGGGTTTAGGGCTTCAGTTTGAGGGGCGTTTTTGGGGACTCGGAGCGTGCAACGGCCCGCTTCTGTTAGGGGACTAGGTTCTCTTCAGGTGCAGGTTCAGGGGCTTTAGGCTTTAGGCTTTAGGCTCTAGGCTTTAGGCTTTAGGCTTTAGGCTTTAGGCTTTAGGCTTTAGGCTTTAGGCTTTAGGCTTTAGGCTTTAGGCTTCAGGCTTCAGGCTTCAGGCTTCAGGCTTCAGGCTTTAGGGCTTAGGGCCGGGCTGAGGGCGGGGACGTACCCACATGGAGCTGTGAAAGATGTTTGAAGTTTCTAAGGCTCGGGGCTGTGACACGGAACAACGCCGACTCTGCACCCAGAAGCTTTCGTCCGACTTCTCAGATGAATGAGGGTTTAGGGTTTATAGGGTGGAGGTTTGAAGTGTTTAGGGTTTAGGGTTTAGGGTTTAGGGTTTAGGGTTTAGGGTTTAGGGTTTAGGGTTTAGGGTTTAGGGTTTAGGGTTTAGGGTTTAGGGTTTAGGGTTTAGGGTTTAGGGTTTAGGGTTTAGGGTTTAGGGTTTAGGTATATAGGGTTGTAGGTATAGGGTTTGGGGCTGGGAGCTAGAAAACCCACCCCCTCCCTACATGCGAATATGGAGGGCGAATGTTCGGCGCAAGGGGCTGCAGGCCAAAACCGCCTAAACCCTCCATCCAAAACTCGAAACTCTAAACCCCAAACCCTGAACCTAAACCCTAAACCCTAAACCCGAAACCCTAAACCCTAACCCTAAACCCTAAACCCTAAACCCTAAACCCTAAACCCTAAACCCTAAACCCTAAACCCTAACCCTAAACCCTAAACCCTAAACCCTAAACCATAAACCCTAAACCCAATCCCTATCGTCCTAAACCCCGATTTTCACGAAACACACCTAATTCAGCCCCTAGAAGCCCGAACAAAGCCCCCAAAAGCCTCTAAACCCTACACCCTAACCCCTAAACTCTATACCCTAAACCCTCCAACCCAAAACCCAAAACCCAAAACCCAAAACCCTAAACCCTAAACCCTAAACCCTAAACCCTAAACCCTAAACCCTAAACCCTAAACCCTAAACCCAACCCTCAAGAGCACCTTCTCGGCATCGGCGAAGCGATCCGATTTCAAGTCCGTGAGGGCCACGGAGTGGAGATCCTGCTCCGCTGGGGCTCCAGAAGAAATCTGTTCGAGTGGAGAGGTTGTGGGTTGAGGAGTTTTAGGGTTTAGGGTTTCGGGTTTAGGGTTTAGGGGTGATGAGGATACATGATATCACCCTCCCCCCCCCTCCAAAAGAAAGAGAAAAGCTAAGTGCCAAGACCTGAGCCTTCCAGCAAAGTGGTTAGGGCTTAGGAGGGTGGTTGAACCTGAGGGTTTAGGGTTTAGGGTTTAGGGTTTAGGGTTTAGGGTTTAGGGTTTAGGGTTTAGGGTTTAGGGTTTAGGGTTTAGGGTTTAGGGTTTAGGGTTTGAGATTTAAGGTTTAGGGTTTAGGGTACAGGATAAAGAATTCTCAGCCCTCAAGCGCCTCAGCGCTGACAGCCCCCACACCGTCCTGAATCAAAAACGCACACAGATCCCGAACCTCTGATCCCGAATCCGTGAACCCTAAACCCCTAAACCGCTAGACCTGAACCCGAAACCCTACAACCTACACCCTACACCCTACACCCTAAACCCTAAACCCTAAACCCTAAACCCTAAACCCCAAACCCCAAACCCTAAACCCTAAACCCTAAACCCTAAACCCTAACCCTAAACCCTAAACCCTAAACCGCCTCCGCCGCCTTTTGCAAGGGCTTGGCCAGCTCGGCCAGCTCCTCCGGGTGTGGGGGCTTGAGGGCCGATGGGTGCTTGGGGGATTGCCATTTTTGTGGGTCTAGGGTTTAGAGTTTAGGGTTTCGGGTTTAGGGGTTAGGGGTTAGGGTTTAGGCTTTAGGGGGTTAACCGAAACCCTTGGCAGCCTGTAGGTTGGGGTGTCGAGAATTGCATGGACAACATTCAGGGTGCTAAACCCTAAACACTACAATCTACGTCAGGTCGTAGTCCGACATGCTTGAGCCCTCGAAGCCCGAAGAGAATCCGCCGCGCCTCGGCTGCCCGCGCCGCGGCAGAAACGGCTTCCATGACATCCTAAGATGTGGCCCTAGACTCGAAACCCTTACATTAGGGTTTAGGGTTTAGGGTTTAGGGTTTAGGGTTTAGGGTTTAGGGTTTAGGGTTTAGGGTTTAGGGTTTAGGGTTTAGGGTTTAGGGTTTAGGGTTTAGGGTTTAGGGTTCAAGCCATCAACCCCAAACCTCTCAATCGTCAACCCTCAACCCTCAACCCTCAACCCTCAGCCCTCAGCCCTCAGCCCTCAGCCCTCAGCCCTCAGACCTCAGCCCTACACAAAAATCAGCACAAGGATCCCTAAAACAAGGATTAGCTTAAGGAACCCTAACTATAAAACGCCCCCTAAACCCGAAACCCTAGACCCTATAAGCCTGAAAACCAGGCCCGAAACCCTATAAGCCCTAAACCCAAACCCTAGAAGCCCTAAACCCCAAACCCCCCAACCCTATACCCCAGAGGCCCTAAACCCTAGAAGCCCTGCACCGTAGAAGCCCTAAACCTTACAAGCCCTAAACCCTAGAAGCCCGAGAAGCCCTAAACCCTAGAAACCCTAAACCCTAGAAGCCCTGAACCCTAGAAACCCTAAACCCTAGAAGCCCCAAACCCTAGAAACCCTAAACCCTCCGCCCTAAACCCCACCAAACACCGGGTTTTATGCCCGGCTGCCGCCAGCTGGGAGTTGAGCTTGCGGTCCTCCGTCTCCTGGAGGTCTGCTTCTGGGGTTTTAGGGCTGCTAGGGTTTAGGGCCACTCGGGTTTGGGCCTTATAAGGTTTTGGGTTTAGGGTTTGGGCCGGGGGGGGGGCGGGGGGATGCACGGTTTAGGGGTTTGGGGTTTAGGGTTTAGGGTTTAGGCCTTATAAGGTTTCGGGTTTAGGGTT
>CAJNDS010002150.1:561484-634308 GCA_905221605.1 Symbiodinium natans
ATGCCGTGATGCCCGCTTTGGGTTGCCTAGCTTCAAAAGGCCTGTGGCAGCTGATGCTCGTGATGCCCGCTTTGGCTGCCTAGCCCAAAAGGCCTGTGGCAGCTGATGCTCATGATGCTTGGTTTGGGCTGCCTAGCCCCAAAGGCCCGTGGCAGCTGATGCTCATGATGCTTGGTCTGGGCTGCCTAGCCCAAAAGGCCTGTGGCAGCTGATGCTCATGATGCTTGGTTTGGGCTGCCTAGCCCCAAAGGCCCGTGGCGGCTGATGCTCATGATGCTTGGTCTGGGCTGCCTAGCCCCAAAAGGCCTGTGGCAGCTTTCGTGATGCTTGGTTTGGGAACCCAAATCCTGAACCCTAAACCCTTGCCCAGGGCCCGCTTCGGGTTCAAGGTCTTGGGGGCTAGGGCCGTGCCTACGGCCCCCCCCTAAATCCTAAACCCTAAACCCTAAACCCTAAACCCTAAACCCTACACCCTACACCCTACACCCTAAACCCTGGAATTCAAAAGCTCAGCAGTGCCTCGGAGCATTTCATGAGCAGCTCCTCGACCTGCACCACCGACTCGGCCGCCTCATCAGAAAGGCGCTGGACGAATCCCTAAACCCTAAACCCTAAACTAAGTGAGGGGTCGCTTCCGTCGAGCGACAGAGGGCCTTACAGCCCGAGCGCCCAAACGAAAAAAGAACCGGAAAGGTGAAGGTGAGGGTTAAGCCTCACCGTCTGTCCTGGACAGGCCAACGGACATCGGCCTGTTTTACGACAACGTCAGTACTCGGCTAAGGGATGGCCGTGCCCAGACCACCTTTAGCGCAGCCAAACTTGTTTGGTTACCGGCTGGGGGCCCCACCCCAACATCACCCCCAGTCAAGGGAGGCCGAGGTTTCAAGGCGGGGGCAGGAAGCCCGACCAAGCAGGGCCTCCTTCAAGGAAATGAGGGCCTCTTTCATCGAGTAAAGAAGGGCCTCTGCGGGCCCCGACACGCCGAAGGCCCGAAAAGGGCTGAGGCTACCCCCAACTCCAGCTTAAACCCCAACACCGCAACGTCAAAAAACATAGAAGCAAGCATCTGTGCACAAGAATATAAATTCAATAAACCCTAAACCCTAATAGAGTATAGTTTGGGTGGCAGGGGTGGGTTGACGGGCAACGCGAGCGCGCGGCCCGGGGTGTTTCACACCCGAGCGCGCGCCCTCCCCCGACACACCCTAAACCCTAAACCCTAAACCCTAAACCCTCAACCCTCAACCCTCAACCCTAAACCCTAAACCCTAACCCTAAACCCGAAACCCTAAACAGCCCGGTAGGCCTTAGGGCTTAGGGCTCAGGGCTGCTATGAGTACCACTGGTTGCTTGAGGGCTTGGGAGATTCAGAAACCCAGAGCCCAAGAGCCCAAGAGCCCACGAGCAAGCTTACTTGGAGGTCCATGAAGCGGGGTTTTTTGGTAAGGGCTTGGGGCGTTGGGTTTTGGCAAGCACTTGGCGTGACTGAGTCTCAGCTCTGGCTCCCTCACCGTCGCCAGTCCACGGGCGCGGTGTTAGCGAGAGATACCTGGGCCGGTCGTGGTGGGCCAGTCAGTCCTGGCCACCCGGAAACAAGTTCGGTTGTTTCCGCCCGCCTCCCAAGCCATTCTCGGCCACGCTGGAAAGAAGTCGTGCAAAATTGATCGATCCCGAAAGTGGATCGGCACTGTTGCAAACACGTCCTGTCGTGAAGTGCTGTGCACGTCGCCCCCAGACTCTCGGCAGTTCACGTCCGTTGAGCAAGCTTCCAACCTTCCGGGCAGGCCGTACAACCATGTACGACACGCACCTGCGAGAATCGTAGCTCAGCAGAAAAGTGGGTGGCAGTAACTGGGCTTCCGGATAGGGTCGCGAAAGGTACAGCTGGGTAAAACCTGCTTTGGAGAGTACGTCTAACCCGACTTGCTTAGGGTCCCGGGCTTCGGGAAGTTTATGAGTAGCGCTAAACCCTAAACCCTAAACCGCGAATTCACAAAACTGCTTGGAAGTACAAAGAGCTGCCCCTAGAGCGTGAGCAGCAGCCCGGGGCTTGTCCCTGACGAGGGACCGTCTGCTCATCTGCGAACATCACACAAATCTACTACTTCCTTAAGAACCCCCAAAAACTAAAATGATATATAATAATAAGCATCAATAACAATAATGACAATAATAGTAGTATACAATAACAATAACAATGACAATAACAATAACAATAACACTAACAATAACAATAACAAGAACAAGAACAAGAACAAGAACAAGAACAATGACAATAACAATGACAATAACAATAACAATAACAATCACAATAACAATAGCAATAGCAATAACAATAACAATAACAATAACAACAACAAGAACAACAACAATAATGATAATAATCATCATAATAATAGTAGTAATCCCTATATTACCCTTATAAGGAAGATGTTGGTTTTATTTTTGGGGGGTTCTTAAGCAGTTGGTAGCTGCCCCCTCCCCTTTGTTGAGGCCCCCTGGAAACCGCCTCTGCTTCGTTATCGACACCGTGACGAGCTCGTGAGAAGGAAACTACGAGAGCCGCTGCCAAATTCAAAATTCAGGAGAGTGGGAACGAATACCTTCGTGACATGTGGCGCCACCCACACCCCCCACCCCCCCACCCCCTGCCCTGCCCCCATCCATCACACATCCTCACGCACACACCAAAGAAGTACATTTTAGGCTTTAGGGTCTAAGGGTCTACCCCGCCTCCTTGAGCATGCGCTGTGACACCAGGCCGGCCTCCGGAGGATTCGGGCGTGAGGGGATTCGGGGTTCGGGGTTCGGGGTTTGGGGTTTGGGGTTTGGGGTTTGGGGTTTGGGGTTTGGGGTTTGGGGTTTGGGGTTGATAAGGGTTTGGGGTATTAGCATTCGGCCCTAGACCCTAAACCCCCAAACTCTAAACCCCAAACCCTTAAGCCCTAAAGCGCAAACCCTTAACCCTAAACCCCCCGGCTTGGGCCATGCTGGATTCGGGGCTTGTGCAGCAGGCGCCACTGGTCCCGCCTGCTGCTGCGCGATGCTTTTCGTCAGCGATGCCGCCTCTCACAGGGTTTAGGGTTTAGGGTTTAGGGTGTAGGGTTTATGGTTTAGGGTGTAGGGTGGGGTTTAGGGTTTAGGGTTTAGGGTTTAGGGTTTAGGGCTTAGGGCTTAGGGTTTAGGGCTTAGGGCTTAGGGTTTAGGGTTTAGGGTTTAGGGTTTAGGGTTTAGGGTTTAGGGTTTAGGGTTTAGGGTTTAGGGTTTAGGGTTTAGGGTTTAGGGTTTAGGGTTTAGGGTTTAGGGTAAACCTTAAAAAAAAAAAAAAAAAAAAAAAAACAGAAAAATCACGAAAAAAGAACCATCAGCCGTCCCTTCTTGTCGTAAACCCCATGTATTTAGATCCAGGCCCAATAAACCCTAAACCCTAATCCCTAAGCCCTAAACCCTAAACCCTAAACCCTAAACCCTAAACCCTAAGCCCTAAACCCTAAACCCTAAACCCTAAGCCCTAACCCCTAAACCCTAAACCCGAAAAATTTGAGAGAGATTTGAGAGACCCCTCTTCCGCACCTTCTCTTTCAACTCGCGGAGCTTGTCCTCATCACTTCCCAACATCATTAAAATGGGGGAGAGGGGCCGGGAATATCCTTGAATTGGGTTTAGGGTTTAGGGTTTAGGGTTTAGGGCTTTAGGGTTTAGGCTTTAGGCTTTAGGCTTTAGGCCAGGGTTTAGTTTAGGGTTTTGGGTTTTGGGGTAGGCGTAGCCCTAAAGCCCCCCTAAAGAAGCCCGAGAATCCCTAGTGACCCAGTTAAACCACCTAGAAGCCTGTTTGCAGCCCTATGGACTCACAACCGCCATCAGCTTACTCGTTCTTACTAGGGAATGAGGGAAAGAGATATATTATCCCCTATATATATATATATCCATCCAGTCAAGGGAGTACTAAGAACCAAGCCAATAAACCCTTGAAGCCCCTACACCCTAAACCCTAAACCCTAAACCCTAAACCCCAAACCCTAAACCCTAAACCCTACACATTCCCTACTGAGAACCAGGGGGTTCAGGCGCTTGGGGCTTCGGAACGCTCTGGCGTTCGGGCTCCGCGTCTCCTGAATCTTCGCCAGCTCTACCTTCATGAAGCCCTTGGCTGTGGCGTGCCTCGCAGGGGGTTTAGGGTTTAGGGTTTTTAAGGGTTTAGGGTTTAGGGTTTAGGGTTTAGGGTTTAGGGTTTAGGGTTTAGAGTTTAGGGTTTAGGGTTTAGGGTTTAGGGTTTTGGGCTTTGGGTTTAGGGTTTAGGGTTTAGGGTTATTGGGGCAACCCTTTAGGGGGGGGGGGGAGGTTTGGGGGAGAGGGTGAAGGGCTCAGGGTTTCAACGCCCTCTAAGGGTTTAGGGGTTAGGGTTTAGGGTTTAGGGTTGAGGGTTGAGGGTTTAGTCTACATTTAGGGCTTAGGGTTTAGGGTCGTTTTTGGAACACGCAAGGGCCAGCGCTTAGTAGGGCCTAGAGCCTCAGACCCCAGACCCAACGTCTCCAACAGCACCCTCAACCCCGTACCCAGCCGGCCTCTGTTCCACAGTCCGCAGCAGCTGCACCTCAACGGGCCACCCTAAACCCTAAACCCTAAACCCTGAAAAAACTTCAACTCCTGGACCCCTAAAGCCTAAAAGCGCTAAACCCCTGAACCCGAAGCCCTACAAACCCCAAAAAACCCTACAAACCCCAAAAGCGCCACAAACCCTAAAACCCCTCCAAAACCACCAAAAAGACCTAAACCCCTGAGCCCTAAGCTTCTTAAGCCTCTGGGAGACCTAGGGTCTCCCATACTCCCTGTTAACCCTCAGAAAGATTCTGCCAACCCACTCGTTCTTAGCAGGGAATGAGGAAATGATAGGTTAACCTATAGAATCCTTTTCTGGGGGGGTTTAGGGTTTAGGGTTTAGGGTTTAGGGTTTAGGGTTTAGGGTTTAGGGTTTAGGGTTTAGGGTTTAGGGTTTAGGGTTTAGGGTTTAGGGTTTAGGGTTTAGGGTTTCGGGGGGGGGGGGGGGATGTCATGTACTTAATTCCCTCATTCCCTACTAAGAACCCGTAAGTTCGAAGCTCTTTCATCCACCCGGCTGCCCCGGAGGAAGGAAGCCTGCTGGCTACCGTAGCCCCAAGCGCGGGCAGAAGGGTTACCCTTAACATAACAACCAAGAGAACAACAAACATACCTTGACCCCAAAAACAAAACAACCTGTTCAACATTGTTCGTAAAACATTTACACGGCCCCCTCGCAAAATCTTGGAGAAGAGCTGATTCGAGAAAGGCCCGTGCAACCCTGGAGCAAGCAAAGTAAACTGCACGAACGCTCAGCCATGAACCCTTCAACCCTAGACCCTCACCCCCAACCCCCACCCCGGCCTCCCTGAAACCCTGACCTCACCCACCTCCTCCTTTCCCAAACCTAACCCTAAACCCTAAACCCTAACCCCTAACCCCAAACCCTAAACCCTAAACCCCCAAACCCCAAACCCCAAAGCCTAAAGCCTAAAGCCTACAGCCTACAGCCTACAGCCTACAGCCTACAGCCTACAGCCTACAGCCTACAGCCTACAGCCTACAGCCTACAGCCTACAGCCTACAGCCTACAGCCTACAGCCTACAGCCTAGACCCTGAACATGTGGGTGCCAGGGCCGCGTGCCAGCGACATCGCTGCCGGCTTGAGAACGGACTCTGAGGAGGAGATCTCTTCCTGCTGGTACCGGCGTGGTGGGGTTTAGGCTTTAGGGTTTAGGGTTTCGGGTTCAGGGGTTTGGGGGCAGGGCCTTGTGAAGCGGCAAGGAGACGAGGATTTGGGCTCAAAGGCGCAAAGCTTCGTGCTTGGGGTTTGGGTCTTTGAGGCTGTAGGTGTGGGACGTAGGCGCAGGGTTCAGGAGCTTATTTAGTGGTACTGCATTCTCCTCGCACATCTGCACGTTCTCCGCCAGGGTGTGCATCATCGCCACCTTCTCAACCTTGCTAGGGGAGCTCACGCTGGCAGGGCACTGATGAGAATTCCCTCAGCCCTAGACACTAAACCACACTGTGCTTGCACTCCTCTGCGGTTGAACATCGCAACGACTTGAGAGAAACTTTGGAACTTCCTTGAGTTAGGGTTTAGGGTTTAGGGTTTAGGGTACAAGCGCACTGCATCCTCGTGAACAAGCTCAGAAAGATCGTGGCGTCCTCCCAGATAGTAAGTACAACACCCCAAGCAACCGCCCGCACCCGAGATAAGTTATAATTGCATAATGACGTGTAAGCTCCTTACTCTAAACCCTAAACCCTAAACCCCAAACCCTAAACCCTAAACTCTGGCTTTGCTTTGGGGACATGGCCGCATGGCCTCGACCTCTTGCTTAGGGCTGGGAGCAGTGTACCCAAAACGGGCTCTACTCTGGGTTTAGGGTTTAGGGTTTAGGGTTTAGGGTTTTGGGTTTAGGGTTTAGGGTTTAGGGTTTAGGGTTTAGGGTTTAGGGTTTAGGGTTTAGGGTTTAGGGTTTAGGGTTCAGGGTTTAGGGTTTAGGGCCAACCCTAAACCCTAAACCCGACCAAACTGACCCCAAAAACTGGGTGTCCATGCAACACAGAAATAAAAGGGATCCCATTTTGTTTGCGGATCTTAGGGTCCCTAAACTACCCTCAACCTGTTTTGGCCTCATGGTTGTTTAAGGAGAAGACGGGTGCCGCCAGGGAGAACCTAGGGAAGCCCCCTGAGAGAAGGTCTTGAGAGCGTTTTGGGCTTTAAGGGTTGTTAGGGTTTAAGGGGTTGCGAGGGTTTGGGATTGTGAGCGTTTAGGGTTCTTTGGAATTAGAGTTTTAGCGTATCGGGGGTTTAGGGCTTTGAGCTTTTCAGGTGTCTAGGGTTTGAGAGGTTTTGAAGGCTTTAGAGGTTTTCGAGGCTTTAGAGGCCTTAGAGGCTCCAGGGCATCCCTGAACCCTAAACCCTAAACCCTAAAATCCTAAACCCTAAACCCTAAACCCTAAAACCCTAAAACCCTAATTGGGTTTTAGGGCAGATCCCGCCTCCAGCTCCGCCTCCGAGACTTTCTTGCTGAAGGCGTCCAGGGACTTCTTGGCCGCCATCCGCTCCTCGAAGGGTCTGACTTTTTCGTTTAGGGTTTAGGGTTTAGGGTTTAGAGTTTAGGGTTTAGGGTTCAGGGTTCAGGGGTTGAGGGTTTATGGGGTTAGGGTTTAGGGTTCAGGGGTTGAGGGTTTTGGGTTCTGTGCTTTGGGTTTTGGGTTTTCGGTTTTGGGTTTTGGGTTTTGGGTCTTGGGTTTTGGGTTTTGGGTTTTGGATTTTGGGTTTTGGGTTTTGGGTTGTGGGTTTTGGGTTTTGGGTGTTATCGGGTCGCAGAGTTTGCGGGCCCTCTCCCCCCTGTGGCGGTTGGGTTACAACCAAACCCGCGAACCCGCGAACCCTCAAACTCTAAAACCTAAAACCCCAAAAGCCTGAAAGCCTAAACCCTAAACCCGAAATCCTAAACCCTAAACCCTAAACCCTAAACCCTAAACCCTAAACCCTAAACCCTAAACCCTAAACCCTAAACCCTAAACCCTAAACCCTAAACCCTTTAGTTTTGAGGGACTTGAGGAGACAGGGCTGATGGCTCAGCGAACCCCTCATCCTAAATCCCAGCCCTGAACCTGCAAAAAACCAACAAGCCTCAAAAGCCTACAACCCTAAGCCCTCAAACACCCTAAACCCTAAACCCTACACCCTAAACCCTAAACCCTAAACCCTAAACCCTAAACCCTAAACCCTAAACCCTAAACCCTAAACCCCAAACCCTTCTTAAACGGAAACCCGCACTGGCGCCTGGAAGTCTCTGCGGAAGGTCTTCAGCGGAATGATCTTCTTCATCGCCTCTGCGGTTCAACCCTAAACCCTCGAACCTTAAAACCCTAAACCCTAAACCCTAAACCTTAAACCCCTAAACCCTAAACCCTCAACCTTAAACCCTAAACGCCAGCATCCTCCGGCATCCTCGAATCTAGGGCTTTAGGTTTTGAGGGTTTCGGGCTTGGGCTAGGCTTTAGGGTTTAGCGCTTGGAGCAAGAACTGTCGTCGCAATCTTTAGACAGTGATGGTTCGCTCGTTGCACGTTGCGTCGTGTTTGCTGCTGAGTAGCCGAAGCGACCGGCATCACAACTTCAAAGCTGCGGGCCCAAACACCGCCCCCAAATACCCCCAACCACCCCAACACCCCCCCCCCCCCCGGCCCCAACACCCACCAACACCTCCGACACCCCCCGCGCCCCTGACACCCCAAACCCCCCAACCCCAAAACCCCAGAACCCCAATTTGGGCGGGCAGGGCTGTGTTTTTGTGTGCTTGCTTATATTTTGATTCATTGTTGTTTCTGTTTTGCTATACATATACATACAGATATATATATATATATATATAGTGATTTTTGACTGCTTCTTGTGTGCTTGTTTATAGAGACGACGCCTCTAAGAGGCCGTGCGAGTAACCACAATTTCTGGGGCTCGGGGTGGGGGGTGGGGGGGGGGGGTTTAATCACGTGACTTGGGACTTCACACCTGCAACTCCAAAGCCTGAACCCCTAATCCCCAAAGGCCTAAACCCTTGCTGTTTAATTCGGGGTTTATAAGCAAAACGCGCCCGCGCCTAGGCGAGAGCGCAATTTCAAGCAAAAAATGTGTCCGAAACTTCAAAACGACACCCCCTAGAAAAAACACAACAAACAAACGATCCTTAAACCCAAAAGAATAGTCCGAGCAGTGCAAACCCAAATCCTGAAACCTGAACCCTAAACTTTGAACCTTGAACCCTGAAGAAGAATCAACTTGAGGCCACTTTCAGGATCCAGTGCACAAGTCTGTTGGGTTACAACCAAAGCACAATTCCAGAAAATCATGCCTGCGCTGTGGCGAGAGCACTATTTCGAACCTGAACTGCCGGAGCCATACCGCAGAAAAAACTTCCCGAACCGAAAATCGCCATTTGAAAGGTCAACATGGGGAATGAGCAAAACGTGCCCGCGCCTAGGCGAGAGCGCAAATTCGAGCAAAAAACGCGTCCAAAACTTCAAAAAAAAGGACCCCCTGGAAAAAAAACAACAACAAAAACGATCAAGCTTCGAGCGAAAATGCATTTTTCCGAAAAAATGACCTAACCCTTCAGTGTTTTCGAGCCCTGCAAATGCTGCGGTGATCACGAAAATGTTTTACTTGGGTTTTCAGCCCTCGACGCGAAAAATGTAAACACAGAATGTGTTCAGTCACGGCCTCTTACAGGCGCAGTCACCTTGTTTATGTACTTACTGATTTGTTGTTGTGCTTGGACATAAATATATATATATATATATATATGCATACACACGTATATTTAGATATGTACATGTGTGAAACCTTCTTTTAGGGGGGGGACGGTGTAGATTCAATTGCGACTGTTGGCCTTAAACATCTACCTCTCAAAATCCAAGAACAAAAACACACCCAAAAAACTGCATAAGCCACATACTCTTAACACCCTGACCTCCTAAACACCCCTAACCGCCGTAAACTCTAAACCCGAACCCCACCTAAACCCTTGAGACCCACCTAAACCCTTAAACCCTTGAGCCCATAAGCCCTGAAACCCTGAAACCCTTAAACCCCCAAACCCTTAAACCCAAAACCCTAAACCCTAAACCCTAAACCCTAAACCCTAAACCCTAAACCCTAAACCCTAAACCCTAAACCCTAAACCCTAAACCCTAAACCCTAAACCCTAAACCCTAACAAAACAAACACGCGGCGGCCTCGGAGAGCCGGTTGTGCAGCGCCACGGCGTCCGCCAGGGGCTGCGCACGGACTTCCATGGGAAGGAGCTTGGCAGCCTCCCCGAGCTCGAGGGGTTTAGGGTTTCGGGTTTAGGGTTTAGGGTTTAGGGTTTAGGGTTTAGGGTTTAGGGTTTAGGGTTTAGGCTTTAGGGCTTGAGGGCGTTAGGGCTTCAGGGCTTTAGGGCGTGAGGGCTTTATTGGAATTGTTCAGGGTTCAGGTTCGGGGAAAACTTCGGGACAACTGTCGAGGAGTGTCGAGAGGTTTCAAGGGGTTTCGAGGAAAGTTTCGAAGAGTTTGTTGCAACCTGCAAATAATTTCCAGCTACGGGAGCTTGAGGGTTTAGGGCTCGAAGCACGGGCCCTTGATTTGGGCCCCTGGTTCATAGGACCCCTTATACATACTTGTCTTTAAAGGGCCCATACGTCGGATCCCGATAATCAAGGGCAAGGGACGGTACTGAGGGACGATGGGTTCCAACGAGTTTAGGGGTTTGGGCCTTTTGGGGGTTTAAAAAGAGTTTTGGGGTTGAGGAGGCTTGAACAGTTTGGGGTGTTAGGGGTTTGGGATTTTGGGGGTTCAAAGGCCTGTGGCAGCTGATGCTCGTGATGCCAGCTTTGGTTTGCCTAGCCAAAAGGCCTGTGGATGATGCTTGTGGCAGCTGGCCGCTTTGGTTGGCCTAGCCCAAAAGGCCTGTGGCAGCTGATGCTCATGATGCTTGGTTTGGGCTGCCTAGCCCCATTTTGGGTTGCCTAGCCGAAAAGGCCTGTGGCAGCTGATGCTCATGATGCTTGGTCTGGGCTGCCTAGCTTCAAAAGGCCCGTGGCAGCCGATGCTCGTGATGGCCGCTTTGGTTGGCCTAGCCCAAAAGGCATGTGGCAGCTGATGCTCATGATGCTTGGTTTGGGCTGCCTAGCCCCATTTTGGGTTGCCTGGCCGAAAAAGCCTGTGGCAGCTGATGCTCATGATGCGTGGTCTGAGCTGCCTAGCTTCAAAAGGCCTGTGGCAGCTGATGCTCGTGATGCCCGCTTTGGCTTCCTGGCCCAAAGGCCTGTGGCAGCTGATGGATGCTTGTTTTGGGCTGCCTAGCCCCAAAGACCTGTGGCAGCTGATGCTCGTGATGCCCGCTTTGGCTGCCTGGCCCAAAAGGCCTGTGGCAGCTGATGCTCATGATGCTTGGTTTGGGCTGCCTAGCCCCAAAGGCCTGTGGCAGCTGATGCTCGTGATGCCCGCTTTGGCTGCCTGGCCCAAAAGGCCTGTGGCAGCTGATGCTCATGATGCTTGGTTTGGGCTGCCTAGCCCAAAAGGCCTGTGGCAGCTGATGCTCATGATGTGTGGTCTGGGCTGCCTAGCCTCAAGGCCTGTGGCAGCTGATGCTCGTGATGCCCGCTTTGGGTTGCCTAGCCGAAAAGGCTTGTGGCAGCTGATGCTCATGATGCTTGGTCTGGGCTGCCTAGCTCCAAAAGGCCTGTGGCAGCTGATGCTCGTGATGCCCGCTTTGGCTGTCTGGCCCAAAAGGCCTGTGGCAGCTGATGCTCATGATGCTTGGTTTGGGCTGCCTAGCCCCATTTTGGGTTGCCTAGCCGAAAAAGCCTGTGGCAGCTGATGCTCATGATGCGTGGTCTGGGCTGCCTAGCTTCAAAAGGCCTGTGGCAGCTGATGCTCGTGATGCCCGCTTTGGCTTCCTGGCCCAAAGGCCTGTGGCAGCTGATGCTCATGATGCTTGTTTTGGGCTGCCTAGCCCCAAAGACCTGTGGCAGCTGATGCTCGTGATGCCCGCTTTGGCTGCCTGGCCCAAAAGGCCTGTGGCAGCTGATGCTCATGATGCTTGGTTTGGGCTGCCTAGCCCCAAAGGCCTGTGGCAGCTGATGCTCGTGATGCCCGCTTTGGCTGCCTGGCCCAAAAGGTCTGTGGCAGCTGATGCTCATGATGCTTGGTTTGGGCTGCCTAGCCCCAAAGGCCCGTGGCGGCTGATCCTGTGGGAGCTGATGCTCGTGATGCCGGCTTTGGCTGCCTAGCCCAAAAGGCCTGTGGCAGCTGATGCTCATGATGCTTGGTTTGGGCTGCCTAGCCCCAAAGGCCCGTGGCGGCTGATCCTGTGGGAGCTGATGCTCGTGATGCCGGCTTTGGCTGCCTAGCCCAAAAGGCCTGTGGCAGCTGATGCTCATGATGCTTGGTTTGGGCTGCTTGGGTTGCCTAGCCGAAAAGGCCTGTGGCAGCTGATGCTCATGATGCTTGGTCTGGGCTGCCTAGCTCCAAAAGGCCGGTGGCAGCTGATGCTCGTGATGCCCGCTTTGGCTGCCTGGCCCAAAAGGCCTGTGGCAGCTGATGCTCATGATGCTTGGTTTGGGCTGCCTAGCCCCATTTTGGGTTGCCTAGCCGAAAAAGCCTGTGGCAGCTGATGCTCATGATGCGTGGTCTGGGCTGCCTAGCCTCAAGGCCTGTGGCAGCTGATGCTCGTGATGCCGGCTTTGGCTGCCTAGGGTTTCGAGGTCTGTTCACCTCCCGGCCAGACATCTTCCGCCCTCCACTCCCTCAATACCTAAACCTGGCAGGGGCTCAGAGAAACTTTTTTGGAAAATGCATTTGAAGCCAGATCAGCCCTAAACCCCTTTTAGGGTTTAGGGGTTAGGGGTTAGCGTTTAGGGTTTGGGGTTTGGGGTTTAGGGTTTAGGGTTTAGGGTTTAGGGTTTGGGGTTTAGGGTTAAGGGTTTAGGGTTTAGGGAGACAATAGGTTGGGGTGGCTTTGCCGCCTGAGACGGCGTGGGGTAGGAGAAGAGTGTTTAGACACTCTCGGGCCACAGCTGCCCTTCGCATTTCACGAAGCTTTCGAGGCTACTCTGCATCCCGACCTTCGCAGCTTCTGCGCCATATCACAGCAGCAACTCCTAAACCCTAAACCCTAAACCCTAAACTCTAAACCCTAAACCCTAAACCCTAAACCCTAAACCCCAAACCCCAAACCCCAAACCCTAAACCCCAAACCCAACTGCCCGTCTCTGCCTGTGACAGCTTCGAGAAGCGAACGCGCGCGGGCGTGATGCGCTTGTCGCACTCCTTTGCAGCGGTCTCCACCTTTCCGCAGGAGGATCTCACAGCTTCAGAAGCTCAGGGCTTAGCCATCAGAGTTTACGATTTAGGCTTCATTTCGTTATTCGGTTTTCTCGCTAACCCCCAAACCCTTAGGGCTGCAAGTACGCCCCAATAGGTTTCAAACAAAGCCGCACACACACACACACACACACACACACACACACACACACACACACACACACACACACACACACACACACACACACACACACACACACACACACGCACCCACGCACGCACGCACGCACGCACGCACGCACGCACGCACGCACGCACGCACGCACGCACGCACGCACGCACGCACGCACGCACGCACGCACGCACGCACGCACGCACGCACGCACGCACGCACGCACGCACGCACGCACGCACGCACGCACGCACGCACGCACGCACGCACGCACGCACGCACGCACGCACGCACGCACGCACGCACGCACGCACACACGCACGCACGCACGCACGCACGCACGCACGCACGCACGCACGCACGCACGCAGACGCACGCACGCACGCACGCACTCACACACCCACGAACCCACGCCACCCCACGCAACCCACGCACCCCGCACCACCCACGCACTCACCCACGCACCCCCGCACCCAAGCCACCCACGACGCACCCACGCACGCCCACGCACCCACGCACGCACCCACGCCACCACGCAAACCACACACGCCCCACGCACCCACGCCCACGCACCCACGCACCACGCACGCACCACGCACACACACACACACAACACACACACCACGCACCCACGCACACACACACACACACGCACACACGCACACACGCACACACGCACACACGCACCCACGCACACACGCACCCACGCACCCACGCACCCACGCACCCACGCACCCACGCACCCACGCACCCACGCACCCACGCACCCACGCACCCACGCCCCCACGCACCCACGCACCCACGCACCCACGCACCCACGCACCCACGCACCCACGCACCCACGCACCCACGCACCCACGCACCCACGCACCCACGCACCCACACACCCACGCACACACACACACACACACACACACACACACACACACACACACACACACACACACACACACACACACACAAGTGTAGTTCTAACCCTACTTCTAACTACCATCAACCTCCAAGTATACTACAACCCCAAACCCCAAGCCCAAAACCTAAACTCCTACACCTCAAACCCTAGGCCCCAAGCCCTTCAACCCTAAACCCACAACAGATGTACCAGCCGAGCCACGGCCTTCTTGGGTCCGGGGTGCAGAGTTTCACCCTAAACCGCTTTACGGTTTAGGGTTTAGGGTTTAGGGTTTAGGGTTCAGGGTTTAGGGTTTAGGGTTTAGGGTTTAGGGTTTAGGGTTTAGGGTAGGAGTTTGGGGGAGTTTTCGGGAATTTGGGGGAGCTTGGGGGAGTTTGGGGGAGCTTGGGGGCGTTTGGAGGTTTGGAGGATGCTTCTAACCCTTAACCCTCAAGCCCGAAGGCCCTAAAGCCCTAAACCCTAAACCCTAAACCCTAAACCCTAAACCCTAAACCCTAAACCCTAAACCCTAAACCCTAAACCCTAAACCCTAAACCCTAAACCCCGTTTTTGCTTATTGAAATCCAAAAGTTGATCAGGAAGACAAGCCGCCTCGTCGATCGCCGACTGCAGCATCTCACTCTCCCCGTCAGGAGGCTCGGCCAGAAGGGGATCCTGGGCAGAGGCACCTAGGGGTTTAGGGTTCAGGGTTTAGGGTTCAGGGTTCAGGGTTTAGGGTTTAGGGTTTAGGGTTTAGGGTTTGGGGTTTAGGGTTTAGGGTTTAGTGGTTTAGTTTAGCTACAAAAGGTTTTAGTTTCAGGGTTTAGAGTAATCCCCTCCCCCTAATATTAAACCCCTCCGCTACCCCCTAATATCAAATAACCCCCAGTATGGTTATATTAGAGAATTTGGGTAGTATTAGGGGGAGGGGGGGAAGTTTAAAATTAGGGGGAGGGGATTACAGGTGGGAGGGGTTAGGATTGAGATAGGAGGGTTTGAAGGCCAAATCCCTCAGCCCTCGTCTACTCCCACCCCTGTCGGGTGTGGAAAGAGTTGTTAACCGCCTCAAGTCACATTCAGACAAGCCCCTGCTGCATTTCACAGACAGTACCAACTTGGATTCTGCAGTTTAAGGCAGGGGGGGGGGGGGCGGGGGGCTAGGGGAACGGGCTAAACACAGGCTGCACGCAAAACCCTAAAGCCTAAGCCCTAAACCCTGAACTCCGGACCCTAAACTAAGCCCCCCTAAAATTCTACACTGAAACCCTAAACCCTAAACCCTAAACCCTAGACCCTAAACCCTTGAACCTGGTCGACTGCTTAATCAGGGGAAAGCCGCTGCCATGTCCACGATGGACCGGACCGACTCCTGGGGTTTAGGGTGTTTAGGGGGTTTAGGGGGTTTAGGGGGGTTAAGGGGTTTAAGGGGGTTTCGGGGGTTGAGGGGGTTTAGGGGGTTCAGGGGGTTTGGGGTGTTTAGGGTGTTGTTGTTTTGGTTGTTTTGGTTGTTTAGGTTGTTGAGGTTGTTTAGGTTGTTGAGGTTGTTTAGGTTGTGTGTGTGTGTGTCTTAGTTCTTCTGGTTTGGGGGGCGTTGGGTTTGAGTTGGGGTTTGGAGCGGTCCCGGATTGCGAACCAATCGTGGTAAAGGGCATTCGACAATAGATCCTGCTAGGGCCTCGAAATCCCTATGTCCTGCCGCCCCTCTGTAGCCCCTAAACCCTAAAACCCTAAACACCCTAAAAAAGCCTGAAAAAACCCTTGAAAGAACCCTGAAAAAGGGAAACCTAAAACCTAAAACGCCCTGAAAAGCCCTCGAAATGCTAAACGCTCCCAGGCCCGTCTACTACTACTACTACTACTACTACTACTACTACTACTACTACTACTACTACTACTACTACTACTACTACTACTACTACTACTACTACTACTACTACTACTACTACTACTACTACTACTACTACTACTACTACTACTACACTACTACTACTACTACTACTACTACTACTACTACTACTACTACTACTACTACTACTACTACTACTACTACTACTACTACTACTACTACTACTACTACTACTAGGCTAGCGCGCCCCAGGGCGCCTGGTGGGTTTGCTGTGGTAAAACCGCCGGACATAGGTGTTTTGCGTCATTTCCAGTAGAGGCCGAAAAATCACCAAAAAAAAAACTACTCGCGGGCACGCAAAATGAAGGTTTCAGGGTTTGGAAGGGATGTGCTGGGATCTGGGTTGCTTAACTGCCCGCTTTGGGGGGGGGTGGGGTTGCTGAAGCTTAAGGCTGCAGGTATCTCGGGGCATTAACTGTTTGCTTCTAGGGCTGGGGGGGGGGTGGGTTGAAGCTTAAGGCTACAGGGATCAGGGGCCTTAACTGTTTGCTTCTAGGGCTGGGGGGGGGGGGATAGAAGCTTAAGGCTACAGGGATCTGGGGCCTTAACTGTTTGCTTCTGAGAGGCTGGGGGGGGGGGGGGGGGGGGGGGGGGTTGAAGCTTCTGCAGGGATCTGGGTGCCTTAACTGCTTGCTTCTGGGGGGCTGGGGGGTTTAGACGGGGGCTTCGGGGGCTAAAACCCTAAACCCTAGGGTTTGGCTGGAACATAACTTTCGGGTCCAACGTTGAGAAGAAAACGGAAGCCCACCACACTAGAACATACCGCCGCAGCGAGCAGGGCGTCAGAGATGTCCCCAGGCATGGATGCTCTGGTTACGCACATGGCAAAAAAAAACGAGCATCATGAACACAACGCTGCTGCGAGCCAGCTGTTTTTCGGCGCCGAAAACAACAAAAATGCCCTGTGCCCTAGGCAGGTTCGGAAAAAGCATAGTGGCATCTCAGCGATGCCCTACTAGCGAGGCGTTGGCCGCGAGTCCTCTCCGGGAGGCGAAAACACTGTAAAACACGATGCGTTCGGCATGTGCGACATGGCATGGACGTTATCATCCCCCCCCCCCCCACCCACCCGCAGAAGAGCAGAAAACGCACCCGAATGGCAGGCGCCCAAGGGCGCGCTTTGCTACTACTACTACTACTACTACTACTACTACTACTACTACTACTACTACTATACTACTACTACTACTACTACTACTACTACTACTACTACTACTACTACTACTACTACTACTACTACTACTACTACTACTACTACTACTACTACTACTACTGTCTCCTCCAGCTCTGTCATCTCCTCCTCAGCCGCCGCCAGATCGGGAAGCTCGGCGCTGGCCTGCAACGGCGTCGGCCACTTCGAGCACGGCGGCTTAGGGTTCAGGGTTCAGGGTTTAGGGTTTAGGGTTTAGGGTTTAGGGTTTCGGGTTTAGGGTTTAGGGTTTAGGGTTTAGGGTTTAGGGTTTAGGGTTTAGGGTTTAGGGTTTAGGGTTTAGGGTTTAGGGTTTGTAGGGCATCCGGGTTGAAGGTTCAGGGCTGAGAGCTTAGGCTTGAAGCTTCAATTCAGGGTGTAGTGCTTAGGGAGACACAGTTAGTTTGGGGGCCTGCGGAGGGCTTCGTAAAGTTCAGCCGTCCTTTTTGGGGTGTGGGCTCTCAAGGGGCTCTTTGCTGTAAGAGGTTTTAGGGTTTTGGGGCTTAGGGTTCAGGGTTGCTTCTAGAAAGGCTTCTTGCACGGAAATCATCAATTTTATTAGTTGTGATAAATGTTCCATCATGTTACAAACTTCTAAAATACTATCTGCATTGCTAATATCCATAGAGTCTAACCCAAAACCCCCAAAACCCCCCAAAACCCCCCATAACCCCCCAAAACCCCACAAAACCCGCACAAACCCACACAAACGCCCGCACTCCGTCGTTTGGCTCCGCTCTCTGGGGCTACGCGGCTGCCGCCGGAGTCCTACGCTCCGCGGGCGCTGCTCGCCACGTGCTGCGCGCCGCCTCCAGGCGGCGAAACCTGAGCTTCGCGGCTCGCCACTGTCACGAATGTAGTATTCTCGGAAAAGAACTGAGCATACAAAATATAGTACCATCATCATAATATCGGAATATAATAAATGATAACAAAATGGCATAATAGCACAATAACATAATACAAAACAAATGATGTAAATAGAACATTGTATAATGGAAGACTGGAATAATGTAATGATCAGAAACAGAATGTGCATAACGAGATGAAAATAAAACAATATAGAAATATAGAAATATCTGAATACAAAGATATAACACTACAATATATATATATATACAAATATAAAGTCTTGTAATACAAGAATGTAGAATATCATGATATTAATATCGTGATATTAGATTATACTCATATACAAATATGCAACAGTATTTATGTACTAGTTTTTTTTATATAATATTGTACTAAAGGATGGGAGTGTATTCATAGTAGTTGTATTAATACACAGTCTAATTTAGCAATATAATCATATCGTCATACAATAACATAATAATGTAGTAACATAAGAATAGAACAACAACAGAAAATAACACAGAAAATTAAAAACAACAAGTCAAGAAAAAAAACAGTATAAAACAATGCAATAGTACATACATCAAGAATAGAACAATGACACGATAATACGAGAAGACGAGAATGCAATAATGCAAACATTTATTGATATAAACAGAGAATAATATTTCACTACCATAATTGCACAACATACAAACAATTCGTGTTATAGCACCAAAACATGATACAATAGAACATTAGAATGAAATGGTGACAAAAACATAAGAATAACAACAATTCATACAACAGCACAACAATATATTAATGCAAAAACAGCATAATCTAATAATACTATACTAAAATGATGTAGCAAACACGATAGAATGGTACAATAATACAGCGATAGGAAAAGAACTAAATCTACGAATACAATGAACGGCTAATACTCGAATATCATTTAGTCATGTCACACTTTCAGAATATAACAGTAGCAAGAAACATGTACTACAAAGAAGCGAGTATAACAACCTCTTTACAAATGGCTCTAGGAATACCACTCACGGCGTAGGGTTTCGCGTTTGTATTTGGGTGCGGGACAGTCTGGGAATGGTGGCCTGACCTCTCCTCTGACTTCCTTGTTTGCCTCTGCATGCTGACTTTAGAGTTTAGGGTTTAGGGTTTAGGGTTTAGGGTTACATCCTAAACATCTCTTTGCCCCATAACAGGCTTGCGGAGGGTTGCCAGAGTGCGAGGACACAGGGTCAGCAACCCGCAGTACCCTTCGACACCCTCACAGAGGCGTTGCAGAAGGTGGGAACATCCCCTCCAGCAGTTGCCCCTGAACGAACAGACCTGCAACGACGCAGCCCAGATGTCTAGGGTGTAGGGTTAGGTTTTGGGGTTTGGGGTTTGGGGTTTGGGGTTTGGGGTTTGGGGTTTAGGGTTTAGGGTTTAGGGTTTAGGGTTTAGGGTTTAGGGTGTAGGGTGTAGGGTGTAGGGTGTAGGGTGTAGGCTTTAGGGCGCCCAACATGTTAGCTGCCAGCGTGCCAGAGGATCCGCTTGGCAAACCAGGCCAGGTGGAAAAGGCCCCACACAGCATTGCCTGGGGCTGCAAAACGCAGGCAGAGGAGTTGGATTTCTTTAGAGCGTGCGGTTTCGGTTTGAAAAGGGTTTGGGGTTTAGGGCTATTTTTTGGATTTGGGGTCTGGATTTTTTTTTTTTTTTGGGGGGGGGGGGGGGGGGGGGGGAGAAGGGGGGGACTTTAGGCGCTTGCATGCAGCTCCTAAGGAGGCTGTCCAAAGCTACAACTTCTTCCAGCCTCCCTGCAGCTCTGGTACCGAGGCTTCTTTGCTCGGGTTTGGGCCTTAGAGGCCCTCAACCCTACACCCGAAGCGGCGTTGTAGGTTTCAAGGTTTGCTAGCCCTACAGTCCTAAGCAAACCATCATCCCCAAACCAAGGCATCTGAACCCTAAACCCTAAACCCTGAACCCTGAACCCTGAACCCTGAACCCTAAACCCCGAACCGTGAACCAGAACCCACAAACCCTTCAACAGGAGCACCTTCTAGCCTCAAGCCCTAAAAACTCCTAAACCCCTAGCCCTCAAACCCTAAACCCCTACAAGCCCTAAACCCCCAACTCAACCCCTAAACCCTACAAACCCTAAACCCCTAAACCCCTAAACCCCTAAACCCCGAAAGCCCCCCTAAAACCCCCTTAAACCCCTAAGACCCGGAAAACCCCTTAACCCCTAAACCCCTAAACCCCTAAAGCCCCCCTAAAACCCCTTAAACCCCTAAAACCCCTAAAACCCCTCAACCCTGGGAGCCCTGGGCTGGAAGACCCAGCGCACGTGCTCTGCGGCCGGGAGGCCGGCGCCCCAGATGTAGATGAGCTGCTGCTCCTTGTGATGTTAGGCGGTTTTTGGGCGGTTTTGAGGGTTTAGCGTTGGGGGTTTAGGCTAGTACTGGGGGGGGGTTCTCCGTCAAGGCTCGACAAAGTGCTACCCAGCCTGAGAAGAATGAAGGGCTCGGGGTTCTGGAGCTTAAGGGGTTCGTTTCCCCCAAAACCATCAACAGCGCATGTGGGGGCAGAACAAAGTGCTCTCAGCGGGTGGTTGTGCCATGGTCCCTAGACTCTAAGCCCGAAGCCAGGATTTTGAGCTTAGGATTTAGGGTAATTACCCTAAACCCTAAACCCTAAACCCGCAGCTCCACCCAGTCCTGACTGCGTACCACCCAGTCTTCCGATGTCATATGCCGCCCGAGGAAATGGTTCGAGATGCCCTGCGGCCCGGAGCTGCCAAACGGGCGTCCGGGTGAGGTTTGGGAGTTTAGGGTGTGTGGTTTTGGGGCTTAGGGGTTTATAGGGTTTAGGGTTCTGGTGCCCAGAACTTGGAGCTTACGGATGTTTGCTGTGTGGAAGTACTGGCACATTGCCAGGTTCAGCAGCCTCGGAGATAGTGAAGGCAGCAACCCCTGAACAGGGGAAACGCAGCCCTCTGGCCAAACCCTGAGCCCCACCCCACCTCCTCTTCCCAGACCCACCACCCATTTTAGGGTTTAGGGTTTAGGGTGTGGGGTTTGGGGTTTAGGGTGTAGGGTTTAGGGTTTAGGGTTTAGGGTTTAGGGTTTAGGGTTTAGGGTTTAGGGTTTAGGGTGTAGGGTTTAAGGTTTAGGGTTTAGGGTTTAGGGTGCGGGGTTTGGGGTTTAGGGTTTAGGGTTTGGGGTTTAGGGTTTAGGGTTTGGGGTTTAGGGTTTAGGGTTAAGGATTTAGGGTTTAGAGTTTAGTGTTTAGAGCCCCGGCCTCGAACATGAGGTAGGACCACGTGACCACCAGTCGCGATTGCACCCACAGCTGCGTTTGCCAAGGGTCCGATGCCTCAGCCCAGTGGGCTTTAGGGTTTAGGGTTTAGGGTTTAGGGTTTAGGGTTTAGGGTTTTGGGTTTTGGGTTTTAGGGTGAAGGGTGAAGGGTGAAGGGTGAAGGGTGAAGGGTGAAGGGTGAAGGGTGAAGGGTGAAGGGTGAAGGGTGAAGGGTGAAGGGTGAAGGGTGAAGGGTGAAGGGTTTAGGTTTTGTATGGCTTTGTGGCTTGGTAGGGTTTACTAGTTGGAGTAGCACGTGAGAACGAGATGCGAAGAGGTCAGGGTATAGGGTAAGGGGCTAGGGTGCAGACAACGCGATTACACAACAAAAGGATGGCCATCTCCAGACAACCTTTGGGAGTGAATGGCGCCATCCCCAACCCCTGAACCCCAAAACCCCCCAACCCAAAACCCCTGAACCCCTAAACCCCTCAACCCCTAAACCCCTAAACCCCTAAACCCCTAAACCCCTAAACCCCTAAACCCCTAAACCCCCCAAACCCCCTAAACCCCCTAAACCCCCTAAACCCTAAGCTAGTTGCAGCTAGTTTTGGCCAGGCTCGCACCGTTCGGCTTCCCCCACCCCCCGGCGCCCGCTGCAGTGTGCTCCCTCGCAAGAGACACCTTGAGTCCCAACTCCCTATAAAAACATCAACCCCCAGCCCTAACCCCTGAACATTTTAACCCCAAACCCCAAGCCCTAAACATCCTAAACCCCAAAACAGCCCCAAGCCTTAAACATCCTAAACATCCTGAACCCCAAGCACAAACCCCCAAGGCCCAGACCCTAAACATCCTACACCTCAAACCCCGAAGCCGCAAACATCCTGAACCCCCACACCCTAAACCCTATACCCCAAACCCTAAACCCTGAACCCTGAGCCCCAAACCCCAAACCCTAAACCCTAAACCCCACAACCCCCCACTTGAGTAGCCCAGAGCTGGGGACGCCAAGCAACCACGCCGCGCCTTCGCTGGCCGATCTGCTGCGCGAACCTGCCCGTGCGGATTTGCTGAGTCTAGGGTTTAGGGTTTAGGGTTTGGGGTTTAGGGTTTGGGGTTTAGGGTTTAGGGTTCAGAGGTTAGGGCTTCGGTTCAGGGAGATTCGAGTTTCAGGTTTGGGCATTTCCCGCTAAACTCGACATCCCAAACCCTCTTCAAGATCGAAACCCTACTACATCTCATACAAAGACTAGCGCCCGAGGTTCGAGCGCCCTAGAACCCTGAGACCCCAAGCCTAAACCCCAAAACCCATCGAAGCACAGCAAACCAAAAGCCTAAACCCTACACCCCTGAACCCCCTGCACCCTAAACCCTAAACCGTAAACCGTCATCCCTAAACCCTAAACTAAGCCCTAAACCCCAAACCCTAAACCCTAATCCCCTAAGCCGCAGAGCCAACCCGATTCCTGGAAAAATGTGGCTTGTCATCCACGCGGCCTGCAACAGCCCTTACGCGCCTGCTCGGGTTTAGGGCTTAGGTTTTAGGGTTTAGGGTTCAGGGTTCAGGGTTTAGGGTTCAGGGTTCAGGGTTTAGGGTTTAGGGTTTAGGGTTTAGGGTTCAGGGTTCAGGGTTCAGGGTTTAGGGTTTAGGGTTTCGGGTTTCGGGTTTCGGGTTCAGGGTTCAGGGTTTAGGGTTTAGGGTTTAGGGTTTAGGGTTTCGGGTTTCGGGTTTCGGGTTTCGGGTTCAGGGTTTAGGGTTTAGGGTTTAGGGTTTAGGGTTTAGGGTTTAGGGTTTAGGGTTTAGGGTTTAGGGTTTAAGGCAAAAAACAAAAAAGGCTGCGCGGCAGCCAAAGACCCATATCAAGCCCAGGATTTCCCCACACCTCAACCCTGAGCCCCTGAAGCCTGAACACTAATCCTACAGCCTAGGGAAAACCCTGAGCCCTATACCCTGAACCCTGAACCCTAAACCCTAAACCCTAAACCCTGAACCCTATACCCTGAACCCTAAACCCTAAACCCTAAACCCTAAACCCTAAGAAGCCCCTCCCTTTCACACGCTTTGAGAGCCCAAAGGCCCGAAAGGTCCAGGCAAGCTACACATCGATCAGGGATGCGAGGAGGAGCGCCAGGACGCGAGCCTGGGCTTTCTTGCTTAGGGTTTAAGGTTGAGGGTTTGGGGTTTAGGGTTTAGGGTTTAGGGTTTGGGGTTTGGGGTTTGGGGTTTGGGGTTTGGGGTTTGGGGTTTGGGGTTTGGGGTTTGGGGTTTGGGGTTTGGGGTTTGGGGTTGAGGGCGAAACTTAAGGTTGAGGGTGATCGGCTGCAAGGGGTGCAGGATTTGAGGCTTTGGGGCACAGGTCTTAAGTCTAAGCCAGGATCCCCAAGCAGGGTCCAGCAGTTGCAAGACTGGTGCAAAGGCGCAGCCCAAAGGCTTTAAGCTTAGGGTTTACATATACAGCCCTGTTCAGCCAGGAAACCCTTACACCGTAAAGCCCTATGCCTCCACCCCATATCGTGTAGGGTTTAGAGTTTAGGGTTTAGGGTTGAGGGCTTAAGAGAAAAGACGTTGAAGCAAAGTTGTTTTTCCAGGGGGCGGCGCTGTCCGTGTAGGCGCTGTACTCGGAGCAGAGGTACCAAGAGGTGTACCTGAGCAGTGTCCGGCGTTGGGTTCAGGGCCCAAGGTTCGTTTCGGGGTAACCGAAATTTAGGGTTCCGGATTTAGGCCTTAGAGTTTAGGGTTTAGGGTTTAGGGGTTAGCGTCTAGAGCGCAATGCAGCAACAAGGACTCACAAAGGAACCAACTGACCACAAAGGCCGTGGAGCAAGCAAGCTCTAGCAGTGCGGGCGTGCAGGGTTTTTAGGGTCTAGGATTTGGGGTATGTAGTGGTTTAGGGCCTAAGCACCATTCTCAAGATTCCTGAGACTGGAAGCTCTTCGGCCCTGTCCGATTTTGGGTATGTAGTGGTTTAGGGCCTAAGCACCATTCTCAAGATTCCTGAGACTGGAAGCTCTTCGGCCCTGTCCCACTCCCTCTAGCTTTTGCCTCCGACTCCGTCAGGCGTTGCCACTATGGACTACTAAAGTATTCACGGCATGCGCGAGTTAAAGTTAGTGCAGGCAAGTAAGCCAACCCTAAACGTCAAACAGCTGCTCAGACACTTAAAAGCTCTAAGCCACACACACACACACACCTAAACCTTTAACAAAAAAAATAACCCTAAACCCTAATCCCTGAACCCTAAACCCTCCCTCATGCCGAGGGTACAGAAGTACCCAGGACCACGGAAGTCGGCAGCAAAAGTCGCCGAGGTTGCTGGTCTGGCCAGCACGCTCAAGCTTTTGAGGTTCAGGAAATTCCGGGTTTAGGAAACTTAAGGGTTTAGGGCTTTGGGGGTTGCGGAAACTTAGGGTTTCGGGATGTATGGATTATGGATTTAAGGCTTTTTTTGAGGGGTGTCAAGGCAGGTTAAGGTTAAGGTTTAGGGGGTGTTTCACATCTAAATCTCCCCAATTGCTGGCTGGCATCCCCGAAGCAGTTTGGGGTCTGGGGGGCTTGGGGTTTAGGGTATAGGGTATAGGGTTTAGGGTTTAGGGCTTAGGGTTTAGGGTTTAGGGTTTAGGGTTTAGGGTTTAGGGTTTAGGGTTTAGGGTTTAGGGTTTAGGGTTTAGGGTTTAGGGCTTAGGGTTTGGCGACACCCTACAACCCTAAAGCCCTGACATTTCGTTGTAATTCTGAGGTACTTGCAAAATCCGAACCACTTGTGCGCAAAGGACCTGAAGCACCTTGAGCCCCTGAAGGTTTGAGGGCTTTCGGTTCAGGGCTTAGGCCTTGTTAGGGCTCTCCGAACATGCAACCCTAAACCCTAACCCTAAACCCTAAACCCTAAACCCTAAACCCTAAACCCTAAACCCTAAACCCTAAACCCTAAACCTGGTTGATAGTAATAGAAATCTAAAATCTTATTCCTTATTGAGTTTAAGTACCCTTAAAAATGTAAAATGTTACCCCACTATGACAAAGAAACCCTAAACCCCTAAACTTACCCAAAACCCTAAACCCTAAACCCTAAACTTACCCAAAACCCTGTGCCGGAAAGTTGTCCTGCTCATTGCCATCCATGGGTGCCACGTACCTGCACCCATGAGCGGTTTCGGGCTGCCGGAAGTGGCCCAAAGGATCCCAAGAGCCCTAAACCCTAAACCCTAACCCTAAACCCTAAACCCTAAACCCTAAACCCTAAACCCTAAACCCTAAACCCTAAACCGCGGACGACAAACGTGCCGTGGGCTCCACTCGTCCACCGAGTCCGAGCTGTCGCCGACGTCCCTGGCTGGTGCCGCGTCCTTGCGGATGGCTCAAAGGGCCGCTTCAGGGTGTTCAGGGTTTAGGGTTTAGGGTTTAGGGTTTAGGGTTTAGGGTTAGGGTTTAGGGTTTAGGGTTTAGGGTCTGAGTTTAGGGTTTGGGGTTTGGGGTTTAGGGTTTGGGGTTTATAGGGTTCATAGGGCTTATAAGGTTTATAGGGTTTTTAGGGTTTTTAGGGTTTACAGGGTTTTCAGGGTTTAGGGTTTATAGGGTTTAAAGGGTTTATAGGGTTTATAGAGTTTACAGGGTTTATAGGGTTTCTAGGGTTTAGGGTCTGGGGTTTATAGGGTTTAGGGTGTAGGGTTTAGGGTTTAGGGTTTCGGGTTTCGGGTTTAGGGTTTAGGGTTTAGGGTTTAGGGTTTAGGGTTTAGGGTTTAGGGTTTAGAGTTTGGGTTTTGGGTTTGGGTCTTGGGTTTGGGGTTTTGGGTTTTGCATTTAAGGGTCTTGGGTTTTGGATTTAAGGGTTTTGGGGTTTGGGGCTTTGGGTTTTGGGTTTGGGGCTTGGTGGGGTTTGGGTTTTGGGTTTCGGGTTTTGGCTCGTTTCAAGGCTTAGGGTTTAAGGTTTAAGCATTTGAAGGCTTTTGGGTTGAAGGGCTTATGAATGTAGCAGGTAGAGCTGGGCATGCACCAAAGTCCTAAAGAAAGGACACCAAAAAAAGGGCCAAACTTAACAAAACCCATTTTTGGCGTCAACTGGGTATTGGATTGACTGAGGGGCGTAGGATTTGGGGGGGTTGACCGAAGAAAGAGGCTTTTTCTGGCTACGGGATATTCCTTAAGGTGGAGTTACCTGGCCACAGTTCCGTTTACGAAGTCCAAGCCGTAATCCAGAACCCACATACCCAACCCTAAACCCTAATCCCTAAACACCAATCCCTAAACCCTAAACTGTAAGCCCCCCTAGCCCTAAGCCCTGAGCCCTAAGCCCTAAGCCCCAAGCCCTAAACTGTAAGCCCTAAGCCCCAAGCCCCAAGCCCTAAGCCCTAAGCCCGAAGCCCTTAGCCCTAAGCCCCAAGCCCCAAGCCCTAAGCCCTAAGCCCTAACCCTGAACCCGAGTGACAGCTTGGTCATTCTGGCTTCCGGGGATCTCTGGGCAAGCCAGGGGGAACCCAAACCCAAAAGACCGGCGGGTCCAAAGTGAAGCTTGCCCCTTAAAACCCTCGCAAAAGTCCTTCCCCTTTGAACCCAACCCGGGACACTCAACCGTCTTCGGTTAGCGTTTAGGGCGTTGGTTTAAGGTAGTGGCTTGTAAAATGGGGCAATGGCCCTCCTACAGCTACCCGGAGACTCTTACAATGGACCCAGCCTACGAAATGAAACTTTCTCCGTCCTGCGCCTGAGCCATGTTCCACCTGGAGGGGCTCTCAAGTATGAAGTGGAGGGGGGGGGGGGGTTTAGGGTTTAGGGTTGCAGATCATTACGGTTTCGGATCAAGCATTAAGGCATTAAGGGCTTAAGGGCTTGAGGCTGGGGCGTTTCCTGGGGCCGCCCATGTTGTCACAACCCTAAACCCTAAAACCCCAAACCCTAAAACCCTAAACCCCAAACCCCAAACCCCCCTAAACCCCAAACCCTAAACCCTGAACCCTGTGGGACGTAGAGAGTCGTGCAAGAACCTAGAGCTTAAGGTCCCCAAGAACACCGAAAAGCCCTTGAACCCGAAACTCTAACCCTTAGGGTTTAGGGTTTAGGGTTTTGAGGTTTAGGATTTAGGGTTTAGGGCTCAACCACATTCATGTGAGGGTTTAGGGTTTAGGGCTTATTTGGAGACTTAGGGTTTCGGGGTCAGTTTAGGACCTAGGGTTGAGAGTTTAGGGGCTTCGGCCCCGATAGCCCACGTGGCAGAGCCCAGACGACACCCTCGCCAGAACCCCGAACACACAAAGAACGCAAAGAAAGTACAACTACAGAACGCCCGACGATGCCTCCCAAATCCTGAGCCCCTAAACCCCAGAATCCTACACCCCCAACCCGAAACGCTAAACACTACCATAAACCCAGCAAAGGCGACTCTCAGCTGAGGCGTCCCCGCCGGCGAACGTGAACCAGCGGATACTTGTACAGCAGCCGGTTGGGCACCGGAATGCTCGCAGCCAGGAAGACCCCTGGCCCAGGTTCTTTCGATCTAGGGCTGAGGTGGTTTAGGGTTCAGGGTTTAGGGTTTAGGGTTTAGGGTTTAAGGTTTTAGGGTTTAAGGTTTTAGGGTTGGGGTTTGGGGTTTGAGGGGTCCCTCCATCCGAAGTCCATAGCCCTGAACCCTGAACCCCTAAACCCTAAACATCTCATACAGGCTAGGGTTCAGATCCTCTGAGCCTCCTGATTCCCTGATCCCCGACTCCTCTAAACCCTGAAGCCCCCGAGATGCCCCCAAGCTCCAAGACTTTCGGTTAAGAGTTTGGGGTTTGGGGCTTGGGGCTTGGGGTTTGGGGTTTGGGGTTTGGGGATTAGGGCTTAGGGCTTAGGGTTTAGGGTTTAGGGTTTGGGGTTTAGGGTTTAGGGTTTAGGGTTTAGGGTTTAGGGTTTAGGGTTTAGGGTTTAGGGTTTAGGGTTGAGGGGTTAGGGTTTAGGGTTTAGGGTTTAGGGTTTAGGGGTTAGGGTTTAGGGTTTAGGGTTTAGGGTTTAGGGTTTAGGGTTTAGGGTTTAGGGTTTAGGGTTTAGGGTTTAGGGTTTAGGGTTTAGGGTTTAGGGTTTAGGGTTTAGGGCGTCAGCGTTTAAGATCCTTCTGGGGTTAAGATCCTAGACAAAACGGACGTTCCCAGCCGCAGCCTGCACAGGCGTTCGCGTAGTGCTGGTCGATCAGGTCCTGGATCACCTGGCGGGGACTCCCTAAACTCTAAACCCTAAACCCTAAACCGGAAACCGGGCCCCCCCACGTTCAACGCAACGAAACTCTCGAAACTCTGACCCTGAGCCCTAAATTTGGAAAACCTAAGCCCCAAACCCTGAATCCGCCCTCCGTTTCGGGTTCAGGGAACCCCTAACCCTAAACCCAAAACCCTAAACCCCAAACCCTAAACCCTAAACCCCAAACCCTAAACCCCAAACCTTGAAACCTGAATCCTCGCCCAGCCGCCACGACCATGATACTGGTGCCGAGGCCCAGGTAAGCGAGCAAGAAGACCCATCGGGCCTATGGAGGGCTTGCTCGCAGTTAGGGTTTAGGGTTTAGGGTTTAGGGTTTAGGGTTTAGGGTTTAGGGTTTAGGGTTTAGGGTTTAGGGTTTAGGGTTTAGGGTTTAGGGTTCAGGGTTCGGGGTTCAGGGTTTAGGGTTTAGGGTTCAGGGCTTAGGGCACTGCATCCCGGCCTTTTTCAACGTGTGCACGCAATATGCGTGGATTGCTTTGTTGGCCTTCCGGACGGACGAGACCACACCGAAGCTGCCTCCGGAGGTTGGGTTGCAGGGTTGAGGGCGAACTAGGGTTTTAGGGCTTCGGGTTCAGTCAGGGTCTGGAGGGTTTAGGGTTTAGGGTTTAGGGTTTAGGGTTTGGGGTTTGGGGTTTGGGGTTTGGGGTTTAGGGTTTAGGGTTTAGGGTTTAGGGTTTAGGGTTTAGGGTTTAGGGTTTAGGGTTTAGGGTTTAGGGTTTAGGGTTTAGGGTCTAGGGTTTAGGGTTTAGGTTTAGGCTTCGTCCCGCCCCTAGCAAGGGTAACTAGGGCCCCTTCCACGGCCGCGTTTCTTCGGCTTAGGGATCCTTGCGGTTCAGGGGGCGGCTTAGGTCGAGGTTCCCTCATGAAACCCTAAGCCCTAAACCCTAAACCCTAAACCCTAAACCCCAACTGAGCAAAAGGGTAGCGATTCCACCCCAAGCCTAGAGCTACCGGCCCACCCAGCCTCACCCAACCCTGAAAACATGGGGGCCGCCCTTTCGCCCAGAGGCGCAGGCAACGTCTTCCTATGTTGCTTGCGAACCCCAGCAATTTGCATCCTAAACCAAATCCTCGACATGTCTTCGGGGTCGTTGCCACACCCTCCTCCCCCCCCCCCCCCCGGCTTAGGGTTCTGAAGTGCGTCGCAAGGGTGTCAGGCTTTGATGCGCGCCAGGCCTGGCTCCGGCCACCCGCCCGCTGGCTTGATCGAGATTTCTGGGGTGTGGGCGTGCCGCACCTCAGCTGCTTCGGAGTTGAGGGCTTAGTGTGTCAGGTTCTAGGCTTTCGGGGCTGGTGAGAGGTGAAAGCCTCAGTTTAAGTTCGGAAATGGCGTACCAGCTCGGTTTAAATTATAGAACCAACAGTCACGTAGGCCGTTTTAGCAGGGCCACGGTTGGGCTTGGTTGCTGTGGCCGTAGGGCTCATGTAAGGGTCTTGGGCTTAGGTGCGTTCCATGGCCTTCTCAAGTCCTCAAACCAGAACAAAGTCCCGGAACAAAGTCACAAGCGGGCGCCTATCCCCCAAAGTGCGGGGGTTAATTAGGGTTTAGGGCTTAGGGCGTTTTTCAGTCGATAGAACTTTCATTCCGAGTAACTTGGACCAAAACCTTCACACGCAAAACCCCTGCAACAGCTCTGCATTCCAATGCCCCGGCGCCAGAACCATGAGCGCCAGGAGCACGGTCACCCCTGATGCCTCCACAGCCGACGCCCAATCCTTGACTCCGGATTTCTGGGTTTCCGTGCTTTGGAAAGCCTTCTTTGTTTTAGGGTTCAGGGGTTTTGGGCTTAGGGTTTAGGGCCTTTGGAGTTGCCTGGTTTGGGGCCGCTGGGATGCGCTGAAAACAGCCCTAGACCCCAAGCCACAGAAAGGGGATGGGAAGGCTCATAAGCTCCAGACCCAGGCCCCAAACCCTGCTTGAAGGTTCGAAAGAGTGATAAGGACACCGTAGGAGGCTGTAACCAGGTGTAACTTTGAGATTACCCTACTTTCAATCCAACTTTTAGCCATCAACCTCCAAATGCACGGTTTGGGCTTTCTTGATCTTCGGGAGCCAAAGCTAAGCCGTCTACAAGGGGGTTTAGGGTTGAGGGTTTTGGTTTTGGGGTTCGACCCCTTGGCCACTGCAACCCCCAAAAACCTGACCCCAAGCCAGAAACCCCCTAAGGTTGTACCCCTAAAAGGTTTCTCTTGATCCACCTTAGGGGTCCAAGACAGAGCCCCATGACAAAACCAAAACCTCTAAACACTAGGCACCATACCTAAACCCTAAACCCTAAACCCTAAACCCTAAACCCTAAACCCTAAACCCTAAACCCTAAACCCTAAACCCTAAACCCTAAACCCTAAACCCTAAACCCTAAACCCTGGCCCTTCCGAATAAATTGCGCCCTTGCGTCGGTACTGCCGCCGACTCCTTCTGTGGCCAGGAGCCCGATCCCAGCCACAGAGAACCTGAGCTTCGGGTTTCGGGCTGTTAAGGTTTAGGGTTTAGGGTTTAGGGTTTAGGGTTTAGGGTTTAGGGTTTAGGGTTTAGGGTTTAGGGTTTAGGGTTTAGGGTTTAGGGTTTAGGGTTTAGGGTTTAGGGTTTAGGGTTTAGGGTTTAGGGTTTAGGGTTTAGAGTTGAGGGTTTAGGGTTTAGGACTTAAAACTCTAAGCCATTCAGAAGTTAAGGAGCCTCGGAGGCATTGGGGCTTTTGGAGGTTTAGAAGCTTTGAGGCTTTGGGTGTAAGTTAAAAGGTTTGGGGCTGAGGGTTTCTGGCATGTGGGGCTTGGGGTTCTTGATTTGGGGGTTTACGAAAATAGGGGACCCAAAATAGACCCCAAATAGTAGGATTCCCTGATAATAGGGACCCCAATAAGATTACCCCCCTAAACCCTAAACCCTAAACCCTAAACCCTAAACCCTAAACCCTAATTTCCTAAACCCCCATTTGGGTTTTGCGCAAGAACCGGGCGCACGTGACACACCAGGTCTTCTCAACCATGGTCCGCCCTGGTGGCCTAAGACTAAAGCAACTGCCCTAAACCCTACACCCTAAACCCTAAACCCTAAACCCTAAACCCTAAAGCCTAAAGCCTAAACCCTAAACCCTAAACCCTAAACCCTAAACCCTGAACCCTGAACCCTGAACCCTGAACCCTAAACAAACCCTAAACCCTAGGCTCTTGAACCACGGGGGGGTGGGGGGTGGGGGGAGGGACGGTCAGAAGGGATCCTAACCTCCCCCCCTTTCACCCCCCCCCCCCCAAAAAAAAAAGAACTCTACCCTCTAAGCCCTCAAGCCAGGACACACCTTTGGAAGGGTTTAGGGTTTAGGGTTTAGGGTTTAAGGTTTAGGGTTTAGGGTTTAGGGTTTAGGGTTCAGGGTTCAGGGTTCAGGGGTTTAGGGGTTTAGGGGTTTAGGGTTTAGGGTTTAGGGTTCAGGGTTCAGGGGTTTAGGGGTTTAGGGGTTTAGGGTTTAGGGCTTAGGGCTTAAGGCTCAGGGCCTGGCGAGACCTTGCCTTTCACAAACACGGGGATAGCAAGTGCTAGGCACCTTCAGGAGTTCTTCATTGGGGGGTTTTACGAAACCAGGGGATCCCCAACAATAGAGACCCCCAAATAGTCGGATTCCCTGAAAGAACCCCAATCAGGCACCCCTAGTCTCGGAAACCCTCATTTGAGAAGCGCACCCCTCAGCCCTACACCCCGGAGCCATGCCCGGCTGCCCGGCATAATTCAGAGAATTTAGAGTTCGAAGAATTAGGGCTTCGGGTTTAGGGCTCATGGACCTCGATTGCCAGCTAAGAAGCGGAAGTGCTGCAAGCCAGAACCTGAAGGGGGCATTCTTGCCACGCAGCTCCCAGAACCCTAGACCTCATCTGGGTTGGCGGTCTCTTCAAGTAGGGTTTCTGTTTCATATGCTTTATAGGGGCATCTATTGGGGTTCTGATTCGGATATCTAGGGGGCTACATTAAGGTATAAGGGTCACCGTTTTCGGCCCCTAGAGCCTCGGGCCCCCGGCTGCCCATGCCGCATGTGGCTGCTGCTGTGTGCTGATCTCCGATTCATGAGGGAAGTTTGTCGAAGGTCACTGCATTTCAGTTTCAACCTACTGGGTTGAACCCTTAGCTCTAAAACCAACAGCAAGACAGCAGCCACTTTGTCGCCAGCAGCATAGCCTGACCAACAGACCAGAAGAAGGTGATTCCTACAGGACAGCGAAGAAACAACGACACCGAAAACCTGAGCACGAGAGGGCAGGCGAGAAAGGCCGACGCGGGCATGGAGCTCAAGAAGACCTTTATGGTGGCGGTGCAGGAAAGGGGAGCCCCGGAGTTGAGGGTAGAGCAGCCTGAGGCAACAGCTGTGGGAGCTCACACTGTCCAGCCACATGCACTTAGCGTCCAAGGGGGTGGCACTCCAAGATGCCTGGAAGGTGCCACCCCCTTGACCCACCGTGCCTTCAGTACCCTGTAAGATTGATGGGCGGGCGGTACCCAAAAACGTCCCCGTAGTTTACCTTGACCTTGTAAGCAAAAGCAAGGGACCATGATTTAGACATCTGACCCATGTGGCCTGAGGGTTCAAGCTGTCAAACCCTAAACACGGTTCTAGGGTTTGGATTTTAGGGCCAAAATGCATGCCGCAAGGAATCCTCCTCCAGCATACTTCCTACCTCTCGCCCCGCTCTCCCTAGGCTCTGAAGCGCACAGGAAATCTCATCTCAGTAAGCCCCTCAGCCTGAGCCCCCAAAACCCCCAAAACTATAAATCCCTAAACCCAAAGGGGAGCTTCCCCAAGCCCCCTGAACCCTAAACCCTAAATCCTGAACCCCAAACCGTAAACCCTACGCCCCCTACTGCAAGCCCCTAAGCCCCAACCCCAAATCGACATGGCATCCTGCCAGGGGGCCAATTCCAGGGCCGAAAGAGGCCACGGTGGAGCAGCCTCGGTGCACTCACTGGTGGGGGATTTCGGGGGTGGAGGTTGTTCAGGATTTAGGGTTTAGGGGTTTGGGGGTTTTGGGGGGTTTAGGGTTTAGGGCTTGGGGGTTTAAGGTTTAGGGTTTAGGGTTTAAGGCTTTGCGCCCCACATGTCATAGTTCGCTGGGCACTGGTGGCACAGAACGGTTTCCAGCTCCCACATGATTCTAGTTCAACTTGTCGCTGCGAGACAGGAAAAACTGCTTTGAGTAAATGGTTTAGGGCTTAGGGTTTAGGGTTAAGTTTAGGGTTTCTTCGTCTGGCACACGCTTGCCGTTGGTCAATTCGTCTTCTCTTTCCCTGTTAGACACAAGGTTTCGTGCGGCGGTCGAACGGTCAATTGGCAATCAACTGCTCTTGAAAGTTCAAACGAACAATGTAAGATACACAGGGCGCAAAGCCCGAAACCCTAAGCCCTAAACACGAAACCCTAAACCCTAACAAAGTAAGTTCCCCGCAACCAGAGAATGCAAGGGCGCCCCTTGATGTTGTCATCCAGGCCTCCCGCATCTCTCAAACCCTAGAGTCTTAAGACCTTATGGTTTCGGGTGTAGGGTTTATAGGGGTTTAGGGCTTAGGGTTTAGGATTTAGGGTTTAGGGTTCAGGGTTTAGGTTTAGGGTTTAGGGTTTGGGGTTTGGGGTTTAGGGTTTAGGGTTTAGGGTTTAGGGTTTAGGGTCTACAGTAGGGTGGCAAGAACACAAAAGCCGGTCGGAGTAGCAGGCACGCCAGGATCAGCAGCGGCATGGAGATCAGGGGAGTCCACCACCATGGCACATCCTGATGATCGGGGGAGGGGGGGGGGGGGGGCGGGGGGGGGCGGGGGGGGGGGCGGGGGGGGCGGGGGGGGGGGGCGGGGGGGGGGGGGGGGGGGGGCGGGGGGGGGGGGGGGTTTTTAGGGTTTAGGGTTTAGGGTTTAGGTTTAGGGTTTAGCGGTTAGGGTTTAGGGTTTAGGGTTTAGGGTTTAGGGTTTAGGGTTTAGGGTTTAGGGTTTAGGGTTTAGGGTTTAGGGTTTAGGGTTTAGGCGGTTTAGGGTTGAAGGTTTAGGGTTGGGGCAGGGGAGGAGATACGGGAAGCTTAGGTGGTTGTAGGGGCTCAGGGTGTGGGGAGAAGGATTTGCGGTCCAGGGGAGGGGCTTGGGTTTGGGGGTTTGGCATTCCGCTGCCAAAGGTTAGGGTTTCTGTCTGAGGACTTCAAGTTCAGGGATTAAGGAGTTTGGGCTTTAGGTGTTCAGGGCAAAGGAGTTTGGGGACCTTGTTTGGGGTTCGCGGGGTTAGGGGGTTTGCGGTTGGTTTGCGGTTGGTTTGCGGTTGGTTTGCGGTTGGTTTGCGGTTGGTTTGCGGTTGGTTTGCGGTTGGTTTGCGGTTGGTTTGCGGGTCTTAGGGGCGCCGGGACGAACGAGCGGCTAGAAACCCTCAACCCCACGAATCCTTTAGTGTTAGGGTTTAGGGTTTACCTGTTAGGGATAAGGGTTTAGGGTCTGGAGTTTAGGGTTTAGGGTTTAGGGTAGACTACCACCCAAGTACCCCCGGACCCCAAATAAGACCCATGAACCCTTAAGTGGGGCTTTTGGGCCGTATGTGGGGAGAGGACTTATCGCCCAAACTACCCCTGAACCCTAAACCCAAAACTAGGCGTCTTTGTCACTCACAGCACTTGATGCGCATCTGCGAGCCCGCAAAACAACCACAACCCCAACCCCCCCCCCCCCCCCAAAAAAAGAAAAAAAGCCTAAGAACCCTCCCCCCCCCCCCTTGAAAAAAAAAAAAAAAGAAAACCCTAAAGCCGCTAGGAAACCAAAAACCCAACAAAAACCGAGCAACCCAAACCAGACAAAAAACCCAAAAGCCCCTAGGAACCCCAAAAACCCTTAAAGCCCTGAAAAAATCATCCGAGGGGCCTCCACGGCCAGGGCGCGCCAGGACAGAAGCGCCGACTCCTGAGCTCGGGGGCGCACTTGGAATTTGGAGGGAGGTTTAGGGTTTAGGGTATAGGGTATAGGGTATAGGGTATAGGGTTTAGGGTTTAGGGTTTAGGGTTTAGGGTTTAGGGTTTAGGGTTTAGGGTTTAGGGTTAGGATTTAGGATTTAGGATTTAGGGTTTAGGGTTTAGGGTTTAGGGTTTAGGGTTTAGGGTTTAGGGTTTAGGGTTTAGGGTTTAGGGTTTAGGGTTTAGGGTTTGGGTTTTAGGTTAGGATGTTCCCCCTTATACTAACAGTCCCTAATGGGGATTATAGCGATTCTAGTACCCCCTAGCATAATCCCCATTCAGGACTGCTAGTACAAGGGGGAACATCCCAACCTCTGGGGTTCTAGGGGTTTGGGGGTTTACGGTTTGGGGTTGAGGGTTTTGGGGCTTAGGTATAGGGGCTTTGGGGTCGTAACGTTTTGGGGTTGCAGGGCTTGAGGGTTGTAGGTCTTAGGGTTTAGTGCTCTGGGGCTTTGGGGTTTGTGGCTGTGGGGGTTTGGGGAGATAAGGGCTGTCGGGTTTCGGTAGAGTGGTTTTTGTGCTTCTGGATGCCCAGCCCAGAAGGCCAAGGGTCCTCACTTTGCCTTCAGGGGCAACAAAGAAAACCCAACCTTGACAAAATTGAAAGCTTAAGTCCAGATTTCGGAGTTTCGGCTTAGGGTTGCAGGGTTTAGGAATTGAGTCTCTAAACCCTAAACCCTAAACAGACACTCTTGGGGTTTAGGGTTTAGGGCTCAGGGCTCGCGGGCTTAGGGCTTAGGGCTTCGGGCTTGCCGGCTTGCGGGCTTAGGGCTTAGGGCTTAGGGCTTCGGCTTAGGGCTCCATGGTCCCCTAACCCAGAACCGTAGAGTTCTCAGCATTCGCCCAAGCAGCAGAGCGCCACGTGTCCGCGGCTGGGAAAGGATGGGATAGGTGCCTCCGTGGCGATGTGGTGGGTTTGGGGCTTAGGCTTTACCAGCCGAGAAAAAGCAACGGCAAAAAGCAGCAAGGCCTCCAAACTCTGAAATTGAACCAAAAACCCGACAACCCCAAACTCTACACCCTAAACCCTAAAACCCCGAAGTCTAGACCCTGAACCTCAGACCCACAAACCGCGCCTTTCTCTCGGCAGCGCTGGAGGGCTCTGCAGGTACAACGAGGTCTGCAGGAACGACAGCGACCTTGGGCTTCGGGGGTCCCAGCCTTTGGCCTTTGGGTTCCCACACCCTCAGAGCCCCAAACCCGGAAAAAATCCCAAAGAAACGTCGGAAAACTTAAACCCCCCCCCCAAAAAAAAAAAAAACCTTAAGCTTTGGGGAAAACTTTAAGCTTTGGGGTGCTCCCGGATCATTTAGGGCATCGGGGCTCCCTTTTTCTCAGGCCATAGGGTAAGCCTAGAGCCTACTACACGTACTGGGAGTCTCATGGGTAGCTTTGTAAGTAGGGTGTTTAATAGCTCAATAACCCTGCTTATACCTACCCCCAAACCCTAAGTCCCTAAACCCTAAACTCTAAACCACGTAAGCCTCCGAGTAAGCGGTCGGGCGGCGCATCGTCCTGCGCGGAAGTAGCAAGCGGCCTTTCGGGGCAGGCACCGGCCTCCGCGGGCGGGGGGCACGGGGGGTTTGCAGGGCTCATGGGGCTGTAATAGGGTTGGGGCTTAGGGGTTACCCCCTAAACCCTAAACCCTAAACCCTAAACCCTAAACCCTAAACCCTCCTTCCATCAACCCATGGCTCAGGTGGCGCTCCCGCGGCTCACTTGAGCATCTAGGCGCGGCCTTTCTGCGGTCAAGCCCTGGAGATAGACCCCAAGCCTCAACCCTGCAACGCATCACCCCGGACCCCTAAACCCTAAACCCTAAACCCTAAACCCTGAGCCCAAAGCTCAAGGCCCAAAGCCCAACGCCCAACGCCCAAAGCCCAAGGCCCCAACACCTGAACCCTACACCCTGGCCTTTCTGCCAGCTTCAGCAACGCTCTCTGCGAGGAGCCTCCATGAGGGACTTTTCGAAATTAAGAAGGCAATCGTACTGTTTTGGGGTTTCGGGTTTAGGTTTTAGAAAACTGGCACGAGGGTCGAATGTTCAGGTGTCAGGTTTAGGTTTCGGGGCCGAGGGGCAGGGTGCTGAGAGGACTTGAGGTTCAGGGCTGTAACAGACATCTTACAGGGTGTAGGCTTTTGGGCGAGGAATATTGGGTTCAGGATTTTCCTGAACCCCCTCAACCCTAAACCATAAACCCGAACCCCTACGCTCCAGACCTAAACCCTAAACCTTGGAACCTAGTCTGCAGTCCGGTAAGATAAACCGAGCGGGGGTTCTTTTCCCATTCTTGTCGTGCTCTCTCTCTCTCTCTCTTGTAATTATCGTCTTGGGCTGTACTAGTGTCTATTTCATCTGACCATGGCTTTTACGCCAGCAAGAAAAAAGATGGCCTGGAACCTGCAAACTAGCCACATAGCCCCATGCAGGAGGCCCCCGAGGACCAATCCACAGCTTGTCACAGGGCTTTAGGGTTTAGGGTTTAGGGTTTAGGGCTTAGGGCTTAGGGCTTAAGGGCTTAGGGCTTGGGGCTTAGGGCTTAGGGCTTCGGGCTTAGGGCTTAGGGCTTAGGGCCTAGGGCCAGGGCATTCGTAGTACCTGTGGGCTACTTGGGATTCAGGTCTTGTCACGAGGTCATGCGCCCGGACGACCGGAGGCTCCACGCACCTGAAAGCCTGGTTTCGGGTTAGGGGCCTAAGGCTGAAGGTTTAGGGTTCCGAAGCCCTAACGCCCCAATCTGTGAAATCCACGGCGGAAGGCCTGTCAAAGAACTTGTGCACTGCTTCCCTGAAACCCCCAAACCCTCAGCCTCAACCCCGAAGACTCAAGCCTTGAACCTTAAATCCCTAAACCCTAAACCCTCTAAACAGGACGCATCCTCATTGCAAACGAAGCGGCCGGCACCAGCACAGCACTAACACGCGCTGCGACATCCCCAGAGCCGTCATTGGGAATGACTCTTCCAATTAGGGTTTAGGGTTGCAAGGGTTTAGGGTTCCAAAGGCTTACGGATACTTTCGGGGGTGGAAGTGTTTCTGAAGCATAGCACCTGGTGTTCGTACAACCCTAAACCCCAAACCCTAAACCCAAAACCCTTAAACCCTGTAGCCCTTAAACTCTAAGCCCCAAAGCTCATAATTCCCAAACATGTAGTGAAGAGTTCGGTTGGCGGATCTCCGTGCGAGCCACGGTGCGGCCAGGGACATCAAGAAGCTTGAAATTCGTACTGGGGTTTAGGGTTTAGGGTTTAGGGTTTAGGGTTTGGGGTTTGGGGTTTAGGGTTTAGGGTTTAGGGTTTAGGGTTTGGGGCCTAGGACTCAGGGTATAGTGCATAGGCACAGGGATTAGGGTGTAGGCCGAGTATTGAGGGGCCATGCAAGATCCAAAACTGCTCATGTGAATATGCTGAAACACATTACAACCACAGCGTCTTTACATGTTGTATGAATTTGTCTATAAGCCCTGGAGATATTTGCAACAAAAGGTGGAAGCACATTGAAACGATGCTGGGTTAAAAACAACAGAACTTGGATGAATATGCGCTAACTTTAGATGCATAATGACTAACAGATCTCGTATGTCGATCCATCTGAAACCGACGGTGGTTTATTGCCTTGAAAGAAACTTGACGAGTATAAACACCCACGAAATATTTCTTGGGTTCCATACTCTCGTCGTGTATAAGCGATGCTTATCCATCTCAAAAATTCGAAATATTTTTGCATCCTCAAGTCGGCTGAATAGTGGGCTAATGGGATACTCAGCTCTTACAATTCAAACTGCAAATAGGTCCTAGATTTGCAGCCTTTGAACAATATTAACAACCATATGATATATGAGGTATACAAAAATATACAAATAGCACAATGGCAATATTGTTTGATAACCAACGTAAAATGCCTCTAATCTATGACTCTAAGTATCGGTTCTTGATGAGGTAGGGTTTACCCTCCCCCCTCCCCCCCTCCCCCAAGCAGCCCTGCGAACATCAAGCTCCCAGGGCCTTCTGTTCGGCCTTGACGACCTCAAGTGGCAGAGACTCCAATACCGCTGAATTAAGGAGTCTTCCTTAAACCATTTAAGGAACCCATTACAATTTAAGGAGTATTCCTTAATTAAGGAGTACTGGAGTCTCCAAAAGCTCAATCAGAGTTATTGCTGCTTGCTTGGAGTGTTCAAGATGTTGCTCAAGTTATCCAAGCTGATGACAAACCCTGCGCCCTAAACCCTACATCCGGGTTGTGTTTATAGTTAGGTTTATGCCTGAGCGTTCTATTGATATTCTATATATACATACACACCTAATTTTACGCATACCCCCCCCCCCTGGTGTGGTCCCCCCCCCCCCCCCCCCCCCTAAACCCTCAACCCTAAACCCTCAACCCTAACCCTAAACCCCAAACTCTAAACCCTAAACCCCTAAACCCTAAAACCCTAAACCCCTAAACCCTAAAACCCAACCCCCTAAACAACCCCACAACCACACCACAGGGGAGGGGTAGGGGTCCCAGCTTAAGTTAAGGCCCTGAAGCCCTGACACCTTGCACCCCTCTAGACCCGGGCCTGCACAGGAGGCTGGGCATGTGGCGTCGGCCGTGCGCCCTTAGCTCTTCCAAAGAAGCTCCGAAGGAGCTTCGAGTACACGCTACATAAAAAGAAACCCGGACCCTGAAACCCAAACCCACATCCCCAACTTCTTCTAAGGCCCTGAACCCCAAAACCCGAAGGCCAAAACCCCATACCACATATCCAAACCCCAAGCCGTACACCCTGAAGCTAAGCGATTTCCTCGGTAGCTTTAAGTAACGTGAGCAGGAGGATGTCGCGTTAAAGTCTTGTTTGGGATCCCTACCTATACACTATCCCTAAACCCATAAAAACCCTCCAAACCCCAAACACTGAGCCTAAAACCTAAATCCATAAACACCCTCTTAACCCCCTAAAAACCCTCTCAACCCCAAACACGAACCCTAAACCCAAAACCCAGCAAAACCCTCCAAACCCCCCAAAACCCTCTAAACCCCAAACACGAACCTTTAAACCCTCTAAACCCCAAACTAAAACCCTAAACCCTAAACCCCCTAAAAACCCTCTAAACCCCCCAAAACCCTCTAAACCCCAAACACTAACCCTAAACCTCTAAACCCCAAACACTAACCCTAAACCCGAAACCCTAAACCCCAAACCCTGCACCCTAAACCCTAAGCCCTTAGCCCTAAACCCTAAACCCTGAACCCTAAACCCAAGAAAAAACCCTCGAAACCCTCCAAGAGCCCCAAGCTTCGCAGACGAAGGGCCAAGGAGGCAGCAACCACAGGCTTCGGCTTGAGGGGCTGCGAGGGCGGCTCTTGCCTTCTTGGGGTTTAGGGTTTAGGGTTTAGGGTTTAGGGTTTGGGGTTTAGGGTTTAGGGTTTAGGGTTTAGGGTTTGGGGTTTGGGGTTTGGGGTTTGGGGTTTGGGGTTTAGGGTTTGGGGTTTGGGGTTTAGGGTTTAGGTTTTAGGGTTTGGGGTTTAGGGTTTAGGGTTTAGGGTTTAGGGTTTGGGGTTTGGGGTTTGGGGTTTAGGCCTCATAGTTTGAGGTGTAGGGCTTTGGATTTACGGCTTAGGGGTTGGGCGCGCGCTCTCTCCTCAAAGCCTCAAGCCTACACCTGACAGGGCTTCGGATTTAGGAAATGGAGGGTATGGGGCGTAGGGTTTAGGGTTTAGGGATTAGGGTTTAGGGTTTAGGGTTTAGGATTTAGGGTTTAGGGTTTAGGGTTTAGGGTTTAGGGTTTAGGGTTTAGGGTTTGGGGTTTAGGGTTTAGGGTTTAGGGTTACTGGTTAAGGGATTTTGAGGTTTGGGGCTTGAACCTGGGCTTTGAACCCTTAGAACCCTCTAAACACATGGAGCCCAAAACCCCAAAACCTCCCTTCCTGCGACGCGCAACCCCAGAACCCCGACAGTAAACCCTAACCCTAACCCAAAGCCCTAAACCCTGAACCCTAAACCCTAAACCCTAAACCCCTAAACCCTAAACCCCTAAACCCTAGAGGTTCCAAACCTTTTTCAAGCGTAAACCTGGATTTTGGGCTTTGGGAGCTTCGGCTCGACCCCAAACCCCGACCTATACACGAGTATGTAGGGCTCAGGTTTAGGGTTGTCAGTTTACGGGTTAGGGTTTGGGGTTTGGGGTTTCGGTTTAGGGCTAAGGGGGAACCAGTTCAGTGAACCCTAAACCCTTCAGGGCCAAAAGCCGCCGCGTCACTTTGTGGGCGCCGTCTGTGCTGTGGCCGGGCGCGGCTTCGTCATTTCCACACGAACCTTTTTGCAGTACCGGGGATCTTCGGCCAAATGTAGGGTGTAAAGTTTAGGGTTTAGGATTTAGGGTTTAGGGTTTAGGGTTTAGGGCTTAGGGCTTAGGGCTTAGGGCTTAGTTTAGGGTTTAGGGTTTAGGATTTAGGGTTTAGGGTTTAGGGTTTAGGGGGCAGCTTGTAGGTACATACGTAAGGAATCGTAAGGAGGGGGCAAGGTAGTTGCAACTATACGTATCCTGCCGGAACACCTTAATTAGGCCCGAAACCCTAAGCCCTAAAGCCTCTGCAGAACCACCCACGAACCTTCAAGTGTTGCGCCTGGGGGCCCTAAACCCTAAACCCTAAACCCTAAACCCTAAACCCTAAACCCTAAACCCTAAACCCTAAACCCTAAACCCTAAACCCTAAGGTTTGGCGGCGGGGCACCTTCGGGTCTCTTGGCGACGGGTCTTAGGCTTGAGATACTGAATTCGGACAAAGCAGTGGCCTGGGTGTTCGGGCTCTAGGGGCTTTAGGGTTGAGGTTTGGGTTCAGGGTTTAGGGTTTAGGGTTTGGGGTTTAGGGTTAAGGGCTTAGGGCTTAGGGCTTAAGATTTTTATAGGGGGGTTTACGGGCTTTTGGGGTTTTAGGGTTTTGGAGCCTGGGTCCTAGGGTACCCTACCCTTCTCATCCGCTACGCTGCAACCCCAACCTAGCCCTTAGCCCCCTTAGCCGAGCTGCCTGCAGAGGTTGAGGGTTTAAGGTTCAGGGTTCAGGGCTTCCGGTATCAGAGGGCTTAGGGTTTATGGGGCCATGTAAGTAGAAAAGGTCCGTGCGTCGAAAGGAACACACGAATACAACAGTTACATGGACTAAGCCTCCGGTAGCAGGCACCCATGGAAACTCGACGACCTCATGCCCGGCGCTGGTGGCTTCGTTGGTGCCCCCAGCCGAGCTCTGAAATCCATCGGCCCACGCCGCATACGATCTCGAAAACGGTCTGTTGGCAAGGATCACACGGTGCTTCCTGGTTCAAGACCCATCCATCCGAGGCCGCCACCCTAAAACTCAAACCCTCAGCCCTATGCAAGGACGACAATGTCACACTCCCGAACAAAACGAGTAGGTCCGCTACATGCCGGAGAGGCCTGGGCCATCAGTCCGACCCCCGATAGGGGAATGTTCCTTTAAGAGGTTTTAGGGTTTAGGGTTTAGGGTTCAGGGTTTCGGGTTTAGGGTTTAGGGTTTAGGGTTTAGGGTTTAGGGTTTAGGGTGGTTTAGGGTGGTTTAGGGTTTAGGGTTTAGGGTTTAGGGTTTGGGGTTTAGGGTTTAAGGATACTTGTAGAGACCCCTCCCTGACTCAAGGAGTAGTGGAGGCTCTGGACGGAGGCTCTGGGCAGAATGGCGGCCTCGGGGGCTTACATGGGCAGAGGATCTTTTGGGGGGAAACCCTAAACCCTAAACCCCAAACCCAAAACCCTAAACCCTAAACCCTAAACCGTTTTGGAGCTTGGCACCGCGACAACCCTAAACCGGCCTTCTGCAACTCGGTGCTGAGGTTGGCCTGTGCCGTTCTGAGAATCTCGTGTGGGGCCGATGGCACTCTGACCGTTAGCCCTGAAGAGGTTTAGGGTTTAGGGTTTAGGGTTTAGGGTTTAGGGTTTAGGGTTTAGGGTTTAGGGCTCAGGGCTCAGGGCTTAGGGCTTAGGGCTTAGGGTTTAGGGTTTCTAAACACTAGAACCCATTTAGGGCTTCTTATGGCACGAAAGTTTTGCACCAGGCTGCTCAAGCTTAAGTTTGTCAATGTTCCGCGCACCACTGCGCGGGGCACATGTTGTCGCGCGTGTCTAAGTTCACGTTCCATCCGAACCTACCCACGTCTCAAACTTCCCTTGGTTTAGGCGTGAAGTGCAAGCCGTGGAAGCCCCTGTAGCTACTTGATCGCGATCTCTAATCAACATCTGATCAATATCTAACCACATCTAACCGGAAAGGGGCCAGAGCTGTCCCAGCCAAGGGGGACGGAGTTGTAACAGGGCCATCCCACTTGCAGCAAAAAGTGATAAAAAAAAGAGTAGCCGAAATGAACTTGAAGAAGATATAGATAAAGAGAATTCAGATCTTTGCTAATAATGAAAGGAAAAATGATTGCTTCTTACTAGTGGAATTCCGTAAAAGGATTATTCGAAGATAGAAAATGTGTATCAAAAATATGAAAAGAAGAAAAGAACACAGAATAAGTGGAAGGAGAATTAAAGACAATGAACCTCTTTGATGCTGGATTGTAACTATAATATCCTCCACGAGGCCACTCGATTCAAGATGGAAGTGGAGATAATGCATTTGCAATTCCTGTACTCCTCGTAAACTCATTTGTCCTAGGATAAAACACAACCCTAAATGCTGTTCCCGTGAAGAAAAAGCAAATAAAATTCCAGAAATCCAAGTATTTGGATTGCACAAGTAGAACGCATAAGATATAGCTCTTCCAAGATGCAGAATATAAACCATACACCATTAGAATGAAGACAACGTAAACACTCCATCTTAATGTTCTCATAAAAGCCCGTATAGATTCTGTTCAAAATTATTTGTGTTTACACGGGCTTTTTCTTGTCCAAAACATTTAGCGAAAATTAAGGAAACCCATGTACAAAGTTGCTTCAGATATTTAATCACTGAATACCTGATTATGCTCAAAATACAAGGATGCCAGCAAATACGAATCTTAAAGGAACAGAATTAGAATAGCTATATGTCGGTGAAGGGCCCTTATTTCTTCATTTGTAAGGACTTTGTGAAACAGGCCATGTAGCTTCTCGCATACTTTAGTTTTTTGATTTCATGGCCCAAAAGCCCGAATTTAATCTTTATTTGCATTGTACATTCAAGGCCCTTTTTCGTTCTCTCCTATCTTCTCACATTTTAAAGAGCCCTTGGTTTGGACAATTCGAATCCGAGGATGGCGCGAAATAACTTCTACATATGGGGCGTGATGCTTAGTCTCCTTTAGGCCGTATGATGCTGGCACGCGGGTTCAACCCTTCCTCGCGTGGGCCACGCTGGCCCCGCGCTCTCCGGCCCCTCGCAGCCACTCCACAGGGTGGCTCGGGCTCGCCGCAGGCCTGGGGTATCGCTCGCTGCTGGCCAAGGAAGCACCCGCCGCTTGCGCCAGTTTAGGGTTTCCGGCTGGGTCTTCTAAGCCCGAAACATCCGCCTGCACAGTTCGAAGCCGTGGCAACAGCGGCAGCAGCGAATTCAACGCAGGCTTTGCGGCTGCCTGGCATGTTTAGGGTTGAGGACTTAGTGGGTAGGGCTTCGAATTTAGGATGTAGGATCTTGGGTTTGGGGCTTTTGGCAGAGGGTGCAACTTTGGCGTGCGTGCTGTCTAAGGATGCATTGTGTCCCTGTTGACAAAACATATTTTTGAGAGATAAAATTGCAATGCAAGAGGCAAGCAAAAACAAACAACACAAACAAAAACTACACTATTACTTCTGTGCAATGGCACGCTAAGCAGGTTGTGTGTCGTCGTCCTCTTAAGTTAATCTGCACAAAGGCACGGACTTCGGGCGCCTTTTCCCGGGACTTCGATGCTGCCCGAAACCGTCGCCCAAACCCGATACCCTACACCCTAAACCCCAAACCCTAAACCCTAAACCCAATCTGAAGCCTTCGGGGTACAAGTTTAAGTGCGCAGGAACCTGCGCCGTCCCAACACAGATCTTGTCGTGTGCTGAACCCTCCTTAAACCCTAAGCCTAAAAGCAAGTGCTTTGGGGCCACGACTCCCAGAGTCGCCAAAAGACGATCAGAAAAGAAAAGCCGGCTTGAACGAAATGTATTTAAAAATAGCAGGGTAATGTAATCGTATTTAACATGGTACAACAATGGAATGATCAAATGATATGGTAGAATGACATAATGATATGTAAAATATATAATGGTGGAATGATAGATGATACAATGATGTAATGATACAATGAAATAATGATCTAATGAGATAATGATGTAATGATATCATTGTTAGAAGGATATACGGATATAATGATATGCTGATATCAGGATATAAGGATACAAGGATATAATGATATAATGATATAATGATATAATGATATAATGATATAATGATATAATGATATAATGATATACTGATATAATGATATAATGATATAATGATATAATGATTTTTGTTTTTTATATAATGATATACTGATATACTGGTATATACTGATATAATGATATAATGATCTAATGATAAGAGAACCTCAACATATACATTAATTGGGCTCAGGTGTTGTTAGGGCTGTCATGCACTGCCGACATGCTTGCTGAACATCGGGACAAGGTCGGAAGCGCGTGTTGGCGCAATGCGCAAGCGGATAACCAGGAAGGTCCGTTCGGATTCCGGGTCTGAGGCGGAGTGGTTTTGGTTGTGGATATGGAGAAGGATCCGTACTTGCTTTGGTTGCCCCGATGTTTCGACTTGATGTGGAGAATACAACCAATCCAAACGACCTATCTAGCACTGCAAAAATCTCATTCGCCTGCTTGATTTCCGGAGCAATATTAATGGTGGGCAGGACTTGGCTTTGCCGGAGAGAAGTGCCAAGACAAACGTGAGGTGTGATGTTGGATCATGTTCTTGCATGCTTCGCCTGCACCTCTCTCTGTGCATGAACGCGCCATATGTGTGGATATGGTTCGTCACTTTTTTCTGTAGCCCGCATGCCCCGATTTTCCTAAGCTGGCCATGGATTTTCAGACTCTTGCAACAGGCTACCACATTGGTTGCAGCTGAAGGTCGTACTCGTCAGCTTGAAACAAACATTTGACATGCAATCCAAGAAATATGCGGACACCTCGACACTCTTCCAAAAGAAATCTCGGAAGCATCTGCATGCTTCGCTCTTTTGAAGAATAGCTGGCGTTCGGGATATCTTCGAGAAAAAGCCGCTTGGTTTGCTCTTTGCTGACAGCACAAACATGATGCTTGCTCGCCGACCTAAAACCGAAACCCTCGGACCGTAAAGCCTAAACCCAAAACCCTGAAAACCAAAGGCCCTTTCAAAGGGATTGACCATAGGATAAGAGTCCCTTCAAAGGGGGAGTCCTTGCTTAAAAAGGCACCTACCTTGTGGTGCTATTTTGAGGACCGGTATTTTGAACAACTCACACACATCGGGTTCGCGCTTGGCTCAGTGCCTCGGACTTGAAAGCGTCTTGTCATTGTAGTGCGGAAACAGGGATGATCTCGAGGTTGCTTGTTTAGGGTTTGGGTTTTAGGGTTCGGGGGGGTTGGGGATGCGTGCTGGAAGGAGAGAGGGAGGGGGGACCCGACATTGCAGCTCGACAGGCCATGGGGCAGGGGTTGCACAGAGACCGAAGGTTGCAGAAGAGCTTCATACAGAGAGAGTTTATAGGCCTTGCCCTTGAGCTTCTTGAGCGTCAACGGCTCGTGTGTGTCCAAAGCCTTAAAAGATTCCATTTGCCGAGTTGAAGTAGGTTTTATTGCGAGTACCCCCAAAGCGACACAAAAAACACACATACGCTGACCAACATTTACAAAAAAAAACCTAAACCCGAAACCCTAAACCCTGGAGAACCGGACATACTCACCCGTAACAGTAACACAGACCCACCTCAGCTACCTTTGTCCATTGTGAACCTGTGGTTGCCAAGGACACTGGCAGAACCAGTGAGTTCTCCATGTGTCAGCTTGTTGGATGCTCTCTCTGTTAACAGCAAGGACGCGGAAGTCCAGAAATGGTATAAAATCATCTTCCTTTCCACAGCCCGCCACAAATTTCCACGCGCAGAAGGGCTGGAGGGGAGGGTGAATGTTCGAGGTGCAGAGTGGAGACCAAAATATCAATCTCTGTCGCGCCAGGCCCAAGTTTCTGTGAAGTCTCACTGCCTCGAAGTTAAAGGGTAGAATGGCCAACTTCGGAAATCCAAGTCAGAGAAATCCAAGTCAGACACCTCCTTGAAGGTTAAGTTTCGACAGTTTCGATGCTTGACGCTTACAGGGTTGGATGGTGTTTGAGCTCTTTGACTCCCGTTTCCCAGATGCTGGCAAGACCCTCGTGGTCTAAACTGATCGGCTGCGCCGTGTGTCGTGGACTTTGGGGAAACCAGCAGAGGTTTGAGACCTCATCGGATTCATAGATTACGGAATTAGGGTTTCAGAGTGTAGGGATTTAGTTTTTATAGGGTGTAGGGATTTCGTGAGGGCTTAGGGTTCTTCACTCGATGGCTTCCCTTGCGTTTCTCGGGGGAGTCTGCCGGGAGTTCCGCATCTTTCTCAGCATCTTCTCTGGAGTGCTCAGGATTTTGTCCCAGCTCCCGGAGTAAAGAAGGGCCCACTCTGGGTCCTAGTTGTAGGAACGATTTCTGTGTGAGTGCTGTGTTGATTCCAAGATGAGGCCAGTAGATTGTCCCAGCCAGGTGTCGACTGTCCTCCTTGCTGATATGCGTCATAACGTCTACTGTCACTCTTTGCTGCTATGCTTCCTAGACCCTAGTCCCATACAATACACAGGATTCATGTGGAGGAGGCCAAGCCACTGCTTCTTAAGAAGGCCCAAAAGGCCCACAACGGGCGGACTGGGAGGGGTGGGAAGGGGGGGGGGGGTGTGTAAGGGGGTTTGAAGCTAAGCCAGTGCTTAAAGAGTGCGCACGCGTCAAGAAGTCAGCTGCCGCAAGTGCGCAACCGACGCCGCCACGCCCCCACTCCCTTGGAGAAACAGGAGCCAAGCCAGATGCAAAGGAATTGAAAAAAGATTCTTCTATTTGCTTAAGAAGCCCATAAAAGAATAAAAAATAGTAATCGCTAGATTCCCCTTAATAAGGAAAAATTTACTTTGGCTTCTCGGGGTTCTTAAGCAATTAGTAGGAGCAGCATGCAAAGACCTGTTGCAGACACCATGGATCCCTGACACGAATGGACGGAAATGCGATATCCTCAACTGAACCTGAACCCTGCTTTGGGCTTCTTGGGGTTGCTGGTTTAAAGGCTTAGGTTTAGGGTTTTGGGTTTCGGGTTAGGATTTAGGGCTTAGGGTTTCGGGTTTAGGTTTAGGGTTTAGGGTGAGGTGAGGGGCTCGCCCAAGCAAGAACGAAGAAGCAAGCGAGCAACAGCAAGGGCAAAACACCATCAAAGCTCGACATGCACACAGAGAGACACTGACGCATTCTCTCTCTCTCTCTCTCTCTCTCTCTCTCTCTCTGTCTCCAGGCCCTCTGTCTTTTCTTCTCCTTCTCTCTCGGCTCTCGCTGTGTCTCTCTGTCCCTCTTCTGCTCTCTCTCCCTCTATCTCTCTCTCTCTCTCTCTCTGTCTCTCTCTCTCTCTCTCTCTCTCGCTCTCTCTCTCTCTCTCTCGTGCTGTGTCTGTGCACCTGTGGCCAACTAAGCAAGAAAACCCTACACCTTCCACCCTAAATACCCAAAACCAAGGCCAGAGAAGACATGAAATGGCAGGGTCTTTTGACCATGATCAAACCCTACAACCTAAACCCTAGCTTCTCGAAACTAGGGTTCGGGGGCTTAGGGGTTGTAGGAATCCGGCGCTCCCATAACAACGATTATGGAATTTCGGGAGGTTACCTAAGGAGTCCTGCTTTAGGGTTTAGGATAACGGTCCGTGTTCTCCGCTTTTCGTGCTTTCATGTATTCGCTCCTTGCGCTCATTCACAGGCTCTCTCTCTCTCCCTCTCTCACTCTCTCACTCTTGCTTGCTTGCTCTCTCACTCTCTCACTCTCTCACTCTCTCACGCTCTCACTCTCTCACTCCCTCACTCCCTCACTCTCTCACTCTCTCCCTCTCCCTCTCTCACTCTCTCCCTCTCTCACTCTCTCCCACTCTCACTCTCTCACTCTCTCACTCTCTCACTCTCTCACGCTCTCACGTTCTCACGCTCTCACGCTCTCACGCTCTCACTCTCTCACGCTCTCACTCTCTCACCTTGTCACTCTCTCACTCTCTCACTCTCGCACTCTCTCACTCTCTCAGTCTCTCACTCTCACTCTCTCACTCTCTCACTCTCTCACTCTCTCACTCTCTCACTCTCTCACTCTCTCACTCTCTCACTCTCTCTCACTCTCTCACTCTCTCACTCTCTCACTCTCTCACTCTCTCACTCTCTCACTCTCTCACTCTCTCACTCTATCTCACTCTCTCACACTCTCACTCTCTCACTCTCTCACGCTCTCACTCTCTCACGCTCTCGCGCTCTCACGCTCTCAGGCTCTCACTCTCTCACTCTCTCACTCTCTCACTCTCTCATGCTCTTGCTCTCTCACTCCCTCACTCCCTCACTCCCTCACTCCCTCACTCCCTCACTCCCTCACTCCCTCACTCCCTCACTCCCTCACTCCCTCACTGTCTCACTCTCTCTCTGACTGAGGCGGACAGCCTGCGTCTGAGTGCGGCACAGAACCAGCCTTCCACTCTCTCTCTCTCTCCCTCTCCCTCTCTCCCTCTCCCTCTCTCTCGCTCTCTCTCTCTCTCTCTCTCTCTCTCTCTCTCTCTCGTTGATGCTTCTCATTCGTTTGAAAGCAGAGGGGCGCGCACGCACACACCGGAATTCACTTTATCTCCGTGTCCATATTTAACATTCACATCCACATCTGTGGAATCACCTTCCGTCAAGTAACCCGCAACTAATTATTCAGTAAACCGGCTAGCCCACCCCCCCTCCCCGCCCCCACTCACGCACCCACGCTTCACCAAGTAAACACAACATGCTCACATCTGTATGGTTCCTTGCGTTCTTCCTCCTTTGCTTCCTTTCCTCCATCAGTCTAGCAGAGAAACAAGCCAGCCAGGACAAAATAAGCGCAACAAAACATCCAGCATACAACATACTCCAGCCATGCAGGATATTTTGGGTGATATGGGGAGATGGCACAACCTCTGAACGTAGAAGGAACAACATCAACAAGATGCACCCATGCTAAAACTCATCCTCGAAGTCGTCCTCGAAGGCCTCCCTTCTGGTTTTCGCGACTTTCTCGTCTTACGGCTTTTTCGTTTCAGTTAAGGATGAAGGGTTTAGACAGCACCACGAACAGGAACAGAGCGTGAAAACCAGCAGAGCTAGAGGGGAAGACCAGTAACAGTAAGAAAACAGAAGCCGCTGAAAACCAGAAGTGGCTTCCTGAAGCCGCGCTGCTTGCCCCCAAAACCCTAAAACCCTCAAACCCTAAAAACCCTAAAACCCTAAAACCCTAAAACCCTAAAACCCTAAAACCCTAAAACCCTAAAACCCTAAAACCCTAAAACCCTAAAACCCTAAAACCCTAAAACCTTAAAACCCTAAAACCCTAAAACCCTAACACCCTAAACCCTTAACCCTTAACTCTAAAGCCTAAAGCACGAGGCAGGCAAAGCTTTGGCCAGACCCAATCTCTCAGCAACGAACATGTGAACAGCTGCGTCTATTATCAGTACTCAGTACAAGGGGCGCAGGCCCTTCTGCACATAAGAAGACGCCAAGGACAGAATAGCCAGGGAGTCTTATCAACAGCCCTTCGGACACGATGTTGGGGGGCCTCATGATTCAGGAGCAAGGCACCTCGACCCCTCCCTCACCCTCATCAGACACCCCGGGGCAGCAAGAGACCATCGCCTTTGGGGCCCTTTGAGTCGGCACGTTTTTTGCTGCAGGCCAGAAACGCCGACTGACAACCCCTTATCATGAAATTTGGAGATGCCGAACTTCCGAAGGTGTCTACACACGAACCAGGCACAACTGTAAGCAGGTCTACTCAACAGTTGACAAAAGAAACTGCAAACCCCCAGATGCTTGTGCGATGAATGCCCAACCCTCCCGTTCATTTGTAAACTCGGTGGGCGCCACCCCTCCTTTGCGTGCTTTGCCTTTGCTGGGCAGGGAAGGAACTCACATGAAGCAACCCTTAAGGCCCCCCCCCTAGGACCCCAAAACCCTCGGTTGTTGAAGGTGGGGCCCCCAACGCGGTAATGCAGAATGCAGACATCTCAAGGCTGCTCTCGGGTCCAGGGAGGAGGGGGTTGAAGGGCAAGGGGTGTATGAAGTAGGGTTCTGCAATCCTAGTGTCCCCAAAAAGGACACGCAATATCTACACTCAACCAGGAACAGCAACATAAATCCTGTTTCATAGACTATAAGTACGAGGACGTTGGCACTGAAATCTAGAAAGCCGGACCCTGGGAGTGCACTGCTTGCGTACTTTGCTTCTTAAAAAAAAAACGCGGCGTTTCCTGTGCAAAACACAATAAAAAACAACCAAAAGCACCCAAAAAAACAATGCAGAATCGGGCAACGCAGCTCCGCCTTTTTTGTGTGCGAATCACCAGAAAACGCGAAAAAAACATCCTGGGGGGTGACTTTCCGGGAGGCCGGGCCCTCGAACACCCCTCAAATGCTGCGGCTTCTCTTTTTGAGTCTCTGCGAAAGCCTTTTGCTACGAAGCCTGCATGCGGAAAACCAAGAAAAACAAAAACACCAGCCTCAAAAAAGAACAGAAATAACAAAACAAGACTGACTCCTCAAACATCATGTTGGTTTTGTTGGCGGTTTTGTGGAGACACGTTTTTCCGCGGAAAACCCAAACCGAAAAAACCCATAAATATTCCGGCTTTTCTCGGAGGATCTGGCTCCCAAAAAGAGACCTAGAGCATTTGATGTGTTTCTTTTTCTTGGTTCTTGGCTTCTGCCGAGACATGTGTCACGAAACTCACGCCTTTCGCACCGTTGCGTGCAGAAAAGCAGGCAAACCAATCTTGAGGGGACTTTCCCCGAAGGGTCCGGCTCCCAACAAGGCACCTCAAAAATCATTGGTGTTTACGTTTGCATGTTTGTGGAGAGATTTCGCCACCATGTTTGCACATTTCCGTGCTTTGCGAGCAGAAACGTAATACGTGGCTGAAGACTGAGCAATAAAGGACGGCTACTGGCACACTCCCATGTAGTCGACGTGTTCGAATTTTGTGTCCTTGCAAGCAATTTTACGGTGTTTTCGTACAAGTTGTAACTGTATGTTACAGGTTGTATCTGTATGTGTTTACAGCATCTTGTGTCGTTGTACCGTATGTTCTAGTTTCATGTAACATACTGATACGGTGAAGAATATACAGAAGAAGATGTTCCGATACGCTCGTTGTGCTTGCTCATCGGTCAAGATGAGATAAAAACTAGACGTGTTCCATTAGGATCCAACGAGGAGTACATAAGGGTTCTCACTCTAGCCAGATTCAACTAGGAACCCCATTCGGAGCCGAATGGAAATCTAAGTAGATTCGTTCTGGTATTCATGTTGAGTTCATGGGAGCTCTGACTAGACATGCACAATGAAATCATACTTTCCATGTAGATTCAACGACTATGCCACATCCAGATCTTGCTTAAACGAATGCAAACGCCTACTACTTTCTAGGGCTACAAGATACATAACAAGATCCTGAATTCGCCGTTGCTAGGATCCTAACAGAATTCAGTCAGAACTACACTCTGTAACTAGGATTGGGTTGACTGTATACGTACATATATATATATACACACACCATGTTCTGTCTGCGTATATATATATATATATGCGTACATGTATATCTTCATATGAAGGTCTTGCTTCTTTTCTCACTCGAAACCTAGGAGCACAGAGCTTTCAACTTTGCAACTTAAGGCGATCACAGTTGCGCTATGCTTTCAGATGTGTATTGTGTTGAACACAGACTCTCGAAACTCAATTTCAGCAAGATGCACCTAGATGGAGCCCGCTTATTGTTTCAAATCACATGGTGGAGTCTCCTGTTAAAGCTTACAATAGGCAAAAACTCATTCAAATCAACAAGATGTTGTGTGAGATCTCGGGAGCATGAGGATCGTGTTGTGAACTCGATTTAGATGCTCTTGATCTCGCAGTGCAGCTTCGAACTGGTGTATCAAGATTGAACATTGCAAAATGGAATTGCAATTGAACAAAACTACCTGGCAAATTGTCGGAGCCCATCTGAAGAAAATAATATGACAAGCACTGTGGCAAACAGCACACATCAATCATTTAACCACTGCAAAATCACGGGCAGCAGGAGGCAGAGACGAACTGCTCTCTTGAAAGATACTGCGACCTGTCGATGCAGGCGTGTAGAATGCAAACCAGACATTTTTCAAGTAGGGTTTAGGCTTTAGGGTTTAGGGTTTATGGTTTAGGGTTTAGGGTTTAGGGTTTATGGTTTAGGGATAGCTACATATGATACGTCAGGTGCATGCACGGCTGTCTCAGAAAGTAGCTGCCCTTGCTTTCCAAGTGATACAAGTAGCCGTCTTCTTAGAGACCTTTGAATCGGTCTAGGGGTAAATGGTACTACAGTGTACGGATCTAATTAAGAGCAAAACATGCCCAAAAACTTGCACTCCCACGGGAACCCGGTCTCGTACAGCACTTGGAACGACCCCATGAGCCTAGCAAGTAACCAGCTCCCTGATACAATTCCCAGTGCCTCCATCGGTTTTGCTGGGGGGAAGGGGGCGGGGGGGGGGGGAGGGGTGTGCTGTGTTGAACGATGGCCCTCCTGAATCCCGGGAATTGGCCCTTGTAAACCCTTTGGAAAAAAGCATTCGACGTAAGAGTCTCTTAAGCCTAAAAACATACTTTTGCGCAGTTTAAGGGTCTGTCTGGCATACCAAGGGTCCTAAACCCTGAGCCCTGACAGCACCAGCATCTAGAAGACCCCCCCTAAACCCTAAACCCGAAACCCTAAACCCTAAACCCTAAACCCTAAACCCTAAACCCTAAACCCTAAACCCTAAACCCTAAACCCTAAACCCTAAACCCTAACCCGCGTGTGTCAACTGTGGACTTGGGGTTGAGCCACTCAGGGGTGCACCCTGATGCCTAAACCCAAAGCCCGTAGGGTTTCGGACTGTGGTCCCGTTTCTGCTTGCTGGCAGATGTCTTGGAAGCAGCTAGCCTTTGGGGTTTCAGACAAAAAGGAAAACCTAAAGAGATCCCAAGGGCCTCATGCTTATGGTGCCGAACCGGGGCCAGCATTTTCAGAGCTGGCCAGCTGAACCATGGACAGACCTCTCAAAACATACCTAGAGATGGCCAGGAAGGTCAAATGGCAGCCATAGCGGCAAAGTAAAAAAAGGCCGGCGAGAAGGCGTTTTGATGTGTTTTGATGATGGACCATTTTGTGAAAGGCGAAGACTTGCTGTTCACGACACTTTTTTTGGCGTTAGCTGCCAATATGCCACCGCCGCCACTGCCATTGAACCACCAGTGACCCCACAGCACCGGTGGTTTAGAATTTAGGGTTTAGGGTTAAGGTTTAGGGTTTAGGGTTTCGGGCCTAGGGCCATCCAGCTAATGCGGGACCCTCATTGGCAGGACCCCCCCCCCGCCCCAAAAAAAAAAGACCAGCTTGCCAGCTTAAACGGGCTTAAGCTTTCTTGTGGGAGGGGGTATCTTCTTCTCGCCAAGTTGAGTTCTCTAGGGGTATACACATGGGGTCACGTTTTTGTCCGAACGTGATCTTTTGCATTCACAAGGCTTACAGCGCGTCGTGTGCAGAGTATGTCCCCGGCGTTAGGCGTGAGACATGGCAAAAAAAATCAGCAGAAATTCGGGGGGAAAGCCATGGGAAACAGGGACGTCCTCAGTACCTAAGCCTTTGAAGACCAATTTTCCGAACTAGCAAATGTCCGGTTTCGTGCCTTTCTCTCCTGCCTCAAACAGATCGAACCCTAAGCCATGAACCCTACACAAACCCTAAACCCTAAACCCTAAACCCTAAACCCTACACCCAAACTCCCAAACCATGAAATCACTTCAAAGGCCTCCTTCCCCAGAGCCCGAGGCCGGAGATCCCAGCCAGAATAGGGTTTAGGGTTTAGGGTTTAGGGTTTGGGGTTTGGGGTTTGGGGTTTGGGGTTTGGGGTTTGGGGTTTGGGGTTTGGGGTTTGGGGTTTGGGGTTTTGGGGTTTTGGGGCTTGGAAAATCTTGTCTCAAGCCATTCTGTGCTGGAGGGGAAAATGCATCAAAAGGATACTTTCGCGCAAGATATAGTTCCCAAAACCATGCAAAATCGAAGAAACACTGTTGCGAGAAAAGCAATGCTCCTTTTGAAGAGCTGCTACATTTTGCAAGAAGCCGCCTTCTTTGCTAAGCGACACACTTTGCGAGTACACGACTTGTCTCGCTTGTGTGGGCTTCAGCGCCTCTCAAGAACAAACGACGTTTGCGAAAAAAACGACTTGTCTCGAAAATCGCTGTCTCGTGAAAAAGCATTTCATCAAGGAGTTCCTTTCATGAAAACACTGCCCATGAACCAACACTGCTCTCGAAACAACAAATTTCAAAAAACGATGCTCGAGTAGCCACCTTTCTAGCGCGTGTCCTCAAAAGGGACCCTTAACCCTAAACCCTAAACCCTAAACACTCAGAGAACTATCCAAAGACTACGTCTTGAACAAACTGAACTTGCACCCTTGGCCTTTTACGGATGGCTCTGCGGTGCTCTTTCATATTCCTTCGGGGCCGCGCTCCCCTGTATTTGGGCTTCAGGGAGATTATATTATGCCCTTATGGCGGGGGTTTTTAAGAGATGGTTATACTCTTAGTTGGGCTTGAAGGAGACTACTATGAATTTATTGGGCTTTCAAGTGATGCTTAAAAATCTACCCCCCCTAAACCCCTAAACCCCAAACCCCAAACCCCAAACCCCAAACCCTAAACCCTAAACCCTATGTGGGCCTCAAGGAGATGATTCGACACCCAAAATGCCAAAAAATTCTATCCACCTACTTCGAGCTCAGGCCGGGGCCCGGCCGTTGGCCTAAAGGCCCCCAGGGTTTAGGGTTTAGGGTTTAGGGTTTAGGGTTTAGGGTTTAGGGTTTAGGGTTTAGGGTTTAGGGTTTACGGTTTAGGGCTTAGGGCTTAGGGCTTAGGGCTTAGGGCTTCGGGCTTCGGGCTTCCGGGCTCAGGGTTTAGGGTTCCAAGCCGTGGCAGACCCAAGGATTGACCTCATGTCCCTTTCAGAACCCATGTGCGCGAGCCCTTTTTTTCCGACTTGTTGTTCCCTTTTCACTGGGACGTTCTCCCTTATACTAACAGTCCTGAATAGGGATTAGGATACCCCTTAGTATAGTGTTAAGGACTGGTAGTACAAAGGGGGAACATCCCGACCTTCTCATCTTGACTTCCACGCTGCCGTTCACAAGCTTTTGTACCGGATGTTTCTGAAATTGCTTCCGGCGCCAGATCACCAAAGGCCCAGCATCACCACCAACACGACCTTGACCGCCGCCACCACTCCTACACCCAAACTCTATGGCATCACCACGAGCAGCACTCCCGAGCTCGAATGCGCTCGCACGGTGCAGCATTCGAGTTGAGAGTTTTTTAAGTGATTTCGTAGCCAAATAACCCAGAAAGCTGCTCGACTCTCCCGTTCTTTTTCGTGAGCTTCTGTTAAGGATCTAAACAAAAACCTTTTCATAAATAAAGGCGTTTGCTCATTGTGGTACCATGACGGTAGCTTGGTTCAAGTTACTTAACAGCAAACCAAGACTGGCGCGCAATAGCGAAACGCGCAAAAATTCGGGAACTGAGAAGGTTTGAACGGACATCCTTGTGAACTTCCCTACCCCAGGGTTGGTTTTGCAAGAAGGGCGACAGGATGCACAGGAGAATCTGGGTTTAAAGGGTCAATTCCATGACAATGAGTGCTATTAGCGGAGGAGGGGGTGGTGCAAAAGGATAAGAGGGTGCTTTCAAACATGTTCGCATGAATGATGAGGTATGAAAGGCGGACTGAAAGGGAACTCTCCGTTTCCTGGCATGCAGGCATGAACAGCGGTCTGCGCACGGCCACCCCATCACGACCACCATTTTCACCTCCACCACCGCCACCACCACCACCAGTGACGTCTGCAACCTACCGGTATCAGACTACTTGATTTACTGGAATCAAAGTACTTGAAAATTCTCGGCGGAAGTGCATGTGACGCAATTGCCTTCTTCTACAGTGTGCATGCAAGTTTGCCTGCGGTTCTGAGTGACCTTCAGCCTTGGGGGCTTGTTGGTGCTCATCTCTCGCGTGAAAACCCTCAGCCCTGGTGGGTGGTAGAAGTAGGCCGATACATCAGGATGTGTGTGGTTTCGGGGTTCAGGTTTTAGGGGTTTCGGGGTTTAGGGGGTTTAGGGGGTTTCGAGATTTAGGGTTTAGGGGTTTAGGGGGTGTAGGGGTTTAGGAGTTTTGGGTTGTGTTGCGTCGCAGTCTGTCCAAACTCCTCAGAGACCCCACCCCCCTCATCAAGGAATCTTCTTTACACCAGATGAGGGATGATGAACGCACTGAACCTTCAACTTACCTGAGCCCCAGAAGCTCATTGCGTCAACGACTACCCTTAAACTCTACTTGAAGGTTCATGGATGGTTCTAGCTATGGCTACAAGTGCACCAAAGAAAAGCATATCTAGCTGTAGCTAGAGTCATCTGCTCATACCCTCCAACCTTACTTTTAACTACCCATGAACCTCCAAGCAAAAAAAACAAAGACACCTAAACCCCCACCTGAAACCCTAGGCCCTAAACCCTAAAACCTGAACCCTAAACCCTAAACCCTAAACCTGCATGAGCTTTCAAGAGACACCCCCCTCCCCCCGCTTCCGACAGCTGCTGCTGCCATGTCCAAGCGACTCGTTTGCAAGGACACTTTCTGGAGAAGCTCCTGATAGGGTTTGGGGTTTGGGGTTTAGGGTTTAGGGTTTGGGTTTAGGTTTAGGGTTTAGGGTTTAGGGTTTAGGGTTTAGGGTTCAGGGTTCAGGGTTCAGGGTTCAGGGTTCAGGGTTTAGGGTTTAGGGTTTAGGGTTTAGGGTTTGGGCTTTAGGGTTTAGGGTTTAGGGTTTAGGGTTTAGGGTTTAGGGTTTAGGGTTTAGGGTTTAGGGTTTAGGGTTTAGGGTTTAGGGGTTTAGGGTTTAGGGTTTAGGGTTTAGGGTTTAGGGTTTAGGGTTTAGGGTTAGCGCTGGGATTTTCATCGTTTCCCTTATTAGGGTTTATATAAAACGTACGGGGATTTCCTAAATTGGGGAGGGGGGGTAGCATGTATGCTCCGTCTTGTCTGGGGTACCAAAGAAGAAAGGGGCGCACAACCAAGACCAAGCCCCAGGCAATTGTACGTTTGAGCTCGCGGTTTGGCGATCAAGCATACAGGCTCAACCTCTCTCTGGAGCTTTAAAATGCTGATCTGCATGAGGACACCAATTCTATGCCCCTGTAGCTGAGTTCGGTGTAGCGGGAGGCGCTCAGAGTCCCCAAACCCCGAGCGTGCTGGAGGGTTTACCGCTGGCCGATGCTTGACAAAGAACAAGGTTTAGGGTTTAGGGCTTAGGATACCTGCTCGGTTCGTTGAGAGACAGTGCTGTGGAGACTTCACACTCTCTCGCACTGCAAATGTCCTTGCCATTGTCGGACAGGAAAACCCACAACAGACACCCAAGGAACAGCCTAGATCGGGGCCATAGGGAGGCGGGGGCGAGGGGGAGAGCCACAAACCTGAAACACTAGGATTCAGGGCTGCTTCCCAAAGACTAAGACGTAAAAAAAGAAACCTCGGGCCCCCTAGTTTAGGGCTTGGGGCTTAGGGTTCAGGATTTAGGTTTACGGGGTTGGGGTCTAGGGTTTAGGGTTTGGGGTTTGGGGCTTGGGGTTTCGGGTTCAGGGTTTTGGGACCGAGGGGAGCCGTAGGAAAAAGCCCTGGGGCTGAGCTTCCTCCTTCTCTGAAGGGAGGGGGCGAAGTAGAAGGTGCCTTGAACATCCTACAGACCCCCAAGTCAGCAAACCCTCACACACCCCACACTTGGGATGTTCCACCTTTTTCTACAAGGGTACTCTGATCCCTAACCCCCTCCCCCAAATATTGAAACCCCCTACCCCCTAATATAAAAACCCCAATATTCTAGAATAGAACTATAATGGGGGGTATTGAATATTAGGGAGAAACGGGGGGGGGGGGTTATTCCTAAGGACTGTTTGTATAAAAGGGGAGCATCCCAGCCCTGCGCGGCTGCCTGTGTCGAAGTCTTCTCGGTCTCGAGCACCTGCGCCAGGTCCTTGAGCCGGGGGAGCCTACCACCCCAAACCTCCCCAAACCCAAAACCCTAAACCCTAAACTCTAAACCCGAACCCTATACCCTAAACCCTAAACCCTATACCCTAAACCCTAAACCCTAAACCCTAAACCCTAAACCCTAAACCCCAAACCCTAAACCCTAAACCCTAGACCCTTCCCCCCCCCTCAGCTTTGTATGCCGCTTTTTGGGGCCCTGTAGGGTCCGGGTTTCAGGTTTAGACGCCAACTTCGCCCCCCTGCAGACAGCAAACCCCCTTCAACTCCCAGAGCAAACCCCCAATCGACCTAGGGTTTAGGGTTTAGGGTTTAGGGTTTAGGGTTTAGGGTTTAGGGTTTAGGGTTTAGGGTTTAGGGTTTAGGGTTTAGGGTTTAGGGTTTAGGTTTTAGTGTTTAGGGTTTAGGGTTTAGGGTTTAGGGTTTAGGGTTTAGGGTTTAGGGTTTAGGGTTTAGGGTTTAGGGTTTAGGGTTTAGGGTTTAGGGTTTAGGGTTTAGGGCTTGTGAACTGCCCAAAAGGCAAGCCTCAATGTAGGGTTCAGGGTTCAGGGTTCTTAGGGTATAGAGCGCAGGTGGGGTCTAAACTTCAGGGTTTAGTGCCTTTAGGGTTTAAGGCTTAGGCCTCTTCTTTAGGGTTCAGGGTACCCTAGACCCTAACCCTAAACCCTAAACCCTAAACCCTAAACCCTAAACCCTAAACCCTAAACCCTAAACCCTAAACCCTAAACCCTAAACCCTAAACCCTAAACCCTAAACCCTAAACCAAGCCTGCAGCGCACCCGGCACTGGCGAGCTTTGGAGCACCGACGTGGAGCTGCACAGGGCAAGGACAGGGAGCAAAGAACCCTCGAAACCACGACAGAACCAGACTCTTAGGGTTTAGGGTTTAGGGTTTAGGGTTTAGGGTTTAGGGTTTAGGGTTTAGGGTTTAGGGTTTAGGGTTTAGGGTTTAGGGTTTAGGGTTTAGGGTTTAGGGTTTAGGGTTTAGGGTTTAGGGTAGTTGCATGGTCCCTTCATATGGGCCCTTTTAAAGGGGACCCTTTCTATACCCATTCTCTCCCTTCGAACGACCCTGAGGTCCCAGAGGCCCGTCCTGAGCTCAGTTGCTTCGGCGAGGGTTTGGGGCTTGGTGTTCAGGGTTTGGGGCTGAGGAGTGAATGCAGGACTCAACGGTGGATGGTGGAAGGGTTCTAGGCTTGAGGGTTTACGGTGGCCGTTGTGCACGTAGAATATGTACACATGTAGATGTAAGTATATGTGTGTATAACATATATATACATACATGCATACATCTGTTCTCAGGTGAAGAGCTTAGGGCTTTAAGGCTTTGTCCTTCTCAATCTTGTTGTTGGGCGTTTTGGGGGGGGGGGTATTATCTGGTCGTATCTGGGTCTTATGCGGTGGCTGGCAATCCAGGACCGCCTGAGGTGAAGGCCCCACAGAAACCTCATGCTTGAGGGAAACGCTTGGGCCGAAAGTTATATGGGCACTTCCCAAAATAGGGGGCTGCCCCTTTTTTGCCCCAAATAGACAAGCATCCCTTAAGAGGACCAGTATCCCTCTTTTCGGACACCCCCCACACGGTGATGATGGGGATGTGTTTTCGGGCCTTGCACCCCAAACCCTAAACCCTAAACCCTAAACCCTGCGCCAGAGGCTTTTCGCCCCTGCAACGGGCTGGTCTAAAGGCCCCATGGTCAACACCTTCGGCCAAACCCTGAAATCCAAGCCCTACACCCTAAACCCTACACCCTAAACCCTAACCATAAACCCTAAACCATAAACTCTAAACCCTAAACCCTAAACCCTAAACCCTATCAGGGTTCAGGGCTTGGGGATGTTCAGGGCTTTGGCATCCCCGATGCGGCAAGAGCGGCTTGCTGAAGAGATTGCAGGATCCGGGCCTGGCTAATGCCGACTTCATCTCGTGCTCGGCTTTTTCAACCTCTCCGCGAAGTCGCAGGGCTCAGGGTTCAATTTTTCGGGGTTCGGGTTTCGGGCTTCGGGACTGGGGACCCCCCCACCCCCCCGAAGTCTTCTGGCAATGGTGCCAGGTTTTGGGGGTTTGGGGGTGCGGTCTCGGGGATCGGGTTTGGGGTTTGGGGTTTAAGGTGTTTTTAGGTTTCAAGCTAGCGGCGCCGGCTATGGGTTCGTGGTTTCGGCTGAGAGTCCTGACGTAGAGGCCGAATACCCAGGCCGAAACCCTGATCCCAGAACCCTAAACCCCAAACACGCCCTCCAAACCCTTCTTACGAAAAGGAATAATAATCATCATAGTCACAATAACAATTACAATAACAATAACAATAACAATAACAATAACAATAACAATAACAATAACTAAGAATAATACTGAACGCCAAAAACCCGCCTCAAACCCCCTCAAAGTTCCAAGAAAGAGCACCCCTCAAAGCCCCTGAACACCTCGAGGAGTCCCTCAGATATCGCCTCCTTGATGGACTCCTGGATCTCATCCGTGACCTTCGCCCAAGTGTGTTGTGCTGAATTTAGAGGGTTTAGGGTTTAGGGTTTAGGGTTTAGGGTTTAGGGTTTAGGGTTTGGGTGGGTTTAGGATTCTCGGCTTTAGACCGAAAGGGTGGGGACTTCACGTTTGCTAAAGCTACAAGACTCAGGACTTGCAGCTTACATAATCTTCCGGACCCAACCTGCTTGGGGGGGGGGGGGGTTGGCACTGGTAACCCTACTTGCAACCACCCATGCCCAACAAGCACGTACCCGCCATAAATATGGTAGCACTCCCCGTGCGACATATATGCAAAAAGCCCTAAAACCCCTGGTTCTTGGTAGGGAATGAGGGAATCCCTTATAGGCTGAACCATATATAGGGCCCTCATTCCCTCATTCCCTACTAAGAACCAGCCAGTAAAAACCCTAAACTCCCTTCACTCAGCCAAGCTCCGCCCAACACCCCAAACAAGTCTCCAAAGCCCCTAAACCCTAAACCCTAAACCCTAACGCCTAAAAGAGCGAAACGTCCGCCCACCAGGAAGAAGACTTCGAAGCAAGAAGCGCCCAAAACGCTAAGCCCTAAACTCGAAACCTGAAACCGCAATAACCTTCCTAAACCTTGCCCTAAACCCTAAACCCTCAACCCTAAACCCTAAAACTCTAAACCCTAAACCCTCCTACCCTAATCTGCAGGAGTGCCTTGTCCAGGTCGTTGCCGGCATCTGAGGCGCGCCCGGGGAAGTTTGGGTTTCAGGTTTCGGCCTTTAGGGTTGAGGCAATTCACTTAGGGTGTTAAGGGTTTTGGGCTACCTAGCCCTAAACCCCAAACCCTAAACCCCAAACCCTAAACCCTAAACCCCAAACCCTAAACCCTAAACCCTAAACCCTAAACCCTAACCCTAAACCCTGAAACCAATGAGGGCTCAGGGCTGAAGATGAGGCTGCTTGGGCTCCGGGTGTGCAAGTCAGGGTTGAGGTTTGAAGTGTTAAGGGTTGAGGTTGGAAGTGTTGAGGGTTTAGGGTTTAGGGTTTAGGGTTTAGGGTTTAGGGTTTAGGGCTTAGGGTTTAGGGTTTAGGGTTTAGGGTTTAGGGTTTAGGGTTTAGGGAGCTTAGGGGCTTGTGCGCTAGGAAGCCACGAGCCGCAACCGTAAGTCCAGAGACTCTGTGCTCAGGGTTTAGGGTTCAGGGTTTAGGGATGAGGGTTTAGGGTTTAGGGTTTAGGTTTAGGGTTGAGGGTTTAGGGTTTAGGGTTTAGGGTTTCGGGTTTCGGGTTTCGGGTTTAGGGTTTAGGGTTTAGGGCTAGGGCCAGGGATTCCCTCTGGACCCTCTGAACGGCCGTCCGCCACGCCGCAGCTTGGCTGAACCCCGGCCTCCCTTAAGGACCCAAAAGCTGAGGACTTCCGCATTCAGGTCTTTGGGAAGCAGACCCGAACCCTAAACCCTAAACGTCCCCCTTAGGCCCTCAAGTGTAGGGCTTGAAGTTATGTAAAGGTTTGGGGCTTAGGGCCTAGGGCTTAGGGTTGAAAGTTATGAAGGTTTAGTGTTTAGGGAGGGTTTAAAGTGATAAAGGCCTAGGGTTTGGGGCTTAGGGCTGAGGGTTTCAAGTTATGAAGGTTTAGGGCTTAGTGCGCACTGCACCTGCGACTGCCGCCACCGCCGGCGCCTGCCAAGTGCCGCGAGTTTGTCTTTGCGGAATCCCGGGGCGGGAGGGACCGCCCTAAACCCCAAAGCATATAGGGTTCACACAACATATGCTTCAATTTCTGTGTCCCCTTTTGATACCGAGATCCCACAAACTCCTTAACACCGAAACCCATACGGCTTAGTGTTTAGGCTTTCGGGTTTCGGGTTTCGGGTTTAGGGTTCAGGGCTTAGGGTTTCGGGTTTAGGCTTTAGGGTTTAGGGTTTCCGGTTTCGGGTTCAGGGTTTCAGGGCTTAGGGTTCAGGGCTTAGGGTTTCGGGTTTGGGGTTTAGGCTTTAGGGTTTAGGGTTAGGGACTCTGGGCTCGGGGCCCCCCGGGGCTCTGCAGGCGCGGCCCTCATCTTTTTTGGCTCGCGCGGCCGGCAGTCTCGAGACCCTAAGCTCGTCAAACCCGAACCTCCGGGCCCTCAACCCAACCCTAAACCCTAAACCCCAAACCCTAAACCCTAAACCCTAAACCCTAAACACAACTCCTAAGCCCGAAGCCTATTTTGGGTCAAAGTTTAGGAGTTTGGGGGTTAGGGGGTTTGAATTTAGGCGTTTAGGGCTTTGGGGGATTGCGGGGTTTAGGTGCCCTAAACCCCAAACCCTCAGCCCTAAACCCTAAACCCTAAACCGCATAGGCCCCTCAGAACCTTTCAGAGGAGCTGTTGACAACGGACCCGGCGGCAGAGCCCCCTTGTAGGGAGGCTAGGAACCTCCTCCGGTAGCCTGGCATTTGAAGGGTTTAGGGTTTAGGGTTTAGGGTTTAGGGTTTAGGGATTTTGGGTTTAGGGTTTAGGGGTTTTGGGTTTAGGGTTTGGGGTTTGGGGTTTGGGGTTCGGGGTTCGGGGATAAGCGTTGATTAGGGTGTAGGGATCTTCGTGTAGGGCTTCAGCAACAACACAAAAGCACAACCTCTTGACGATTTCCTAAAGGTTGAGATTCAACAACGTGTTCCTTAGCAGAAGCTCTCGGCAGGCTTCGGCGAGAGGGAGCCGTACTCTTGGGGATCTTGACGGCTTCTTGCTTCGGCTTCTCGGAACCCTGAGACCTGAAGCCCTCACTCCCTCTTTGGGGTCCCAAGTTCCTTGAAAGCCTCAGAAACCCACTGAACAAGCCCCCGAGCCTAAGCCCCTAAATCCACACTAAACCCCCCCTGATGCCAAAAGAAGACCACCCTGACCCTGAACCGACCCTAAACCCTAAAGTCCTAAGACCGCCCAACCCCGAAACCTTGAGACCCACCCCAAAACCAAATCCTAAACTTGTGGAGAAGGGGTAGCAATATTCAGGAAAAGGGTTAAGGTCATGCATGGGATCCTAGACCCTAAACCCGAAACCCTAAAACCTAGACCCTAGACCTTAACTCTAAACCCTTGACCCTAAACCCTACCCTAGACCCTAAACTCACCCCCCAAAACCCCAAAAAAAGCTGACTTGGAGCCTGGGTCCTTTTGCAGCTTCAAGCGCTGCTCCGGACTCAAGTACTCCTGGTTACCCAGCAAAGCCAAACAAACAAGAGTACACTACTCTAGCCTTGTAAAAGGGTTTGAGGGTTGAAACAGGGTTCAACAAGGGTTTGGAGTGCAGGGCTGGGGTTTAGGTTTTCAGGGGCGGGCTCCATGTGCTGATAAGTGATTGGGGTTCTGGGCTGCAGGGTTTAAGGGCGTACGGGTTTCGGGCTAAGGAAAGGAGTTTGGGCTCAGGGTTGAGAAGTGTACGGCTTCAGGGGTACCCCTAAACCCTAAACCCTAAACCCTGAACCCTGAACCCTAAACCCTGAACCCTGAACCCTGAACCCGAAACCCTGAACCCTGAACCCTGAACCCTAAACCTTCAACCCTAAACCCCAAGGGGGCTCCCAGTGGACGTCGCCCAGCACAGCCAGCTCGGGCGATGGTGGGTTTTCCGGAACCTGGGTTTAAGGTTAGGGTTTAGGGTTTAGGGTTTAGGGTTTAGGGTTTAGGGTTTAGGGTTTAGGGTTTAGGGTGTAGGTTTAGGGTTTAGGGTTTAGGGTTTAGGGTTTAGGGTTTAGGGTTTAGGGTTTAGGGTTTAGGGTTTAGGGTTTAGGGTTTAGGGTTTAGGGTTTAGGGTTTAGGGTTTAGGGTTTAGGGTTTAGGGTTTAGGGTTTAGGGTTTAGGGTTTAGGGTTTAGGGTTTAGGGTTTAGGGTTTAGGGTAGGTTAGGGTTTAGGGTTAGGGTTTAGGGTTGGGTTTTTAGGGTTTAGGGTTTAGGGTTTAGGGTTTAGGGTTTAGGGTTTAGGGTTTAGGGTTTAGGGTTTAGGGTTTAGGGTTTAGGGTTTAGGGTGTAGGGTGTAGGGTGTAGGGTGTAGGGTGTAGGGTGTAGGGTTTAGGGTTTAGGGTTTAGGGTTTAGGGTTTAGGGTTTGGGGTTCAAGGTTTACGGACCCTAAACCCCAAACCCTAATGTAATGGGATCGCGGTTTAGGGTGTTGAGGGAACCGTTTTGGCGCCGAAATCCGTAAACCCAATGCTTTGACCCTTGAGGCCCTAATATTTGCAATCCTCTGCTACCTGACAACTACCCCCAGCCCCAGGGTAAGGTCCCGAAAAGTTTTAAAGCTTGGTTAAAAGTTCTTTGGGCTTGTTTTGGGTGTGCGTGATGATAGAACAATCCGATAGCCATTATATATATTGGGAAGGCGAATGGCTCACGTCTAAACTTCAGGGGGGGGGGGCTGCGTGCTTGTTCGGGGTTCAGGTGCTAAGGGCTTGAGGTTGCTTGCGGTTCGGGCTTAGGGCTTCAGAGTGCAGATTTTCAGTGTCTGGCTTCGGGGCCGCGGACCAGAACACCACCCCAAACCCCAAATGATTAGCCTCATGCGCTGATTAGAAACATCAGCTGTTTCACTGTTCATCGAAGAGATTGAACAGAATGACTCCAACTCCCCACCCCCCAAACAACCATAAGCCCTACACCCTGGTAAAAATGCCTTGCCCGAGGCATCAAAAAGGGGCCCGTATGGGTGCCGACCCAGCCCAACGTAGAACTCTTGGTGGCAAGAACAAGAAGACTGCAGAAGTAAGGAACCCTACGCGAACCCTACCTCCTTAAACCCCCAATCCCCCCAAAACATTCCCCAAAACCCCCAGTTAATGGGTAGCTACCCTAAACCCTAAACCCTAAACCCTAAACCCTAAACCCTAAACCCTAAACCCTAAACCCTATAGCAAAAAGGTTTGGTCTAGAAGGCCCAGGGCTGGGCCAGGCGGCTGTGGGATCCAACCTGGTCGCCTGCGCTCGAGCGCTTGGGTAGGGTTCAAGGCTCAGGGTTTAAGGCTTAGGGTTTAGGGCTTAGGGTTTAGGGTTTAGGGAGTAGGGCTTGCAGGTTTCGGGTTAGGGCGTCTGGGGCCTGTCCTTTCAGGTTCGTACCTATCCCAAACTTATGATCTAGCGAGCTGCGCGTCAGAATTCCTCTTGCGCGTTTGGGTTTTTTAAGTTCAGGGCTGTTTGGAGCTTCGAGGTCCGCTTCTATCTTTAGGATGTGTCCCTAAACCCGAAACCCTAAACCCTAAACCCTAAACCCTAAACCCTAAACCCTAAACCCTAAACCCTAAACCCTAAACCCTAAACCCTAAACCCTAAACCCTAAACCCTAAACCCTAAACCCTTTCTTGACTCTTTGGTCCGATGACTGCGCCCTGTGTTGAGCTATTGAATAGCTGTCTGGAGCTCCTGGCTTCTCACCTTTCACAGGTTCGGACAAGGCCCTCCCAAATTGAAAGCCGCCAAAGCTGCGTTTAGGGTATGGGGTTAGGGTTTAGGGTATGGGGTTAGGGCTTAGGGTTTAAGGTTTAGGTTTAGGGCTTAGGGTTTAAACGACCCTCTCCAGGTCTAGGCCCTCAAGCCCCAAACTGTCATTACCTTCCCCTCGCCTGCTGCGTCCACAGCACGCAGCGCTGGGCGCAGCGCTCGACGAAGAGGAGCATGTTCTCCAGCCTCGTCTGGGACGGCGGTTTTAGGGTTTAGGGTTTAGGGTTTAGGGTAGTTCCCCTGATAAGAAGTGTTCAGGGCGAGGGATATAACGTGTATGTGGGCCATGTACTGTTGAATGTGCGTAGCCACTGCTTTTGTTGAAGTTGCTGTGGTGTTTGGTCTTTGTCTTGGTTTTAAGCTGTGTTGTCATGTGTTGCAATTTGCGGTAATGCGTCGGATGGCGTTGGTAGTTGTTGCTGGGTGTTGTTAGAGTTGCAATGTGTTGTCATGAGTTGCTATATGTTCCTGTGCATGCTTGGGTTCTGTTTAGGTGTTGCTCGGAGTTGCTAAGCCTTACAAACGCTTGAAGGTGAAAAAGGAGCCCGAATCCCCTGGCTGCCAGGGGAGCGCTCTTCGTCCATCTGCCGGAGCTCCTGGGTTGTGGGCTCGGTAGTCAAAGACACATTTGGGGTCCAGGGTTTGGGGGTTTTGAGGTTTAGGGCTTGGGGATTAGGGCGTAAAGCCATGTTAAGAGTTCTGAACTTCGGGATGTTTGGTGATAACGTTTCCTTGCACAGGTCCGGGTCCGGGTCCGCGTCCGGGTCCGCGTCCGGGTCCGGGTCCGGGCCCGAGTCCGGGTCCGAGGAAGCGCATGGCAAAACCAGAATGCTATCTTTGTGTCTGAAAATGAAGGTGGCCCCTGTTTGAAAGGACGCGCACCAACATCATGCCGTGGAGGAGTTTCATGGCTGTCTGCCGTTTTTGCCAGTCCTTTTGCGACATGCGTTCCTTGCCGGACAGCTTGGCACGGTACCGCAAGGGCGAGCACAGACATAATGCGGTAACGGCCCAGTGACGCTGACGAAGCTCATCCCTCGTCATCGGACACGAAAGTGTCACCGCAGTTCTCAGACACGCAGGGGCCATGCATGATGCAGCTGCCAACATCCACACATCTGAAACTGACTCTCACATCGAGGCGCTAGTTTGGCTCGGCCCGCACTGCGAGGGACCCCTCAGCTGTAGGCTGCAAAAGCCAAGCTGGCAAAGCAGCCCAAGAGACCTGCCATTGGCAATGCATCGGGGCAGCTCAAACTCGTGAATGTCGTGCCCCCAGCTGCATGTGTCTGTTGCACAGCAGTTGCGGATCACACGCTGTTTTCAACTGCTTCGCACGAAAGGCCACGACCATGTTACTTCTTCCAGGCTATGTGACAAACAGGGATATCGTGGAATGGCACGGATCAACGTCACCATTGGCGAGGGTTTAGCGAACCTCCCCTCCTCGAGTCCACCAATTTCCCACCCAACATCCTTTCGCCAGGAGTCCTGCTCAGATCTTGCACTGGGGTTAAAGCTTGCGAAACCACGCGGGATCGGCCTTCGCCTGGTTTTGAGAACCGCTTCCCAAAAGCGAGTAAGTCCTTGCGTGCATCGTGCGTTTGCAGCGCAGTCCTGGTGATCCTGCGGCCACGAGAGGGGGAACACAGGCACCATGCCCCGCCGCACGAACCCCAAAGTACCGAGCGGTTTGACTTCAAGACTTCTTCTGGCTCTCTCGGCACCGCTTGTGTCGAGTGTTGCAACGCCCAACACCGTGGGTCCTCTCCAACCCCATCAATACCCAGACGGATTACACTAACTCAAGCCGCACGCATCTTACCATGCTGATGCCAAAAACTGTGCGTCCCACGCTGGTTCTTGTTTCTCTAGGTCCGGTCCGGCGGCCCGGGTCCGTGTCCATGTCCGGGTCCGGGTTCGTGTCCGGGTTCGGGTCCGGGTCCGGGTCCCGGTCCGGGTTCTTGGAGGTCCATGGAGTAACCCAGTTGTGCAATCTAACAGCCCGCAAGACAAAGATGGTCAACTCCGTTCCGTTCCGGCGTTCCGTTCCGTTCCGTTCCGGCCTCCGGGGTGGCCAATGGCCCCCCGCCTCTAGAGACAGAAACCCTTCGACAGTTAATAAGAGGGTAAGAAGCAGAAATCAAGTATTACCCTAAACCCCAAAACGCTCAATCCGTAGCCCGAACCTCAACACCCACGCCCTGAACCCCAAAGCCCACGAACCCTCAACCAGAATTATTAGAGCTACGGAGGAAGCCCATGCAGCAAAGCCCCAAACCTCTGAACCCAAACCCCCCTTCCCTCAAACCCTAAACACGAAACCCTAAACCCTAAACAGCAGCGAACTTCCTTCCTTCGGAACCAACCGCTCGCCGGGGAACGTCATCCAAGGCGATCAGCCTGGCCTGTGAAGGTAGGATTTGGGGTTGAGGTTCGAGGGGAACTAGGATGGCCCTTACAGCCCTCTGAAAATATTCTTAAACATGATCCTCCTGAGCCCAATAAGGGACCATATAAAATGTACCAAGGGCCTACCTAGGGAAATATACGCTATGACAGTACACATTGTTTTTTTGCTGGATGATTGAGGGTACCTGCAGGCCATAACAGTTTTTTAGGGAAGTTTGGGCGAGTGAAGGATCAACGGCCTGGAGGTTTGTAGTTTTAAGAAGGGTTTAGGGTTTAGGGCTTAGGGTTTAGGGTTTAGGGGTTTAGGGGTTTATGGGGTTTAGGGGGTTTTGGGGGGTTTAGGGGGTTTTAGGGGGTTTAGGGGGTTTAGGGGGTTTAGGGGGTTTAGGGGGTTTAGGGGGTTTAGGGGGTTTAGGGGTTTAGGGGGTTAGGGGGTTAGGGTTTAAGGTTTCGGTGCTCAGGGCACTATACGCAGGATAACTTTGGCTCCCGCTAGTCAGAGGCCTGTTTGGCTTAAGTGCCTCGGATGACTTGACAGAAGCCGACGCCATTCGCCGCAGTGCTCCCGCAAGTTCAGTGCTCCGCATGGGGCGGACGTCCCTTACACGGCACAGAAGCTCCCACCGAGGGGCACTACCTGAGAACGCACCCGCCGTGCGACTGCCTCTCTTTGAACAACGGCGCAACTGGAAGGAAGCATAACAGGGCAGCTATGGCCGCTGTCCCCCAAACCTTAAACCCTGAACCCTAAACCCTAAACCGTAAACCCTGTGTGTCTATGAAGGCCGGTACATAGCTCTTCTTCCCGGATGTCAGGACAGAGAAGGCCCAGACACGAAACCCCAAACACTAAATCCTCTAACCCCCTGACACCCTCCCAACACTGAACCCTGAACCCTAGACCCTAAACCCCAAACCCTAGACCTAGACCCTGAGCTCTAGAGCCTGAACCCTAAACCCTGAGCTGTGCCTCTCAACCCCAAACCCTAAGCCCCCCTAAGCTCTCTAAGCCCCAACACCCTTTCAAAGTCCGGGGTCTGAAGGCCCAGGGAATGCGGCTGGGAACTACCGTGGCCTGGGCTACAAGGGTCCGGTCCCTGTTACAACCTACCTTGGGACCTCCACTCCTGTAGGGCTCAGGGTTTAGAGTTCGGGTAGTCATTCATAGAAACCCTAAACCCTACACCCTACACCCTAAACCCTAAACCCTAAACCCTAAACCCTCATCAATGCAACTCTGTAGATGTCACCAGCACCTTCATTCTTGGGTGCCTGTAACTACCCCGGCGCCAGCCAGACTGAAGCCTCAAAAGAATAAACCAGCAACCCTAAACCCTAAACCCTAAACCCTAAACCCTAAACCCTAAACCCTAAACCCTAAACCCTAAACCCTAAACCCTAAACCCTAAACCCTAAACCCTAAACCCTAAACCCTGACCCAACATCTTCAACTGCCAAAGCTCTCCGGGAAGCCTGCTCCTGCTCCGCGTGGGCATGGTTCACCATCTGCGACTGCCACTCGTGCAGCCTCGCCCTCCGAAAGCGTCGAGGCCAACCCTAAACCCCAAACCCTCAACCGGGGGTTTAGGGTTTAGGGTTTAGGGTTTAGGGTTTAGAGTTTAGGGTTTAGGGTTTGGGGTTTAGGGTCTAGGGTCTAGGGTCTAGGGTTTAGGGTTAGGGTTTAGGGTTTAGGGTTTACTCAACCCAGGCCTAGGGTTTAGGACCCCCTTTTCAAACCGAGGAAGGGGTTCAGGGTTTAGGGTTCAGGGTTTAAGGTTTAGGGTCTCGGGTAGCGCATGGGCCTTTGGGATCATGTTCACAACCCCCTTGGTTTGGAAAACACAGTCCCCGAGCGCCCGTTTCCAGCCGAGGAGGAGTCTTTGTAGGAATCAAGGGCTACCGAAGGCGGGCTGCTCTTAGGACTTTCCTTGACAATAGCGCACAGGGAGCCATGAAAACAAACAGGTCAAGTGACGCAATATTTGAAGAACCTAAACCTTAAACTCTAAACCGTAAACTCCTAAACCCTAAGCCCCTATCCGTTTTACCCTCAACCTTAAGCTTGACTAAGGCGGCTGCGTTTTTGGAGGGGAGGGGGGGATGGGGGGGGAGGCGCCAAAGGACCCAAAAACATGGAAGCCCGTAAACCCTCAGCCCTAAACCCTAAACCCTAGCCCTAAACCCTAGCCCTAAACCCTAGAAGCCCCTCGGGCCCAACTTCAAGATATGTACCCAGAGGCCAAAGTACAGCAACTCGCCGAGAAAGGAAAGCAATAGTCAAGGCATCCCTAACCCTCAACCCTCAGCCCTAAACCCTAAACCCTAAACCCTAAACCCTAAACCCTATAACCCTAAACCCTGAACCCTGAACCCTGAACCCTGAACCCTGAACCTTAAACCCTACCCAAAACTGGTCGAGCTTCCTCGCCGCTTGCCGGCCCGACCTTGACTCAGGGCCCACAACCCCCCTAGCTTTTAAGAGTTAGGGCTTCGGGCTTTGGAGTTTGGGGGCTTCAGGGAGGGGAGTTGATCTAGGGCTTGGGGACTTGGGGTATAGGGTGCTTGGGGTTTAAGAATTGGGTGTGGAGGGCATATGGCTGATAGGCTTAGGGCATTCTGGCTGAGTGATTGCTTGGGGAGTTACAGGTTTCGATGCTATGAGGTGTGGTTCGGGTTTCTTGAAGGCTTTAGGGTTGAGGGTTTGGGGTCCAGGATTTAGGGTGCTCCGCCTGTAGGGCCGCTAAACCCTACAACTTTACCCTAAA